>VZTH01011892.1:244204-322622 GCA_013397815.1 Aleadryas rufinucha | reverse complement strand
CCGAATCTGAAAGCCAACTGAAAATATTCAGAGGGACAGACAGAAGTTACAAGAAAAAATTTGGTGAGAAAAGGGGTCCCTCTCCAGGCTGCAGTTTGCTAGTGTCCTTGTGCTGTTGACACAAGGTTACTGTAGTTCCCTCTTTGGATGCTGCTCAGATCCTCCAGCACTCAAAGCGAGGTTTGCATCCAAAGAACTGAGCTTCTATTCACGTATCTGGAACAGCAGTATTGTTATTTTGCTCCCTTCATGGTTTTTCCTGTGCCAGCCCGGCAGAAAGCTACAGAACAGAATCAGAATTGCATTTGGCTTCCTCGGTAATCGCGACAGAGTAGGCCCTGTCCCTGAGGTTGCACTTGAAGTATTGCTCATTTGTGCTCATGAAAAGGAGTGCAGAAAGATAGTCATCCCTAGAAGAGAAAGTGCATTGTATTCTCTGCAAGCTTCAGCCATTGGGAAGTCATTTTAAGTTATCTGCAATTTCTGTATACTGTTTTCAAAGATGCTTACACAATTTTTGGACAAATGCTTGAAAGTGTTTGAATTACTGTAAAATTTTGTGAACTAAATAGATAAAGCATCTAAAAATAGGTAATGTGTAGCAGATGTAGCACTGCATGTAAACAGTGTTCTTATAAATAGTTATGTAATATTACAGCTGAAAAAATGGCCAGCTTACGAAGTTATGTTAAAATGCTGTGAAAAATATGACCATTTTTAATATATTTATGTCACAGAGTTCTTTCTGGTTGTAAATTTGTTATAAGCTTTTGGAGGGTGATTTTAGATAATGTTTCCCAGAGTTTTCTAAGGTTTTGATAATCTTTCTGAGACCAATTTACTGTGTAATTCTTCTCCAAGAGGAAAACATTGAAATTTATTTTTCTATATTTTGCAGCTGTTCAAAAAGAAATGTGGAGGAAATCTTCCACAAATAAACTTCTGAAGTGTAATGGTAAAAGAGCTTTGGAAAGGTCTTTTTTTCTTCCGCTGAATAAGTGTAGCAAACTATTGTCTGCCATTTTGACATACTACCTGCTTTTAATTTCCTAATACATATTGTTATTTCATAAAGGTTCAAGGCAGCCACTCACAACGTGGCACAGAGAAACAGCTTAATAGTGACCAGCAGCCTTTTCTAACTTAATTTAGGTTAGTGAAAGAAAAATATTGCACCCAGATGAAACATTAGATTAAATTGGTCAGAGCTAGAATTTTATTGCTTAGACTAAAATTTGATGAAACTTTCACCTAAAAGTGTCCAGCTTGACACAAATAACCACAAACTCACTTTTTGCTCAGGTTGCTGTTCATATAATCTAACTCAGACGACTAAGAATTTAAGACAACTAAGTCTAACCTACTCATCATGAGCTCATGAAAGGTAATTCTTTTCATCTTAAAGTAGGTGTCTGAAGTAGGCAAGATTGATCTCTATAGGGATCTATTTAATTAAAAATAGCCTACAGAGACGTTAGATTTGAACGTTTAAATTACATCAAATTCACCATATTTCTAAATGACTAAATGTTTCTTTACTATGGAAATTCCACTAGTAGGAAAGCTATATTTGGTTTTTGTTTGATTACCTATTAAGTGGGTATTTCTAACAAAATTGTTGCACTCTTTTCTTTTCTGCTTTTGTCACTAATGTTTGTGTTTTAGGGACATCGTAGCAGCTTCTGCCTTAAGTGCACCAGAAGGCCTTAGGGAAGATGACAGGTGCTACTGAGCTATACAATTGGTGCTAGATCATGTCTCTGGACAAAATCTCGGAGGACAAAGCACAGTATGAGTGCAGTACAGAATAAAGGAATTAAGAATGTTTAAATACATGCAATGAATAAGAAACCATATTATTCTCTGAAAAAAAGGTGTTTCTTCTAGAAGTTTGCAAATGTCCTGTCACACCTGATTTATGATGGCAAATGATTTTACAGGACTATAAAATCCTTTTCAGTAGTCACAAGGTGTCTTTAGGTCATTGTGCATATTTGATTTGTTAGCAGGATATTTTTTCCCTTTTTTTTTTATATTCAGCTTTATATAGAGAGTTAAAGCCTGTTACTTATAAAATACGGATAAATTACGTGTGAATTAGGGAGGTGACACATAATGCTGCCCTTGATTTCAGATTTTATTTGCATTACACAAGTTTGAGATTGATTTAATGGTAAGCAGCTGTCAAATTACATATAATTTTAATAAAATCTTTGTACAGTATGTCACCTTTGCAATCTGCAAAGGCCTTAATTTTATCTGCAAAGCCTGGTGCCACAGTTACAGGATTTCAGCTGCAGAGTTCTTAAAAAAACTGCAAAAATTGATAAAACTACTCAAATTGATAAAACTATAGAGCAAAGTCACAGTATCAAACTTCATTTTCTTAGGCAGGGAAGAGGGAATACTGAATCTTCTAGAGGCTTGAGGAACCATCTTTAATATTTATAAATAACTTCAGTCTCAAATTTCTGGTTTTCTCAAGAAGTTGCAATACCTCTAATTGTAGGGAAACTATTGCTGGTACAGAATGAATTGTTGTTCATTACTGAGATTTTGTTAACCTCTTAAAAAATTACCTCCCCAAACCGGTATTTCTCTAAAGTCAGATTTTCCATTGTAAAAGCCGTCTTGACTCTTCTTAATATTTATGCAAACATTCATTAAACCTATTCTTTAGCATAATTCCTGCTGCTTAGTCCAGTGACAGTGTCAGGCTCACAGGTTTGCCATTCCCTGCATCTTCTCCAGAACCCTTTTCTTTTAGGAGAAGGCCTGACATTTGCCACACGTGGCTATTCAGCTATTTCATTCTTAAGATCTCATAGAACTCAAGGGGTAACCATTAAATCCTGGGTGTGGCATTTAATCCTGCTGATGTTCTGCTGCTAATTTTGTCAACTTGTTCTGTAATCTGTTCTACACTCACTTTAGTTTTAGGTGGATTCTCTGATGAACCCTTGTGCAAAAAAAATGGTATTGAGGTGGGAATCTCCAGTTTTTTCAAAGCGAACATTGATGCCAAGAAGTCATTTAGCTCCTGTGCAATTGCATGTCCTTTCTAAGTGTTCCTTTTATACTCTGCTCATTAAGAGGACCTGAAGGCTCTCTGCCAGGCTTTCTGATCTTGATTTGTTTGGAAAAAAAAGACTTATTATTACCTTTGAGACTTATTATTACCTCTGAAACTCTTTTACGAGCTTTTTCTCAAACTTTTTTGGTCTGCCTTATCTGCCATAGTTATTTTCTTCATTTAAACTCAGCTTCAGCTTTTTGAAATGCCTTCCTGTATCTAATAGCCTTCTTTACCCTGCTAGTTAGTTGGGCTTTTCAGTCCTTTTGTGCCTTTTCAGTCTATTCTAAAGAGATGGTGTGCATTGGCACTATATTTCCAATGCAGTTTCTTTATAAAAGGTCCATGCTGTCAGGAAAGATTTAATTCTCCAGGTTGCCACTTCCAGGTTCTTTTTGATGAGCTTTCTCTTTTCTAAGCATTAAATTAAATACAACCTTGGAATTCCTAGACTTGTTCTGCATATGCATTAATACAGCGTCTAAGTACATTAAGTACTTTCCTTAATACATTTTTCCATTAGTAGTTACTAATTACATTAATATAGACACTTAGGATGTTAGCAAAGCAATGTATTTTAACTCAGAACCACAGAATCATAGAATGGTTTGGATTGAAGAGGACCTTAAACATTGTCTATTTCCAAGCCTCCCGGCCATGGGCAGGGACAACTTCCACTACACCAGATTGCTCAAAGCCCCATCCAGCCTGTCCTTAAACACTTACAGTAATGGGGCATCCACAACTTTATTGTCAAGAACCCTCTGGCATCCCTTCCTCCAGCATGCCAATGGCACTGCACAGTTTGGTGTCATCAGCAAACTTGCTGAGTATGCACTCGATCCCATGGTCCATGTCACTGAAAAAAATGTTAAAACAGCGCCAGTCCCAGTACTGACCCCTGAGGAACACCACTCCTCACTGCTTTCCACTTGGGCATTGCATCATGGACCACAACTCTTTGAGTGCAACCATCCAGCCAGTTCCTTATCCACTAAGCTGTCCATCCATTAAATCCTTGTCTCTCCACTTTACAGACAAGGGTGTTGAGTGGGACAGTGTCTAGTGCTTTGCACAAGTCCAGGTAGATGACTTCAGTTGCTCTTCCTGCATCCACTAGCACTGTAAACCCATCACAGAAGGTCACCAATCTTTTTCAGGCACAACCTGTCCTTACTGAAGCCATGCTGGCTCTCACCAGCCACCTCCCGCATGAACTCCGTTGAGAAATAGCAATATAGTTAATTACGCAGCTTTGGCACGTTTCTCTTATCTGGCATAGAGGATTCCGTAACTGCAGCCTTTCTTTCATGTGTCAGGTGGAATAACATACTATTGTGTGTCTTTGTTTAATTTTTTCACATTAAAGCCTCCTGTCACTGATGATTACTGCCTGATTGATTGATGGATTGATTAATGGTCAATTTCAGATTTTTCCAGCAGACCAGAGGAGATGAGGAAACAGTCTTGACACGGTGACTGTTATCCTCCTGTCTTTTTCTCTCTGAGATTGATTACATCTCTACTTCAAAAATCACAGTTTCTAAGTCCTCTGATCCCCCTCTTCCACTTCTGATTATAGTTTTCAATTTAGTTTTAGCTTAACAGCCTGTCAGCCAAATTCACTGGCATGTTCTTGAAGCTTAAACTGTTTTCAGCTTTTGGCTCAGGTTATCTACTGAAATGGTCAGCAAACAACTGAACTGAATAGAACACCACCACCATACAAATGCATGAACTAAAAGATATGTGATTGAGCACCCTTTCAGTCACCTGAACACTGGTGTTTGTGAGTATTAGAACGAACTACAGCACAGTGCTAAAAAAGCAGTAAGTAAATTGCCTTGAAAAAAATAGTGTTTCCAATAATCCGTTTTTCATAGCATTTTAGAAAATGAGGGGTAAAGGTCTCTTGTATATTAACTATAGCACCATGTGACTGGTATTCTTTATCAGTTGCTGAGCAACGGTCATACTCTGAATTTTTAAACTCATTAGCAAGCTGAACAGGCTGGCATTTGGCAGATGTTATTTGATTTTGTTTGGAGGCAAGTCAGTGGGGGAGACAGAAGAGACATTGAGCTCATTGTGTTATCCTGCTTCTCTTATTAAATTGTCATGATATTTTAAACACATCTAAGGAGACTGAAAGGAACTTCTTAATTTTCAAATTATTCACAGAACTTTTATGTGATTTATGTAGTAATATAAATGAAACACGTGAGCCAGATTTTATTAGCTTCAAACACATTTTAATCTTTACCTAACATTTTCCTGAAGTGTTTCGGTCGTTAGTAATGGCTGAAGTAGCTTTATTTGAATCCTCCAATCATGAAAACATTTCTTAAATAGTTTTGCCAGCATACCTTGTCCTTCTCCAGGAATATTTTATTTTCATGTTCCAATTGAAGCCTTTTTTAATAGAAGAACTGTCAATTGTTATAAATCTTTTTGTACTGTGTGACAGTGATGTGATGTGACCATGCATCCACAAAGAACTCGCTCTGCTTGGATTTTAAGATAGTGATGGCCAAAGCTTACAAGTCCTGGCAATGTGCCTAAGTAAGCTTAAACCACTAAAACTTTGAACTAATGAGTTATAAACCAGCAGGGGACCTCTGCAGAGAATAAGGGAAGTCAGATACTGTCAGACTTGTAACACTAATTCAGAAGCATAGATCTCCCACTCAAATACCAGATGTCAGTGTGTTGTTTTGTTGACTCATTAATGGCAGTTTTAGCATGGCTGTTTTTTCTGACTGAAGCTGATTAATGAACTAGCAAAAAGAGACTAATACTATACCTTAGTTTCTAAGGGCTGTCTTGCATATCTACTTTATCTAATGAGTCTTTACCCAAACCACTTACTTCCATGTGATTCAAAGGATCATTATGAATTACGGCATCATTATTATTACTAGTATTGTTGGTTTTCGCCTCAGTGGCAGACATGGGGCCCAACTCAAGTTTTTCACTCTTGGCATTATAGACAAATGAACATTAAGAAATTACTCATACTGGCATATGGACTATGTGTTTTTTAACTCCTCCAACATTATTTAAATTACAAATTTCTGATAGTCTTGCAAGGAGTTGCTGAGCAGTTCTGGAAACTAATATTGCCTGACTTATGGGTATTTTGGACTTTTTCCAATCTTATTTGCCTGGTCACAGATAGAGTCTACATATTCATCTCAACAACAGGTACTAATAATGTTGCAGAAAATGACTGTCAAATCTATGGGGCTGGCTTCTAAGACAAAAAAAAAAAAAACCAAACATCTGGGTATATTAGCATGCTTTGTTCAGTGCCATAAGTCAACAAAAAAAGGAATATCAGAGTAATATCCATAAATTGCAACTAGCAAGAAAAAGGAATAAAGGTATATAGGGAAGGTTGGTTTGAGTGAAATCATCTGTTTTGTTACAAGTAATTAGGGACATAGACCAGACTCACAAGTGAAATTGAAGTTTATAAGACGCAGAAAGACTGTTCTGCATACAGTGTGTAGTTGCCAAGTTAACTTCTTGCTGAAGGAGATTATGGATGCTAAAAATTTACATAAGCTCAAAGGAAGACAGAGTTGATGGAAGAGAAATCCATTAGGGCCTCTGGCTGAGTGAGCTTCTGAAGTACAGGTTATTGGGGTTGAGAAAGTGTTACATACTGAGGAAATGTTACTACCTGCTTTCTCTGTTTTTGTACCTTTCCTAGGTACATGGTGTTGGTCACACATCCTTTCAGTCTTAGAGTTTACAACCATTTCTGATACAGCTATTTATCATTAATTCTACATACATTAATCTAATAATACCACAGAGTTGATTGTGGTTTGTTTTTTTGGTTGGTTGATTGGTTGGTTTGAGTGGGGGTTTTTTGTTGGTTTGATTTTGGTTTTTTTTTGGTGGTTTGGTAGGGGGTTTGTTTGCTTGGGTTTTTTGTTTGTTTGTTTTCCTTTGTTTTGTTTTGGTTTTTTGTTTGTTTTTTTTTTTTTTAAATCTGTGGCTCTCCTCTGTACATTCTTTCTTTGAGCCAGATTAGAGAGCAAAAACATCAAATACTGCAGGGTGAATCATGTAGAAGGTGTGTCCACACATCTACTCTTCCTCCTTCCTGCACAGTGGAGTCACTGGTAATGATCTACTACTGTTGTACTGAAACCATTTTTTTAGTGCAAAGTGGCTTATAGTTGCCAGGAAAGGAATTCTAAAATCTTCCTGCTTTGTGAAATTTTTGAGCCTCCTCATGCAGGTTCAAAGATAGGTTTCAAAAAGTTTTGTGTTCCAAGTAATACCAGCACAATTTTCACCGAGACTTATAAAGGTCTCTCCAGCACAAAGAGGGTCTTTGACTCTTGAAGATGCAGCTCTGTAAGGTAGGGCAGATACTGCCAGGTAATTCTAAAGCTTGGGATCTACTTCTAGCAGAAACACATTATAAATTCACATCACGAATGCAACTGGAATTGTTGCTGTGTGATTGAAATCAGGAAAAAATAGTAAAGACTGTCTTCCTAGTTTTCTTCACCATTGTCAGTCATAAATTACATGAGTATAGAAAATAACTGTTATTTGGTACAGTATACCTTTAGTAAACATCTGTTCACAGAGCAGTTGAGGTTGAAAGGGATCTCTGGAGGTCTCCCAGTCCAGCCCCCCTGCTCAGGCAGGGCCACCTAGAGCCTGTTGCTCACAACCATGTCTAGAGGGGGTTTGAATATATCTGAAGAGGGAGATTCCATGACCTCTCTGGGCAACATCTGTGAGTGCTCAGTTTTCATTATAGTAAAAAGTGTTTCCTGATGTTCAGATGGCAGCTCTTGTGCTTCAGTTTGTGCCCATTACATTTTATCCATTACTGGGCACCACTAAATAGAGACTGTCTCTGTCATCTTTGCACTCTCACTTCAGATATTTACATACTGATAACATCCCCTGAGTCTTCTTTTCTACACACTGAACAGTCACAGCATTCTTGGAATTGTCTAATAATGAGATGCTCCAGTCTCCTAATCATTTTAGTAGCTTTCTCCAGTGTGTCCATGTCTCTCTAGTAAAGGACAGCATGGAGTTGGACCCAGGACTCCAGGTGTGCTCCTCCCACTGCTGAATAAAGGGGAAGAATCACCAAATGGATGAGGCTGGAAGGGACCACTGGAGGTCATCTAGTCCAACCTCCCTGCTCAATCAGGGTCTCCTAGAGCATGTTACTGAGGAGTGTGTCTAGACAGCTTTTGAATAACTGCAGTGAAGAGGACTCCACAGCCTCTCTGGGCAATCTGTTCCAGTGTGTGATCACCCACACAGTGAAGAAGTTCTTCTACATGTTCCAGTGGAACTTTCTGTGCATCAGTTTATGCTTGTTGCCCATTGCCCCTTGTCCTATTGCTTGGCACCACTAAGATGAGCCTGGCTCCATCCTCTTGGTACTGACAGACATTGATGAGTTCCCCTCTCAGTTGTCTCTTCTCAGGCTGACAGGCCCAGCTCCCTCAGTCTTTCCTTGTGCTCCGGTCGCTCAGTTATCTTTGTAATCCCTCCACTGGACCCACTCCAGGACCTTCATGTCTCTCTTGTACTGTGGAGCTCAGAACTGGACACAGCACTCCAGATGTGGCCTCACCAGGGTGTAGTAGAGGGGCAGGATCAGCTCCCTTGACCTGCTGGCAATGCTTTTTCAAATGCACTCCAGGACACCCTTGGCCTTCTTGATCACAAGGGCACACTGCTGGTTCATGGGTAGCATCTTGTTCACCAGGACCCCTTACCAGCAGATCAGCTCCCAGCCTGTCCTGGTGTATGAGGTTATTCTTCCCCAGATGCAGGCCTTGACACTTCTTCTTGTTGAGCTTCATGAGCCAGTCAAGGTCTCTCTGGATGGCAGTGTTGACCATCTGTCAAATCAGCTCCTTGTCCAAGATTGCAAATTTGTTAGGAGTAGCCTCTGCCTGATTATCCATGTCCTTGAAGATGTTAAACAGGACTCGACCCAGTAGTGACCCCATGGGTACACCACTCAACACTGGCTTCCAACTAGAGTTTGTGTGGCATATCATCCCACCCTGAGCCTGGAGATTGAGACAACTTTCACTCCACCTCACTGTCTGTTTATTCAGCCTGTACTTCATAGTTATGATTAAGTATGTGCAGGAAAGAATTTTCTGAACAGTGTTGGTTTAGAGACATTGATTCCTAGGACAGCATTAGGTAGAGGGTTTTTTTGAGCTACCATGACAAGCAGTATCCCAAGAAATTAATTGTCTTGCTTTCCTTCCTGTCATCTGAATTCTGAAATCTAGGGCTGGCTGAACATTCTTGGGAGCACTAAAACTTAGCTGTCTTCTGAAAAGGAATTGTGACTGTAAGTGTGCATTGGTGATTATGATCCTGATATGAGTGGGAGAGCCTACTTGGTTCATCAAGCAACAAGAGAGCCAGCAAACCTTTCCTATGCCTTAGGACATAAGCTTTCTTGGTTGGGTTGTGGAAAAGAGGTATGCGTAGTTTTCTGAGCCTGGCTTCGTGGGCAGGAAGAAAACAAGATGAGCTTTGTGCTCTTGGCTAAATCGTGCAATGCTGACTGCCAGCACTATCCAGAGTATGAGAGATGAAAACTTAGGCTTCAGGGCTAGAACCCTCTCACTCAGTACTTAGCTTGATGAGCAGAATAAGTTGGATACTGTTTTATGATTTCTGTTTTATGGCATCTGCCTTACCTTAAGTAAATCCCTTCCTGTTCATACATATTTTAAAAAGGAACATTTTGGGCAGTGTGCGTAATATTCAAACATGCACAGACATGCTATCAGCATGCTACTTGACTGAAAGCTTAGATAATTAAAAATAGCTGTTGTAATTGCTATTAATCAATTTAGATGTCTAGAAAGCCTTAGGGAAAAAAAATAAAAAGAAGTATCATAAAAATCTGTATTTCCTTTGAAAGATGCTTTTAAAAATGTAATTTTTTTTGAGGAAAACATTCTATAAAGAATGAATTTGAAATTTGAATGAAATTTGAACGAATCTGAAATTTGAATGAAAAGTTCATAGGAACTTGTTATCATTTCCAAAGTTTGTGGAACCAATAAAAAAAAATTCACTTTCTTCACAGGAGACCTAGCAGCAAAAATTAGTTGGGTAGTCTCACCTTGTCTTGATTTTTTTTCCTCAGCCTATAAAAAACACTGCAAATGTGATATGATTGGCAGTCTCTGCACGAGAGAGGCCAGGGACTAGAATAACAAGATAGTTTGCAGGTCAAGAGAAAAGGGTGAATTAGTAGAGTTGGAGTAAGAAACTTGCACAGCCTGGATCCACTGTTTAACTCGGTCAGTGCTGTTAGTCTTGTACTTTGATGAACTCTAAATTCACTGAGAAAAGACAGAAAAGAAGTAATAGTAGGGCTGAATGAATCCAGGAGTGGAAATCTGTTGAAGAACCTTTCACCTCCACTGTTATTTCACAATGAAGCAGAATAAAGCCAAACCTTTCAAAAGAAGTTAAAGAGAGTTTCTGAAATGAATCTAGCCAAGGTCAGAAATTCTTATAAATCTTATTATCTCTTGACTCTTCAGTGATGTCTGAGGAATATACTCTTGGTCCCCCTGTACGATGGACAGGTGCAAAATTTCAAGCCTTTAACACTTTTAGTAAACTTAGGGAAAAGTTCAAAAAATAAATGTAAATAGATGATGAAATAAATAAAATGCTGAGTCTCGTGGCTGAGTTTAGTTTGTTATATGCCATTGTCACTTCAATACTAAGGTCATTTAATGTAAAGTTTAATACTTTCCAGTGCATTCCATCCGATTTTTCTTTAAAATATTATTCTTCTATTAACCATATTTACTTCCCAGAGAAGTCCAGATAAACACACAGTTAAGATCAGAATCTGTATTCATTTTCTCAGGGTAGCTTATTAAGCAGCAGAAGATGAGATGTTCAAAATAATTTTAAACAGGAATTTTCTTTGTGAGGGAAGGAGAAAGAAATACCATTTTCTTCTTCCTGTGTTCTAAGCCCTTTCTCCTCACTCACTGCCACTTTTCAGTCATCAACTCTTTGCTTTCTTTTGTGGCATCTTTGGCTCAAAATGCCCACAGTCCAGTTTTGATCCAGTCCTCATAAAATTTGTCTTCTTATTTCTGTGTGGGTTTTTTGTGTTAGCAGTATAGTGGATAGTAAAGACATAAATTAAAACACAGTGCTAATTTATTAGCATTTGGAAAGATCTTACTTTCCAAATAACGTCCCTAACTATTTCAATGTACGTTGAGTAACAACATAAATAGGGGTTATATTACACTAAGTTAATGAAATGTTTCCACTGGCTCTGTTTATTGCAAGAAGCTAATACTGGAGTATCTCAAGGTTATTTCTAATACTTGACTGTTTTAATGATTTTTTTTTATTTGAAGTTAGAGCTCTATTTTTAATGAAATAATTATTCTGCTTGACCTTACATAGCTTTAAAGTTTGGGTTTTCTTTTCATCAATTCATCTATATTAGTGAAGTGAACTTCAAGATTCAAAAAAAATATATGGTCCTAATGCAATGTAAATGAAACAAAACATGAGCTAGAGAAATAACAACCTAACCAACCACACAAAAATGAAAAAAAAAAAACAAACCCTAGAAGGCCAGTGATCTTCAAAAATAAGCCTGTACAATAACCAGACCAATTGTGAAGGTCTTCTTAATATGTAACAGGTAATACAGAATAGCACTAGCACAGTTTAAAAGTAATTAATTTCTGTGTTAATTTCACAATATAAGCAGTAGTATTTGGGAAGCATTGGAGTGATTTGCATTACACAGTTTTTGTTGAGAAAATAGACCTTTTGTACTACTATTGCTTACTGTTGCTGTCTCTCTTGCAGAATAAATATGAAACTTTTGAATACATAAGTAACTAAATGGAAATATATAAGGTCAGATTTGTTGTCATTAAATTCAATTAAAATTTGCAGTTCTAGGAAGGGAACTATGAAAAAAATTATGTGATGAACAGTGGCAAAATTTACTTAAAGTCTAAACAGGAGGCACTATGAGAATTTCAGTGAACAAATAGAGGTATGAGATAGCCAAACATCATTCAAATAATAAGCTTAGCAATAAACTTTACTTTTTATACTTTACTTTTCCCTGTTTTAGACCTTGTATGGGTAGGTATAGAAATGTCTTTTGTTGAGTTCACTCCTGCAAATGGACAGATAACAAGTTCTAATGAGGAAGCTGAGAATCATAGTCATTGGGAAGGAAGTCCATGGTTTAGTGAACAGGTAAGTGCTTTTCACACTACCTGCATCACACGCATAAACAGCCTTGTTTGCCACCTTCCTGTTTTACGTGCTTGAGCGTTCTGAGCATTACTTACTGCCACAGCTCTCTGGGTACCATGGGCTTCCCTCACCTGAATGCTGAATCCACTTATTATTTCTTTACTTACATTTCAATTAACTTTAATCAGCAAGCAGTAACCAGGGTGCTCATTTGATCACTGAACTCTTGATTACATCCTGCTATGTTTTCATGCTGGATTTTGAATTTTATATTGATTTTCCCAAAAGTTTATTATCTGACTCTCCTTTTAGTGTGAAGACTGAAGCAGCTGTGACTGGACCAAAGAAAGGAAAAATAATTTCTCTTGGCTTTGGAAGTTCCTAGAGCTTTTTTTAGTTCTTAGGAGTTATGTCATCTGCTATAAATACTTTGAATAAATTGTAACAGATACTGTTAAGGTCAAAGATTTAAGTCACCTTGATGGTGCTTTTTTTCTGAGTGGTTATAGACTGATACACACTGAAAAGCATACAGTGCCTTATATTCATATTTATTTCTGTGTCCTCTTTTTAATGTCTAAATCTTAGAAGAGGACTTATACTCTGGAGGTTAATTTAGCATAATTTAGAATGGTGTACTAGAATCACATAGACTATTAAGGTCCTTTGGATTTCACTGTACTTTTTCACTTCATAGTGATATGGCTAAATTCTGATTGCCTTCACAGTGATCTGAATCAAGATAACATCACCAAGAGGCTTGGACTTGGTTACTTTTTTTTATTAGTTTCTGTGATACATACAGGACTGCTATAGGACAAGGCTGTTACTAAAACAATACATTTTCTGTGAGATTCTTAGCTAGAAACTGACAGTATTATTGCAGTTTGTTAGAATTTTATCTCCAGAATTGTACACCTGTATCTGAATTGAATACCTGTACTAAACTGCAGGTGCTTTTTTACTTTCCTATCAAGTTTCTCAAGGAATTTTTTTTAACAAGCTAGGTACAAACATATATGAATGAAAATGGAGTTGAGAGTAGGATCTGACCTAGTCACTTCAAATAAGATGCACTTCAGAGTTCTTAAAACTTGATCAGTTAAACTGTTTCTGTTCTAAAAATACCAAGTATGTAGAAACTTCACGATAAATGCAACAATCACTCTGTAAAGGATATGGGTAATTCTTCAAAATAACATAATTGCAGCTCCCAAAAAAGTTTCAAAAAAACTTCACAGTAGCAAAAGTAATGATTATTCAGTCAGAGTAAACTAAAGACATGCCAGCACAATGTCAGCAGTAAGATCTCTTTTGCAAGTCAGACACACCAGCCCTCACACTGCGACTCTTCTTGCTCATTCTAGTTCAAATCCTTTCATCTTCAGCCCAAACAGACTGTGGTCTACTGAGAAGAAGACCACAGAAGATTGGTTACTCACAAAGGTCATAAGGCTCTTAGGTCCTTGGCGTACACAATAGCTGTATGGCATCAGGATAAGGTCTCTTTTCCAAGGATTTACATCGAGATAAAGAAGGAGAATGTCCAACCAATCCAGATGCACTATTTTGACCTTAAGACTTCATGTCCTGATTCTGTTCAGGGCACAGTTAATTTTTGCAGTAGCTGTGAGGAGGTGGAGCCTGGAGCCATGTGGGCATGGCTAGGATGTTATTCTCTACCACCTCACATCAGTTGCCAGAAGTGGGGATAAGGGACTCTCTGGCTTCTAAGAAAGGCACAGTTTTCCAGTGGAGCAAAGTGCAGCACTGTGGGGAACCCAGCTGCCATTGTTCACTGTTGCCTGGGTCCGTGGTGAGCACTTTTGCATGTGAATCACTTTCTTTTTGTATACTTTTGTCATAATATTGTTGCTGTTACTGTTTGTTTTCTTATCTCATTGCCATTTCCAGTAAACTGTTCTTATTTCAACCCATGGTCTTTGTCTTCTGTGCCTCCCACTCAGTGGGGAGGGCAGCAGTGCATGGTCCTTTTAGTGGGAGTACTAAATTGGGGAATACCACTCCTAAACCATGACACTGCAGATGTCTCCTGAGGTCAGATCTGGACAACTCGAGCGTGTTGTGCATCTGTAGGTACTAGGGAGTAGTACCTACACCTAGGGAGGGTGTGTATATTTTCTGTCTTCACTTCTGTGGGCACCTCTCTAGTTAGCAGAGCACTGAGAAACTTGGACCCCTGTACTAGGAATAGCCAGGCAGATCTCAAGAAATAGTACTACTGGGGACCTGACCTACAATCTGTGGAGGAGGATTATATAGGAGTTACTGGTTTATCTGGCCAGCTGGGGACCAAGAAAGGATTTTCTAGTCCTTTTCATTAAAGAAACCTGGGAATATAAGTCCATGGAAAGAAAGCAGGACTAATTACTTACCTGTATGACAGCCAAGTGTGAGGTACAGAAAACCTAAAGGATGATTTTATAGGGGCTTGTGGTTTTTTGAGATATTTAGCAGTATGGGGTAGCTGTTATGCTGTGGAGCATGCAAGCTGAAGTGTTACGTAGACATGACCTGACCACTCAAAAGCCTAAAAGCTACATATCTATAATCCAGGCCATAACATTTGCCAGCGGCAACTGGGGTAGTCCAAGTTGTAGGGGTGCTCTCTAGTAAGGCTGCATGAGATAGTTCTTTTGCTTTTCAGCAGCCAAATTGCAGACTTCATCCGCTCTTTTAGGGAGATGAAATTAATTTCTGTGAGAGAATCAGTACATGGCCTGTATGGCCTGTATACCATATGGGTCCTACTTAACATCTCTGTGTCCAAGTAGTTCAGTGTGCCACAGTATATATCACATGATGGAATCAGTATGACATCTCATCCCCAAACACTTCCTAGTGTAGGAAAATTACTGCATGAAACTCTAATAGGCCTATTTTGCCCTTTTCACGGTTACTTTTAAATACAAAATTATCATGTATCTTTTCAAAGGTGAACAATGAGGAATAACAGTTTTTTGAGTTCTCTGTGAGGATTTTTATTCTACTAATTAGTAATCCTGTTTCTACCCAGCCATATAAAGGGCAAGTGTGTGAAAAATGGTGTCATATGGATGAAGAACAATGTTCGACTCATAAATTTGTAATTCTTGCAATAAGGTTGCCGTTCTTTTTATATCCTGCAGAGTGTGAAAACACATGTGACTTCTTCAAAAAGAGTATGATTAGTATTAGGAGAATTTTCTGAACCAGTCTTATGTTTCCAGTAGGCAATAATGCTTCCATAACTTGAGCTGAAAAATTCTGAAATACTTAAATTTAAAAAAAAAAAAAAATAAAAAGAAAAAATGTAAGTGGATGACATTTGGGTATTCTTCCCATAACCGAAGAATCCAAAACATACTTGTAAATATGCTCGCATACTTTAAAAATAATTACAGACTTAGGAAATTAATTTCACAATGTTTCTAATGGAGGTTGATGACAAAGCACATAGTTTCAAGAGGCCTTGTGAATAGTTCTGTAGAATGCAGGCTTTAGAAAGACCTCTGTTAACACCTGTTAAATGATCTGTGAAGGTAAAGCATATCAATCTCAAATGTATTGAAAATCTTATATCTCTTTTCAATGAGTTCAGTTTTAGTTTGGATCAGGAGTGCACTTCTGAGGTGATTCTTCCTCTTGTCCACAAATACAGACCTTTCCTTTGCTTCTTGAAGTAGTCATAGAGCATGCAAATTATTTTCAGATGCTAACCAGACTAAACTGCTGTTCAATTGTTCGTAAGTATTTCTTCCACCAAACTAGGATAGACTTAGTCTTGAGTAAATCTCTGCAAAACTCTATAGTGGTAACAAAATGGTTTTCTCAGGTCTGTGAAGAATCCTCTTTCCGGAACACCAGAAGGAGTGTGGCACATCATCATTCTCCTCCCCTTTGCATACACAGACATTCCATATGTAAGGAAGGACATAGCCCATATAACGTAGTTGTAAAATAACTCTTGTAGGTTGCTGCTTTCTTCTTTCATAAGCCTGTCCTATTTGCAATGTCTTTTTATAAGGAGTGCCAAATAAGCCAACACATTGATGCTGTCACCGTGCTTAAGCTGATGAATCTGTTGAGAAATCAATATTAAGGAGACATATTTAACTATTTCTGCCTCTTTATTAAACACACATTTCTAGAGGGTCTCCCTTTAAATCTCTGTTGGTTTGCTTTTCAAATAGCATATTCTATTTAAATAATTATTGGATTAAAGTGTGATATTTAAACTGTAATTTGGTTGCAACAAGAGCATGGAAAGGCAAATCTAGGGTCGGCTGATTGTCTTCTGTCGCTGTTGAGCGCTAGCCGAGTGCAAGAACCAGACTGGATCGGGTGAGGCGGAATTCTGATTTTATTATTTAATTCTAAAACTTATATAGACTTTTAAAAGTTTCTCCGGATTGGGTCAATTCAAAACCTCCCCCTAGGCCCATAGGCCAGGTAGAACTGTCCATCTTTCCAGAGACAGTTTCAATAACATCCAAACCTTATCTTTATTTATAGAACACAGGGAGAAGAAGAGAAAAATTCCCATGGGAAAGAATCTGTGCTACCACAGTCTTCCATTCAAACCAGACTTTATTCTAATTTCTGTGAAGTTAGTCTTTTAACTATAACCAGAATTAATCCTTTAGTTAAAAACTAGTTTCATCACTATATTTTTTTAAAAAATCTGATCTTAAATGATTTTATAGAAATTTTTCTTAATTTTTCTTTAGTAAACTCTTCACTATCCACGATATCTTTCTTCTATTTTCGATGACATTGATGAAGTGATTGCATTCCCTTTGTAATCATAGAATGAAATGTAAATTCTAAGTAAAAGCTAAACTGATCTAGCTGAACATCATATTTGAAATTGGATATCTTTCTTTTTTCCATTGTCTGTAAGTGTTAGACATTTATGTATTTGTATGAATACATACAAGCATGTATAAGTACAGATGAGCTCTAAATAAGAGGATCAGGAAGTAGTACTAGCAGTGTGTGAGTTGTGTAAAGGGGACAGGTTATCATGCACTCCTCAAACACTGTGCTTCAAATGATGGTGCCTTTAGAATGAACTTGAGAAGTGATGTGCATTTTTGCCTTCACAGACACAGAAATGAAAAACCAAACACGATGAAGCTTCAAGAGCAACATGATGTGATTCTCAGCTAGAATCATAAGTTTCTTTTAAAGACTGGTGAGATGCATCCATTCCCAAGTGTATTGCAGAATGACCTGTTCTGTGCAGAGACTTGTTAACTGGTGGTGGTTATGAATATTAGATTAAAGAAATCTAAGGAAAGGAAACAGGATAACTATTGTTCAGCCTTCTTTATTGCCTTTGTAACTTAATCTGCCAAACACCACCTGACTTTTATTTTGCTAAAACTATTTAATTCAACAGGCATGTCTTCCTTTCTTTTTGTTAGAATTATATGTGATCCTTTCAAAAAGTTTTTTTTCAAATAATTAAGACTCTCTGATATACTGATTTTTATTAAAAGTATGAATAATACTGCCTACTGAATATGAGCTGTGATACAAGTGCGTAAACATACAGCATGTGATGGAAGCCAAGCTAGAAAGGAAAATGAGATGCTGAAAAAGAATCCAATTACTTGATCTCTCAGAGATTCAGATTTGTAACACATAAGGCAGATGAACGTTCTCGTATATGCATATGTTTCAATTCTGGATCCTCTTGGGATAATTAAGACAAGGAAAACCAAACTTCATACTTCATTGATTTCCTTAAGCTTCCTTTTCTGCCTGAAAAATGAAGGTATTGCTTATACCTTATGCTTATAATTGCTTATTGCTTTATTAAGTGTGCAAAACATGAACTTTAAATGGATTTTGTCTTTTCGTAGTTATCAATTTAGTAAGTAGCATGGGACATATTTTCTTTTGGAAATCAAGTTCAGAGAGATTCTCCTAGTTTGCATCCATGACAGTACGTATTTCACATTTCATACTGAGATAGAAGTATTAATAACTTTTTTTTTTTTAATCGTGATTTGCTATAAGCCAGCCCCTTGAGAAATTCTAAAGGCCCTATGGGATGCTTAATAGTCTGTGGCGTATATCCAGAAGAAGTACAAATGACTGCATATATCAAGACACTGCAACTAGTGCTTATTTTAATGTGAAAATCTATATGAAACTGAGCCAAGTATGCTGCATGATATAATTGGCTCAGTAAAACCTATTCTTGTAAAAGCATTCTTTCTATAATTAAAGTAAGAGCTGAATCCTACTGGGTGATTATTTCCTCTATGATTAGAATATATTTTGAATCCTATTATAGATACAGTCCTCCAGATCCTTTGACTGGGTTGCGAGTTGAATGATACCCAGAGTTTTTCTGAAAGCCTTCACTTTATGAATCAAATAGGTAGGGTGGAATCTTGCTAGTCATTTTTTAAAGCAGAGAAATGTCATTCCTCATATATGCTAGAAAAAATTCTTAATTGCTGAAAAATAAGGTTAAAAAAACCCAATTAGTGAAATAAAAAACACTTCCTAATTCATTACCTAATTTTGAAGATATTTTTACAGTTTGGACATTGAATATTAAATAATTTTTATGATACTGAGCCCCATATTTGACTAGTAAGCCTTAAATCTCCACAAGTATAAGCAGTATACTCAGCTGTCTTCAGAAAACAAAACCCGCTGAAAAGTATATTGATGTTCAGCTAACTGCATAATACGCTGATCTGTTTCCATTTTCAAACAGAAAGTATATTAAAATTCATTACTAAAGCATATGTTTTTTCTGCCACTGTAAAACTAATAAATTTTAATCTAAATTTGAATTTTACTTAAGGGCAACATTCATCCTTCTCAAATAACATAAAAATTATGTCAAATACTGTTAAGTGAAATTTACAGTATAGAACTGAGAATGCAAATCTACAGTATTTCTCAATGCTACTCTTGAATATGCAAAGTATTTAACAAAATTATGTAAGACCCAGCACTAGACAGTTCTTCCATTAGAAATCTGACAAGTCTCTTCAGTCACATCACATTTGATAGTCCAAGTGTTCTACTTTTAAGTAAACTGAAACGACATAAAAATTGTTTTCATTAAAAAAAACCCTGCGCCTCTATGTTCCTTTTCATAGAACAGCTTTGTTATGAGTGGACTGAGACAGAGATTTTAAATCTGATTTTCTGTCAGAAATATTCATTAGAATATTTGTCATCACCTAAAATGCCATCTAGCAATTGTTACAGATCTCCATAAATGAAGTAGATTTCCATAGCTCAGAAAAGCTCATCTAATTTTGCTTTTTAGTAACGATTTGGACATACTGTATTAAACAGTGTATTTAGTAAATATGTAATTATCCTGTATCTGCAATAGGTACTTTCCTGTCAGGTACACCTGTTCTGTAAATAAATATTCTTTTTTTGGGAAAAGTTTATACAGGTTCTGTCAATTCAGTCAACTATCATTCTACTTTTAAAATATGCAATAGTTACTATATTGATGATAGCAGACGCACACATTGTTTCCCAGTTCCGTTTTTCTCTTTAAATAATTATTTAATACATTGTTTATGTAGACAAATACAAGATATGAGATGACAGGAATTTCCAACTAGATGCTTACTTTTGTTTATCTGGTCCTTGGGAAACAGTAGGTCCTTCTGGAGCAGGGGTTGGATGGAGCTAGAGGTTGAAGCAGAATTTGAGTAAGCAAAGGTCATACAGTTCCCCTCACGACTTCTCATCAACAGCCTGCACCTGGATGGAGAAGTTCAGATAAAACTGCTTCCCTTGGCTTGCCCACTTCCCCCTGACATTTTTACAGTCAAGCATATACGCTGTCATGTTCTCCTTTATGCTGGGAGAAAGAGTAATCCTCAACCTTCAACGTGAAACCACTTTTGTGGCGCAGGTACTGACAAAATTGCAGTGTTAGTGTTGTAAGGAAAAGGGGAGGGGGAAGATAGTGTCCCAGTACAGTAGTTCTTTTTACCAGGGATGTGTAATAAGGATGACAAGTACTCTATGTATTGTTTATTTCATAAATACCATAATTATTTTATCCTTGCATGACGACACACTTTCCAATATTGTAACAGAGAACATTATGCACAGTTGAACAGCTGCTGAATCACTGTAACACGTAAGCCTGTGTTTATGTTTTGCTTGCTTCACTGGGATAATGTAAAGCTTTATTTAAACAAAAGTAGTAAGACTACATGTATTAAAATCCATGCCTCACAAAAATTTTCTGCATTGTTCTTACGTTTTTTAGACCACTGATATTTCAACAAAAGTTAGCAACATGACTCTTCTGCCAGGAGTCATGACACTGTCAATTAATAATTCTGATGACTAATACTTAAACATAACTTTAAAAATATAAATTGAAAGCTCTGCAATCATTTGAGTTAAAATATGAATAGTATTTGAAAAAACAAGACTTTCCATTATCTAAAATTACTCAAATACAGAAATTTAATGCTAGCAGCACTGTGTTCAAAATGTGATGTGAAACTGGTCTTGTTTATGAAGGTTTTTTGGTATTTGTATTTTCTTTTCAGCCTGGATTGTCTAGGTGGGACCAGCAGTCAGGTAAAACATTTCAAAAATTTCATAAGAGGGTGTAGAAGGCTAGACATACTGACATATGTCAGTAATGCTGCATTTAGTATCTCTGCAAACAGACTGTCTGTAGATTGCTAGGTAAGCACCAAATAGATTTGGTAAGTTTTGTAGTTCCAAGATGACATGATGCATATTTAATGCATGAATAAAATTTCCAATTACCCTCTAAACCTTGTCTTGCTATTCTTATAACATTAAACATTATTTGTTGAACTCCCTTCAGTGGGACTTATTTACATGACTAGAGTATGTTCATGGGGATGAAGTCTGCAGAAGGGGCTTCTTCATGTACTGTGTATGCAAGTAAACTATAACTCATTAGTAAAATAAATAGTACCTTGTTGCTTAAATGCCTCACACGAAACTGCTTTCAAAGTAGTAACTAATGTAAATACAGATATTTTTATAAAATAAATATTTCTGTGCAGAGCATTTTTAAATTTCTTTGAGTAATATTTGTTAGTAATGTACAATATTTTTTGAATTATCATATATTTTTAAAATTATTTTTTCCTTAACTTATATGCAGATAACATAGGACACCATATGAAACATCCTGTGGAGGGGGTTCTGCAAAATGGCTTTCAGTATTTCAATGTCTTTTTAGTGCCTAAGAGGGTTTTCCTAAAATTGTTTATACATGTTTTGATCAAATACTAAGTATTCAAATTTAAGTATTCTAATAAAATACTTACGGACTGAAGATTGTTCTAGTACACATTAATGCAGTACAATGAGGCAAACAACTTACAAAAGAACAGACAATAGCTATGTAATTATTAAGACACTAATATAAAGAAAATAAGTGTATCTTTTTTTTTTTTTAATGGGAAAAATAAAAATGTAGATAAAAGAAAGCAAAATCACCTTTCTGTATCTGTGGCATATAGGTAGATTTTAGGGCCAGAAATCAAAGGCATTGGTGTGAACTGAAGTATTATTTGCAGTGAAAATGGCTTAGTAGGTTGCAAACCAGATAAGGATTTTATTGAGAAAATGACTAATTCCCATCTTATCGCTTTCTTTTTTACAGACATTTGTGTAATTTTTTTTCCAATCCAGTTGAAAAAAGGAATTAGTGTCATGAAGACTAAGGAAATGTTTTTCTTATATTACATTCTTTGCATAAACAACCTTCATTTAAGGTGGAACACATGAATTGACAAAGCAATTTTTATTAAGGAAAACGCTTATCCACTAGTTTAGTCAGAAAATATAGGCAAATATGTTTGCCGTCTTTTTAGTACAGTTGTTATATTAATATAACTTGTAGACTGTATTCACAAAATATGAGGAATTGCTTTTGAAAAAGAGTGTGAAATGGACAGACTTTTTGAATGGTACAGAGTGCAAAATAACGGATGACTAAAAAAGTAGTTGGCAATTCACACAAATACACATTAATAAATGCTTTGTAAATTCACATCTGGAAAGAAGCTAAATGAATCTGTGGGATTTTGTCATTCACAAGAATCAATAACAACATAAGCAGTAATGCAGAAAGCACGGTGCTATCCTTATTTAGAGCTTGGCTTCTGGTACTTTAGCTTTGTCATACTGCTGGAATGATATCCAGGTATTAATCTTCTGGACTGTGGTATTGAAAATTTCTCAGTATTGAATTGAGCTAATCTTACTTTATTGATCATGGTTATCTATCTTTCCTGAGATTCAACAGAATGCAAGGGAAACAGATGTGTCTCGTTTAAAATACTTGCATAAAATATCTCATGTATTGAGGTACACTCAATACATTGAAATATTATATTCATTGGATTCAACTGCATTGAATGTGTATGAATAAGATTACCGCTACTGATTTATGGTGAATATCAACTAGACCCAAGTAGTACTATGTCATACCGTTTTAATGATTCATGTGGACTCATTTATCTTTTGCACAGACATAGCAAAATTATTCTGGTTTTGACTGAGAGTTTCAATTAGATAGTTAACATTTTGTGCGTGATACTGCAGTTTTCTGTGAAACAAACAATTTGCTTGAGTTGCTAGATGACTTTTGCCTTGTCATGAATGCTTTTTCTGTACCATGCAGGATATAGTATAAAATTGTTTATAATTCTTTGGAAAAGTGAATATCAATGATAATTCACTTTTGTAGTACTATAGCAAATGAAAGCATAAAATGTATATGTATCATGAATTAAGAAGTAGAGGAAGTACTTTAATGCTTTTTTTCTTTGCCATGTACTGTTTTGCCAAAGTAACACTTAATTACCATGCTAGGCTGTATGATATATTAGCATATGAGGAGAATAGTGCTGTATATTATAATTGTAAAACAGTTTGGCTGCAACAAAATCTTCTTAAAGAAGGTAAGCTGAAGAAGAGACTAGATTTTAAACAAGTTTTAGGTGTAGGTTGGCAGTTTCTCATGAAGGCTGTGCTGCCTGCTCTAGTCCGGGGGTTCGGAGAGCAGCTGAGTTACCCGGCTGTCTTGTTGCTTTGTGGTTGTCTGAATGGATCTGCTCACTTCACTGAGAAGTACTGAGGCGTGCCTCTAGTCATAAAAGGCATCACCATTACCTGCCAAAGGGACAGTGTATTTGCTGCTGTCATTTCCCATTTTGCTGACAGGTCTGGTCTTACAGTCAGAGCTCCCACTGTGTGCAGGTCCCGTCCTCATGAACATACGGAGAACACAGACATTGATGAGGAACAACTCAGGGCCTTTGCAAAATCTACTTGCAGCTATAAAATCATATCCCTTTTTCTCAAGCCTTGCAAGCTGTGTTTAACAAATTTCCATCTACTGAGAATGCTGTACTTCAGAAAAAAATGAAGTGCTGAAAACCATTGTGGATTTGTTCATTAAGTAGAAGTTTTATAGAAATCAAGTTATTACTCCTCTCAGTGTTCTGGCTGATTTCTAAGTGAAGCTTAAGACGACTGTTTTGATGTAAAAATCCAGGATGGAGTTGCTCTTGATTACAAGAGATCCATCTCTTTTGCATGATTTCACAACAGATTCTTTCATCCCTTTTACTTTGAAAGGAAAGGAAGCTGGCCCGTCAACTTTTTAGAAAGTGACATACCAATAACAACCTTAAATGCTATGTTAAAGATTGACAGTGCAGATCATTGAAGCTTTAATTTAATAGCCTTTTTTGTTTAATTAAGGATCACTTGCAAAGAGGTAACAATGGATCCCAGCACTTTTCTATCTCATAATTCCTCAGAATTTTTATTATGTCTGAATGTCACTATATTAGTGTATTAATATTAAAATTAACCCACCATGGTGGAGGAGGGGTAGGAATCAGAGGATCTTTAAGGTCCCTTCCAACCTAAACCATTCTAGGATTGTAGAATTGTAGGATTCTAGGATTGAAAACAGTTTCTGAAGCTCTTGTCTGGCTTTGAGATCAACCGGTGCATGTGGCTTCTTTCATAAAATGAATCCATCTCCAAAGCAGGGTGACCACACTGAAACTACCTTCTATGAATTGGTTTGTATTATATTAAATTGTTCCTTGGCTTGTATTAAGTCTTGACCTGTTGGGACACAGTCTGGAGACAGCTGTTTGGCTTTTGACAAAATCATCCTGGGACTGTGTGAACAAGAACTGAATCATGCTGGTATTTAGGCATATTGGGTCTTTTAAATTTAATAATACTACTGTAATATTTTATTCTTTCAGATGGAGCAAGTTCTAGTTTTACTTGTCTAGGTTTTCCACTAGAAATTCTAATGTAGTATAAGAAATTCTGTAACTGTGCCTTCGATCTGCAGTTGGCTTGAGTGATTTCGAGCATCTGAGTATAGCTGGTAGGTGTGCCTGGTTGGGAGTATGCTTAGAAAAGATATGTGAAACTTGATCCTTGTAATTAGTGTATGCTGCACTCTTGTGTTACAGAAACCACTCCAGAATTGTTTGTGTTGAATAGCTTCAATATTTTTCTGCTTGTCAGGTTTGTCAATCACAATATAAGGTGTCTAATGAGTTTTTATAGTAAGAAATCCAACTTTTTCACGCACATACATCCTGGATACCACTAAGCTGATATAATTTTAAATTTAGGACCTTCAAAGTTAAAAATTGAGAATTGAGATGGATTTAGAGAGACATTTTAAATTTGCGTTTGTTAATTTCAAAGCTCAACTGCTAATTTTCCACTTGAAGAGAGTAAGAATAATAGCAATTCTGTGCTTTCAGGTATTTGTTTTAGGTAAATGCTAAGAATAAAAATTCTTAGATGAATCAAAAAAGACTTCATTAGGCTCAAAGGAAACATTCTTCTTTACTGCCTAACAATAAATATGACAAAAGCAAAGTACTAGCACAAATACTGGAAATACAAGGCGTTTAAATTTGTACATCAGTTTCAAGATGAAATGTGTTATGTCTTGCCCACATATGCATATAAGCAAAATCATGCATGCTCAGAAAATCAGGTTTCCATATGCTAATTTAGTCCCCTTTGTTTTCCCTCCTGAGATTACACACATTTTTTAGGAGTAATAGTTGCCAAAGGACAATAAATATCATTACTATATTATGGCCGCATCTTTAAAAATAAAAATAATTAAAATTTATTTCAGTAAAAAATTAAACTACTTCTTTCTTTTGAAGATGATCTCTTGACATTGTCTGGTTTTGGATTTTGAAATAAATACACTAGGTATCACTATGAGTTTTAAAATATGGACCTACTAATTTAAATAATGCATGAAGCCTCAAAAAATCCAGGTAAATTTACCAGCAAACTACTTGTTCCCAGATAAATTCCATCTTTGTTGCAGAGATTATGGATTATTACAAATAGCCTTGATGAAAAATGTAGTCTAATTCAAAACATCCAGTCAAACATTACCTACATCAATAGCATGTGGGAAAGTCTTCCTGTAAATCTGAAGTTACCTGGAAATAGTTTTTTTCTAGTATATACTAAAATTATTTGTCTCTGAATTTGACTTGTCTTGTGAAAAAAGTTCTTTTCAGAGAATATTTTACTCCTCAGTGATTTTATTTAATTTTCATTAATGCTAGTAGATTAGTAGCAGGCAGTTTCATGAAAATAAATCCTTTTGCTGTTGTGCAATGAGCTGTTGCTTCATGGATCTGGAGTCTCTTTCTCTCTGTTACCATAATCAGAATTCTTACATGTCAAGCTAAAGGACTAAGGAGCTTTCTTGCATCTTTATTCTCGGAGAGTTCTGTTCAATATTTTCCTTTGACAAAACCGAGCATCATAAAGAAGATAATTTTTTCTGTCTTTCTCTCTTATATATCTAGGAACCTGTGATGTAGTGATATTTTCAATGCCTCACCATCATTCTTTTTCTGCTTTATCATCTATTTCTCATTTCAAGGATTTTCTAAAGTATTGCGAGAGAAGCAAATTATCAGTAAATTCAACTTGCAGACAACAATTTTTGAAAAAGCAACCTAAGGGCATCCTGATAAAATTACACTTTTAGTAGTTCAGAAATTGTGAAGTGTAGAATTTCAATAGAGTACATCTCATTTGTTTCCTGTGGTAGAGGCAGACAAGCCTGAATCATTGGTCACAAGAAGGTCAATAAAACAACATTCATTACCTGGAGAAGTGATGCAGGGCCATCTGTCAACTTCACCTTTTAATACAATTTCCCAAAAGGAGACACACTGGGGAAAAAACCCAAAAACAAATGGAACTGGCCTGTTTAGACAGTTTGCATGACCCTCACAGTAACTTTTCCTTCATCGTCACTGGGATGTCAGTCACCAGTTTGCTGTGAGGCTGTTTGCAGACATTACACAAAAGCTCATGATTAAATGTTGTTTTGGAAATGGCTTCACTTGAATTTAACCAAATACCTAAATGAGAAAGGGCATTCCAAAAGAAGTCTGCAGGATCAAGCCTTTTTCGGGGAAAAACTGATATATTTTTTGGTATGTGAAATTCTCTTCTCCCTTCTGTGGGACCTGACTGTCAAGACAATTGTTCATGAAGGGAAAATAATGAATCCATAATTTGAAAGTTATGAATCACCAAGCTATAGGATATTGCATGCAAGAGTACTTCACCTAATACCCTATAGTAACTCTATATTTGTGTGTTGAAGAATATAATCTTCCTTCAAAAGAAGAAAGGAAGGTCAGTGATTAGGGAACATGATTTTATGACTGCAGCCTTAAGTTTTAGCGTTTCGTGGCTAAAGCTTTTATGTATGACTCTGCTTTTGTATGTAGGTTTGGTTAAGAGAAAATACTTTTTATTTGCTTAAACATCCCTCTAGATTTCAGTTTTACTGCTTCATTGGCATATGATGATACCAACAGCAGTAACTATTGAATCAAGGCTGTTTTACTGTGTTCTGTCAAGAAAGAAGCATGTGAAGACATTGTCAGAATCAAATCTAGCATATCAGCAGTATTTTTTCATTGTTTTTTTTGGTATTGTGGATGAGTGTACTGGTAGTATAATACATTTAGTTTAGACTGTAAGAAACAGAAATATATATTTCTTAGTTTATTACCTATTACTGATTAACTACAAAATTATGGACAGATTACTCTTCCTCTGCCTCAGTTCTGTGTGACAAAATAAATAGTCTTTATTTAATTAGAGACTTGCTCTTTAAGAATTAGTGGGTTTTAAATACTTTGCAAATGTAAAATGTTGCTTCAGAGATAAATTAGTTGTAGCAGAAGCATTCTCATTTGTGTAAAGTATTAAAGCTGTAGTCAGCAAGAAATTGAGTCATATTTAAAAAATACTGTTTCTTACATTAGCATTTGTTAAAGATACATCTGTCCCACTCAGTGCATGACAAATCTGAAACTGATATACAGTCTCGTTAACATAATCATCATATTTACTCATTTACATTTTATAAGGAATCTGAAATATCTGTTTGACTTACTGTCTGTTTTCTGAACTTTTTGAAAAAAAAAATAAAAACTCATTTGAAGATAATTATCATTTTTACACAAACATTTTAATCTGGCTTTTATCCTTTTATGAAGGATATCAATAATCTCAGTTATCTCATAGGATATCTCTATACAAGTTGGCAGCATTTCTTGTACCTTTACAGGGGCAATGTTAGATATGCTAAAGTAATTAAGATGTGAGTGCCAACTTCTAATATTTCCTCTGCTGCTGAACTTCCCTCGAAATCCCTCCTGGAGAATTTGAAAACCAGAATTGTTTTCTCCCCATGATCTTTGTACTGCTCTCTGAGAGAAAAATGAACCAGTCTCCTTAGAACATTGTGTTGCAATTGGAGGGAAAATCACGCTTCCAGAAATTTTTCCCTTCCTTGTGAACTAACAAAAAAAGCATTGCAATCTGTTTTCCACTTCCAAAATATTTTCAAGTGTAACTTTTCCTTGTTTTCATACCTTATTCTAGGGAAATCCACAGAATGAAAAAAGTGAGACACCACAGTTATTTCCATAAGTTTGTGAATCAGCTTTCTGATAGCCTCAACTTAGTACTTCTGAACATACTACTATAATAAATTAGAGTATATGTAATTTTAAAGATCAAAACCAAAGATTGACTAATTCAGTACACTGACCTTGAAGACCATAAAATACTGACTTCCAAATTGTATTTGAAATGAATTTTGAATATTGCTTTATTGATTGTGTGAATGCATCTTTTCCATACTTGAATGAGTCTCTGCATAGACTGACAGAACAGTAATTTTTTTTGCATATCTTACATAGGTGCTGAATAATAGCAAATACTGTGTGTGCTACAGTTGTTTAAAGGTGTTTGACAGAGCTGAAGGAGAGGAGAGGGCACAGCAGAAAATAGGGAAAAAATTACCTTTCATTACTTTTTTTTCTTTCCGGTCACATTACTTTACAAACTGGGCAGCTATTTCACAAAAGCTCTTCGGGCCTGCTTGTCAGCGGCAGATACTGTGAGAGGAAAGAGACCTTCTTCTGATCACTGAAAGACAGACACACCGTCATCAGGAGAAGTGATTACTGTAACTTCAGACTGAATGTCCTTTAAGAACAACACAGGGAGCAGTTAGTAGACTGGGAGCAAATGAGCTAGTAAATGAGAGCTAGGGAGTTACTTGTGTTGAGATACATCTTCCATTTATGTCTCTTAATATCATTATTATACAAAATAAGGAAATTATATCTGGTTCTGTTAAAAACACACAATCTCAGCATTGTACACAAACCTTCCCAGCCAGCAGTATTTGCCTTTGTTATATCAGTAGGAGAAAAGTTGACTAAAGGGTTTTTTGTCTACATTTCTTTCGTGTTTGTTGCATAGCACTGATAATATCCATTTCTCCAAAGTCTGTTAGCTGAGCAATTTTTTTTTTAACAAAAAAAAAACAAACCCAAACCAAAGCAAAAAACCCCACATACAAAACAAACTAAACCAACAAACAAACAAACAAAACACCAAACTAAAACAACCCAAACTGTACAGCAAGCAACCCACAAAAAATCTCCAACAGCCAAACTTGACTCTTGCAGGAATTTGTACAGTATCTAAAAGAGTGATCATCAGAATTGGACCATTTGTATTTCATCCCCAAAAAATACAGCTTTTAGTCCTGTGAGATTGCTTCTAATGTCATAGCATAAAGTACTTCATGCTATGCTGATTTAAATTATCTTTATGACCTTATGTGTGATATCACTGTTATATAAAAATCAGAAGCAAGTCAAGAACATTTTTCAATTTTTGTGAGAGTATGTTTGTAAATTGTTTTATACTGAGCCAGTTGGTTAATAACCTCATCAGTGATGTCTTCATATTTTTCTCCTTCTGAGTAGTTTACAAACCAATTTTTAGAACACAACTCTTTTAATTTACAAAAAAATATTTTTTTCCAAATTCCATAAATAAAGGATATTTGAGATACATCCATTCTTTTAGGAACAACATGTTTTCTGCCACTTACTTTATTTGCAAAATGGTTGCTCTCTTCTTCTTCACATGCCAACAACTTCCAGTTTAGGTAGAGAAATACTACAAGTATTTAAAGAAAAGTAAATTAGGGTGTTATGCTCTGTCAGTCACTCAGAATATAGGCTAATCATTCTCCATAAAATGAAAAAGTTTAGGGTGCTCATCATTCTATGAGCACTCTAAACTTTACAAATTTAATTTTGAAATCCATTACTTTCTCAAAGTTAAAAGAAGAATGAAGTTTCATAATTAAAAAAAAAAAAAAAAAATTACACCTTTCTCCTTAACAGTTTATTTGATAATATGTTTCAAGATACTTACTGCTGATACCTAGAGAGGAATGGTATGATACAGGACTTTTGGGTTCCTTTCCATATTTTGGAAAAAAATGTATTCCCACAGACGCACAGTTTTAGGAAAAAAAAAAATCCATGTATTTTGGAGTCTATTCAGAACATTAAGAAGCATTGCATGGTGCCTTTTTGTTCACCGTAGGGGAGGATATTTTTGAGGTAGAACATACTCCATTCCAACAACTGTTCAAGATGCCGAAGACAGAATTGCTTTGGTATTTGAACAGGAGCTTTGGAGCAATTAAGGAATCAGTCTTTGGAAGACCTTCTTAAGGTCCAACGTTGATTCAACAGAACATTACTGAAAGAAACAGTCACTTGTGGGGTGGGAAAGGAGGATGCACCTTCTTTTCTGCCTCCTTTCTCCAGCTAGGTGCATTTTGCTGTGCTACCTTAGTGACAAGGTGACAGGTGACCTTCCCTGTAGAGTCCTACCAAAAGCCCAGTTACACAAAGAATGGAGTATGGATATGGAGGTATTTGACATCATTCTTTGTCAGATACTCACTATCTGACCTAAAGTAAATCTCCTAGAAGTTATGAGACATGTTATGGAATGAGGGGAAATTACAGGGGATGGTATGGCACGCAGAAATCACAAGATGGCTTACCTAATAAATGACAAAAATCTTCAGAACTCTTCTTTTTACATGCATCTGATATAATAATGACTTAATGGATAGTTCTTTTTATCCAGTCATCTGTAGTTCAATTTTAATGGCTTTGAAAGTGTATTAGAACTGTGTGATTTAGAGGCTGTGCCTATAACTGAGAACACCACACTAGTGAATGCTAGACATTTGTGTCAGGATAAGAGATGAACTATTGAAGGAATAAAACAATGTATTTCATGGATAACACTTATGCAGTAATCTGTTCCTGGCCTTTTTCTTTTTTTCCTGGGCTGTGTAAAAGCTGTTTATTGCAGCCCTAGGGCAATAGCACCATGTTATCTGTGGCTCCAGCACTACAGATGGGAGACATTCCCATAACTGATAAATAAAATATAAACTTGCTAGAGTACAAGGGAGGTTTATCTTTTCTGTTGCTAAGGTCCATGATGAGTCTTCTGTCCCTGAAGAATTCTTTATTTCTTTATACCCACACAGAGAATTGTATGTACTGAATCCTCCCAATCTTGCCATATTTGATTCACCTTTTTTTCATGGCCAAAACACATTGGTAGCATCCTTTAATGTTAGTAGGCTCTCTCAGTCTCACCCACTGCTGTGTGTTTACAAAATCTGTAAACTGCAATACCTAACACTTTTTACAATGGCAGTTTCTGTTTCTGAGAGCCACTGAAGCTTTGCTTTGCTGTACACTGCTCTACTCTAAAGTGTTGATAAAAGGCTTGAATTAACAGTGGATTTTAGAACAGCATAATAATCTAAATGTCTCATAGCCGGCAAACTATGGTAATATTATTGCAGACTGAAAAACTCTTTTGCTTACTGGAATGGGACCTGCCAGCTTCCTCCAGTCAAAAATACTGTTCTTGGTCAATCAGAATAAGTAAGGGTTTTTTCTGGTAAATGAGTATTGGGGAGCTGACAAGAGAAAAAATGCATCAGAAAGAGAAATTCACAGGAGAAGTATTAGAGAACATACACTTCTTTAAGGAGCATTCTGATGAGCTGATGTTACCAGAACAAGTTATAAGGGCTTCTTCAGTAACTATCTCCACTCCAACACAGAGGCTTTCATTTCCTGGCACTTTATAATGATTTCTGAGTGAAACTGCTGCGCTCAACATTCCATGCAGCAGAGCTTTAAATATTAGGAACATATTTGTAGTCAGACAAAATTTCTCATTTCGTCTGTGTTTGAACCACTCTATGAGGATATAGTAAATATGGTGTATCTGAGACAAGAACCTCACTTGAGTTAGATGAATTTGGATCATGAGGAATGAATCTAATCTCTAATAAAATAACTGAGAAACCATCTCTGGGGTGGGGTGTGCTCCAGGCCACAGTTTAAGTCACATACCATTTTTATCCTCAGGTAATTAATTTACTAACTGCTAACTTCATCTGTCATGTGTTGCTAATCTCTTTTTGAATTTCCTCAATACGTGTTATGCACATTTAAAAATCATTTGCATACAGAACTCTGTTAAAAAACCCCAGCTAATTGTTAAAACGTCCCATTATTTTCAAATGTATTTCAAATATAGTTACCACACTCATCTAGATTGTATGCTTATTTTATGACAACATATTACTTCAGAAATAAGAAAAAGAGAAGGCGATTGTTAGGAAAACTGGATGGGGAAAGTTATATTGGAAGCATTTTTTGATGGCATTTTAATCTGTTGTGAAAAGGTCATGTATTTTATAGTGTAGAAGACATTTCAAAATTAACTTATGCTTTAATATGATGGTAAATTCTACCTACAGTGTGTCCTGGTAATTATGTTTAAAGAAAACCTGATTATTTGTTATCATAGTGAGCAGAACCTTTCCCTTTCAAAAGACTGAATTTTTCCTCAGTCTAATAAAGAACAGCAGGGCACAGATGGGGGAGAAAAATTCTGCTTTTCCTGGTCAGGAAGGAAAGTAGAATAATTGAAAGAAGATAGATGTGAAATGGAAAATGAAGGATATCTGTGAGTTTGTAGTGCAGTGTAACTGCCTGCACACAGTGGTAGTGTTATGATTCAATTATTAAGAGATGCCTTTGCCCAAATTAAGGTACAAACAAGACCATATCCTGAAGTCAATAATATGAGTTTTATTTAACAATAAATGAGAATGAGAGAGAGAGAGAGCGAGCGAGAGAGCGGGAGAGTCACTACCCTGTGAATCCTGTGGCATCCTGTTGCATCTTTCTTCACCCTGGTCTTCTTGGTGGTGGGGGTCCCAGAATTGTTATTCTGGGGCGTTACCTTTATACAGCCTGAGTTCTGGGTGTCCATGGGTCGTAGATGCCATTGCCATAACTTGGGCTGGCATGTGTGTATGCAGTTGCTCTTACAGGCGTGTGACTGTTGACTGTGAAGAACTGAAAGCTCTCTCCAAGTCAATCAAAGCTTTCTGTGGGCAAGGAGAGATTTTTCTGACCTCATTAGGCTTTTTACCTGCTTTAGTAAGAAACTTAGATGCCCCACTATTAAACTGTAGGTATACAGCTCTGAAGTGTGAAATTCAGAGTATATAGCACTTGAATTGTGTGTAATTATACCAATTAGTAGAAAACACTAAAAAGAATACATAGCTAAAATTCTGAACGAGATACATATATATATCTATAGAGAGAGATTTATGTATGTAGGCATGGCTGTCTTTACATCAGTGTTTCCTACACTTCTTTGAGTACCTTGTGCCATCTTTCCTTTCCCTTCCGGACATGTTGCTGCTGTGTGCTGTGACGAATTCAAGCTTGTCTGTACGTGTTAGGTGTACTGTGAGAAGTCCCTCTGGGGATTTAACTTTCAGGACATTGAACTTACGAAACCCAACTGGGACTAGAAGGCAGATGAGTACATGAAAAGTTGCAGTCAGAGGCACCCTAATCATGTATCTTATGCGCCAGAGAAAGCACGTTCAGCTACACTTGTCAAATGTTTACCTAGGATATGTTTTTTTCTCACAAATCCACTGCTACATCCTGGTGAATTAAACCTTCGAAAGATTTTTGATATATTTAATGTTTAATGATCACTTCATTCTAGTAGTACTAGATTGCAGAGAAAGCTGCATGAGAAACTGTAAAACTTAAAGTAGGAGAGAAAAGGTTAAGGGTTACTCATGATAAATGGATAAACCTGTTAGTATGTTGAAAGCTACCTTAATTAATTCTATGCCCAGAACATTGCTCCAATTTTGATGAAAGGCAGGTCTGAGTCCTGAAAAACTGCGAAAGCTAGCATTTACTTCTGAAACATGTCAGTTAGAGTGATGATTTCCACTAGTTGTATATTAAACTTTGATATATGTTGGCAAAAAAATGGAAATGCTATGTTCTTACTTCTGAATTAGGTATCTGAATACTTCTGAGCATCTTTATGAATCTCTGTTCTTCATTTTGTGATGTCTAGAATGGCAATAATATTGCTTGTTTACCTCCAAGGCACATGCATTTACCCATGCACATGCACACATGCAGCCATATTTGCTTTTAAAATTGCAATCTACAATAATAACTGTAATAAATAAGAAGTAGAATATGAGTAATTGAAAAGATTTGATATTTTGTGTATTTTTTAGAGGAATAAATGTAAATGGCATAATATATGGTTATGTGGATGAAAATTTTTTTCTTTGAGAAATGAGACATAATTACCTGTTTAAAAATAAAGTTCCATCTTAAAGTTCATGATGTAATATATAAAAATACAAAAATATATTACACTGATATAAAAAAGTAGAACATAATTTACTTTTTAGTTTGTTTTCTTTGTAATTATATTTACCGTAATATTTTGAATGCACTATCCTGTTTGTCTTTTGTGCTCATTAGGTCTATTACTTAAAAGAAACACCTAATTTGCTCAGAATGGGAAAAAAGTCATAAAACACTGACCATTGCACACTTCTATGAGATAAAAGAGTAAAATTTTCCAGTGAGTGCACTGACTATATGATAGGCTTGATGTTACAGCAAGTGTATGTTGAAAATGTTTTTTTCCATATGTGTGAATATAATTGAGAGCTATACTGTCATTTTAGGAGCAGTTATTCTAACTTGACATGTACTGCTCTCAAAAGAGTTCAAAACTTACCTGAAATACCTAATTTATTACTGTTCATTAAGAACTTTGAATGATATCCCTGAAGAGTTTGAGAATTACCTTTAATTACTCTGAGACAAGTTTGGGGTCAAAATAAGATTTAGACTCTCAAGAATTAAAAATAACAACGACAAACGCCAGGCCCAAACAAACTACCAAAAATCTCCTCATAAAATCTCACAAAACAAGACAAAAAAGCCCAACCACAAAACCCCAAACATGTTTGGAGATGTATTTTCTTCTCTGGGAAATTCCCTGTTCCCTGTCTTTGGACATATGCATAGTAATAATGAATAGATCAGAACAGACCATTCATTCTGACTTCTGTTACTTGTTTTGCTACCATATGTTTTCTCAATGTCATTATTTTTAGACATTTTCAGTGTCAATCTCTGTAAAATAACTAAACAGTTTAACATTCTAACCATCTTTCCACAAGAGCTACAACTTCCATTTTCATGTAAAAAATCAACCATCCTAATCCTAATGCTGTTTTTAAGGGTATAAATTTCATGTGATATGATTTGGTGTGATTTGGTTAGTGGATGCATGGCAGGATGGATATATTACTTTTCCAAACAGTACAGTACTTTTTGAGGACTCTGTTATGTTTTTTTTAGTCTTATGTGTGACTGTGGCCGTTTCACTATGGTACTGATTTTTTTCTCTGACTTTAGATGGTTTTAAGAAATCCCTTCAAATTTTGCCATTAGAGTAACGAGTAAACAAAACTGAACTTGATTTCTGAATGAGTTTACTTAAAGGATTTGAAAAATAGTAGTTTGAAAAAAAAAATATTGCCCTTCAAACTCTTTCCACTTTCTGAATTGTTATTTATGTATGCTAAGAAAGAAATGTCAACAAGAGATTTTGCCGTTTTCTAGTCTTTCACATAGTTGATACTTCTTGACCTTGTGATCTTTATGAAGGCTGAATCCTTGTAAGTCAATGTTTAAACAAGGTATACACTTGCTTCTCACCAGCACTGCTAGAGAAACTTGGTAATTACAGTAGCATTCTGTACTCTTTTGCGTTCCTGCAGATCAGTAAATCTTTTATGCAGAAGATCATATGATGAAGGTAAGAATCCCAGAGGGCTGTATGAGAAGGATGATGAAACCCTTGCATTGGATCTTTTAAGAGAGCTCTAAATTTCAGATTTCCAGCAGGCCTCCTGTCACTATGGAGCCCTGTTCTCCATACCATTAATATCCATCTTCATTGCAGGTTTATGACACTGACCAGATACATCTGTTCTCATACGAAAATCTGAATTTATATTCCATACAGAAAAGAAAACAAACACGCAGTAGGGGTGGTTTTAGTGACACTGTACTTTGTGTACAGTGGTCGACATCAAGAACCTCTCTTTTTCTTAGAAATGTGCGAACTCATACACAGGGCAACTTTTTCATTTGCAGTGCTGATCAGTGAGATGAATGAAACACCCTCTACATTTTCATGCTGAAATAGAAAGGCATTTGTTGCTAATGAAGTTTATTTATAATAATAGAGAGTTGCTAATGAAGTTTATTTATAATAATAGAGAGATAAATTAAATTGAAGTTTACTTCTATGTTTTATTGATAACTATAATTTAGTCTAATCAGACATACATAAAACACCATAAAGACAGTCAGTCTATGAGTACACTAAAAATGTATCTACTTCCTATATGTTCAAGACAGTTATTACCTCACACCTATCACATGGTCGAGAACACATTTATTATTTTTCCAACATGCTGTCTTTTGAACAAGTTGTTCAAAATAATAAGATGTAAATTTGGCACATTAAACAAAATTTTCTTGAAGAACTAGGAAAAGCTAATTAGAAAGGAAAGACTGAAAAAATCTGTTGGAATATAAAACCCTCACAGAGCTCTTGTCTGGTAAGCAGGATGAGTCTCGGACTCCTGTGGTATATGAGTAATGAGAGGAAGACAATTCCACCATCACTTCATTTTTGAGAGTAATCAAAGACCCAGTGAGACATCATAATTTGGCACTGGTACGAGGTAAAACAAACTGGAGGAAGGATTTGTCATTTTGACTTCTATCTACACGCTTTTTTAAAACCTTGGAATCTGCTGTGGCATTGGTTGCACTTCATCAGCATCAGCTAGAAAGGTTATCTAGGACAGGTTGCAATGGTATATACATCATCACCCTCTTTTTTTCTTTGTCTGGAAACTGAGAGTATAATTCTGCAACAATAAACATCAAGTAACCTAACCTAACCTTTTCTACCTTAAATCAGAGTTCAATACTTTCTGTCCAAGCTCCTTTAGAAATTCCACCCACAGAGGCTTTATTGTTTAATACCAAAGTTACTCATTCAAAGTTACTTGACATTATTTTGATTTAGGGTCATGTAGTAACTAACTTAAATCCTAATGTAAATAAAGAACCTGCTAGGGACAGGTTTCAGGAGTATGTTCCAACTTTCCCATGGAGATCATGTAACATCACATTTTCCTTCAAGAGAAGACCAGGTGTTAAACATCGTTCAAGCCTCAGTTTTTGCGGAATTACTCCCCTTGTCACTAGCATCCCATACTCTTTTTCCTTTATGAAATAGTCACCCAAATTGATCCACAGTTGAATGTTTAAGCACAGCCTCGTCTCCAATGCTTCAACAGGGTTTTACCTCTATTTTAAAAGGAATCTGTGCAGCTACTGAACCCATTATGAGTGGGACTTACCATGGGATTTGTTGCTTATCCAGTGAATTTACAACCTCCCACAAGTGGGATTCTCTCCTGGACATAGTACAAGTTCATTCTTTTGTAGCTATTGGTTTAGTAGCCTATTCCTCCAATCTACTGTCCTATTACTTTCCGGTTGTAAAGTTCTTTTGCATTGAAGCACACCATTTGTGCTTCTTTGTTCTCAATGGGTGCCGTGGCGCGGGGCGATGGTGAGTTGCCGCAGCCTTCCAGAAGGGTCCCCCGCCAGGGGAAGGCCACTTTGGCGCAGAGGGCTAGCTGAGAGGGCAGCCACACACACACAGCCCAATGGTGCGGGGCACATGAACACACTCACGCTATGAAGAGTACAGCGGCGGCGGGCAATGAAGGAGGCGGGACGGTTCCCCGTTTGCGTATCCACTGCAGCCTTTATTCCATCAAGCTGCTCATGACAATGGCGCGGTGAAGGGGAGCAGGGACGGAGACGAACCGCCGATCCCCCTCCGTGTTCTGGCTAAGTACAGGGGTTCAGAGGGCCGAGGGTATGGGGCGGTACATAGGTGGGGCTAGAGAGGGAGGGACTAAGGGGTAGGAGCCAATGGGGGTACGATTCAAAAGGAAATTTCCAGGTATGGGACATAAGGGTGGAGAATGCGGGCACCGATCTCTGGCTGGTGAGGGCTAGGGGCTATTTCTGCCTTGGGGCCATCCCACCAGCGAGCCTTCTTTGCTGTGGGCTTTGCTGGCCCCTTCTCAGTATCCCTGAGGGATACAACAAATGGGATCTGCTATAAAACTGGATTTCTCAAGCCAAGTATCAGAGCATTGATTTAGACCTGCAATTCAGCTTGTTCGGGATCCCTCTACCCTGACTATTTCTAGCTCTGTAGCAAGGTATTTCCAGCCTTCTGGTTCTCATGTTGAGAGACCACTACACAATAATCTACTTGCCAAGTTTCCTGAACAGATTTTCAAAGTGTCCTTTTGAATTGTGCTGTACCATTGTTTGAGGAAAAACAGAGTAAGTCTAAAATTTGTTTTGTCAGAACATTCTCACAGGCCATCTTCATATCAGAGCTCACTGAAATAGTGGTGGGGGCCAAGCCACTTCCCTGCAGGTTTCAATGGATTTGCATGCTGTAGCTAATCTCTGCTACTGCTCGTGGGATGAAGGAGCGAGGGGTCTTGCTACCTGAGCTTAGTCCTGACCACCAGCTCTCCCAGCACAGCACTGCATAGCCCATGCAGCGGTCACTTCATTAATGCTTTGTCAAAACATTTCCACCAAACACGGAACCACTCCCCGCAGGCACTGTCTGAGGTCTTTGGCTTTAGTATTTTTGAGTGCAGTCCAAGGGTATTTTGGCTGGGCTTTAGCACCTCTGTGGGCTGAAGTACCACCCTAGAGCCAGGTGTTTCTTGTCCCCCATATCCACATTTGTAACTCATTGGTTCACGTTCTTTTGATTAACTCAAGGAGAAGCATTTAAACAACCAGTCCATCCATTCAGCAGATCCATCCAGATGATCTAGCCATTCATCCAGACCAAAATCCCCTGAGTATCCTTGGCACTGAACACAGCTTGGCTTCCTTCACAGCAGCCCCTCTCTTCCCTATGTCCTTCCCTCTCCTTGAGGCTTCCTGGCAACCTAGGTGCTCATTGGCTAGTCACATAGTTCTTTAAACTACCTGCTAGCTTTTTCTTTTGCAAAATGTGGTGAATAATTGGTTCATACAATTGTGGGTCATCTCCATCTTTTCCATCACAAATCAGTGCAGTAGGTAAAATGAGAAAAGTTTTCATTCTTTTCCATTTGTACTTTTGCCTCTTGGAGTGTCTTTTGTTTGAAAAAAACACTGAATCATATGGCAGATGCAGTTTTACCAGTAATCCACTCTGTTTCAGTGTTTATTCTTTTTCTCCCACCACTCTAGTACCATATCAATCTACTCTAAAGGATGCAGAGACAGAGAACATACTAAAAAGAAATAAACCTCTTTACAGGAAATAAATAGCTAAATTGTAACATTAAAACAGAATTTGCATTATTTCATTCTATTTTCATTTGTGTTTTCATCAAAAATAAAAACAGAGGACCATATTTTACTATTTTTAAAAGAGAAGAACTAAATAATGAAACAAATATTCAGATAATATAATGTAATTTTTATTACTAGGTTAAAAAATCCCCAATCAACTCCAGCATGGTTTACTTTAGATGATTTTTGTTCATCTGGATAATTATAGGTAATTTTCTCCCCTCTTGTTATACTATATAACATATTTCCTTCAAGTTTTTTACACTATCTTGCTTCTATTTCATCCTAACAAAATGGTTTCCAGGTTCTTAACAAAACCTGTTTATTGAATTTAATCAGCAACTGCAGTCTAAAAAAATGATACACTGATCTCCACAAAATTCTAATTGTGAATTTTGGGAACTAATCCTTACTGGTTGCCAAATTATTTGTCAACTGGCAAGGTAACCCTTTGGCAATCTGAGTTGAAATGGAATGGCTCTTTGAGGGATACTTAAACAAGAATAATACTTTGCTGACTTGAATTGCCGCACCTACAAATGTTCTGATTTTGGGTAAGAGCTTTAATTAGATTGTATTTTGCACTGTTTCTTGATTTTCAGAGATAATTTTTAATCATGTGTGGATGCTTTTTTCTTTGTTGGATGTGTCATTAGCAAAAACATTTTTTGTATTTTTATTTACGTGGATTTCAGCTTTTTAATGTAAATGCACACATAAGTAAAAAGACTGCTCTCTTCAATAATACGTAAGATGATGCTTGGACCCTAAAGTCTGTAAAAATTATACATAATTGATGCTGTCAGCATCAATCTAGCTTTTAAATAGTAGATATCCAATGAATGACATTACATTTATGAAGAATTGGGAATGATGAATGCACACTACTGCTAATGCATGCTACTATCATGATATCTATTGAAAAGTTATGATTCATTGCAGATCTCTTCAAATGCTGCACTGGTCTAAACTAATGCAGACAATGTTTCCCCGCAGAAGGAAATAACTTACAAAATTAAATTATACTTCTCCATTTTAGAGCTGCTATTGCAATTTAGATTTGTATGTGTATGATTACATGATATAAAGCACCGCAATTTCCAAAGACAATTAAAACAAAACAGCTAGCTTATCAGAGCTTCAGTCTCAGAGTCCTTTAGCAATCACAGATAAATACAGTCATACTCATAAATCTGTAACTCCCAGACCTAGTTGTATTCTCCCAGATGCTGTTCTTCATTAACATGATATCTTCAGTTTATGTGCATTGTAAAGACATCACCTTGAAATGCAAACATAATATTTGGAGTTAGGTAAATGCAGTTTGTGGAATTCACCTATTTCTGAATTAATATCTTAATTTTCAGTTTACACAGTCACATCTTCCCATTTCAACTATTTTCGTTTTACTCATTTGTAACAAACGGTTCCCACTTAGACTTGAAAAGATGTTAGGGATATTTTCAGACACTCATTTTCTCTGGAGAAAACATTATTTTCTCTGACCAGTTCTGTTGTTCTTGTCTTTTCATGGTCCTCTGCTTTGAAAAGGACAGCTTTGCCTCTCTTCAGTCTGTCTCCTGCTCTGAGAGTTCTTCCACAGTCTTCATGTGGATACTTCCACAGGTTTTATTACCAGATTCTTGTTTTCTTTTAGACTTCAGAAATGTTCCACTCTCTATTCTTTCTTCCTCCACTATACTTTTTCAAGTTACTCTCCTTGTGAATGTCACAGGCATTGTTTGGTTGTTAACTACAGTAATGCATAATTTAATTTTGTTATGTGTATTCACATATTAACCATCAATTATTCACATTTCAGACTGACAGACCAACAATATCAAAAAAAACTCCTCTCTAAAAACATATGACATGAAACTGAGAATTTTTAAATGTTTATTTTCTACTTTCAATTACTTTATTACTTACTATGTGTTTGCAAGTAATACTCACATAACTTATTTTAGTTTGAAAGTGTTTGTTTATTTATGTTGAAAAGTTTATGGTGAGTACAGAACAAAGAAAAAAATGTGAAGCAAAGTAGTCCAGCCCATGTTCCTGTTCAAATTAATAATAAATTGCACAGGGAGTACTAGTATTTTTCTACATCAGTCCATTCAGGTTTAAAATGTACTGTCTAGTTATAACTGATTAGAAATAAAAGCACTGAAAATGATTTTCAGTGTAATTGGTTCCCCTCTCATTGAAAGAGTAGAGGAATATGCCTACAAAGGCAGCAGCTGAACTTGGTCTAATAGATTTCGCTGCTAGATAATGAAACAAGGCACGTAGGGGTCTTTCCCTGGTGGCATTGGTATTGTGCTATATGAACCTTGACAAATGTTCTCCATTTCAATCATCAAATAATCTTTTTCATTCCGTAGGAGCTGGACATAAAATGACTTCTCTGAAAAATAGAATAAAATAAAGACTTTGTCAAACCAAAATGTTAATACTTGATAAAATCAAGCCATCAGGAATAGATCTAAGCAGGAGAATGCTGAGAGTTGTTATTACCAATTATATATCCTTCGGATACGCTGGCATTAATTTCTACAAAACGTGTATCGTACTGTTACCAGTAATGGTTAAACAATGGTGTGTAACAGCTTGTGTAAAAATACTGAAGTGAAATCCTTTTTCAGTGTGATTAACACAGTTAGTTTCTTATGGAATAGAAGCTACTTGTGTTTTCAGGACAGTGAGTCCAAGCTTTTATCATATTAGCATTGAGACTGACGATTGTTAGCAGATCATCACGGTTTTAATTTTTTAGCTAAAGTTTATCCTGAGCAAATAGCAGCTAATGGCTATCTAGAAGAGATATCCATTCTGAATATTTGGCCAGCAGCAATGATCCAGACGCAGCAAAGATGCAACTCAGAGTTGTGCATGTTCAGGCAACTGTGACAAAACATCTTTTCCCTTTGCGAAAGGCTGACATGGTTGTGGTAAGTTCTGCCTTATGTTATATATTAAAGTTGATCCCTCACTGTACTAGAAAAATGCCTAAGCATCATCATAGGTGTATTCTCAATATTTTTTTCTAATTAATACCTATAGTAAAATCACTGCTAGCTTGCCAGAGCACCTATAGAGAATTAACCCACTTTTAAAAGCTACTCAACCAAACATAATTGTTAATAGTAATAGTGTCGTTTTCTGCAAAATGCTACATGTTCTACATGGAGACTCATGATATCTTTCATGGCTTTGGCACACATCCCATTTTCTGTCACTTTTTTTTGTTTTCATTGGAAGTGAGCTGTGTTTAGATCCTGTAGGCCTCTTTGGTCCTCTTTGATAAAGCAGAGAGGAGATACAGTATAGAATATGTGTCAATTAGCATTTTACTTGCAGCAGAGAGAGTAACCTCATCCACTTATTTCCTGGAGGGAATTGGAAAATTCTGGAGACTGACTTTTCGTAACTTGTTTCCAAACATAGAAGTTACATAGAAAAGAAGCATATATTTGTAAAATAAATTAGGTATAATCAAAGAAATTATTCAAATAGATGTTGTGTTGTATGAAGTTTCTGTTTGTTTGAGTTTTTTAATACCTGGAAATTATCTAATGTGATTATTTCCATAATGTAATTCTGCAACTAATTGAAAGAGATGTAGTAAGTATAATACTGAGATCTCAGGGTTTTTTCAAATTAGTATAGCATGTATAAGTTAATTAAAGTGTTTTCTATGGGTCTTTAAACTTAGTTTTAATTGCCAGATTATTGTTTTAAAATGGAAGTGTTTTTTTCTACAATTCTCAGTAACAACAGTGTAGAGCAAATAGTTCAAGCAGAAAATGATTAATAATTAATCAAATTTTACTCTGGGTCTATATGTCACCTGGAGTTAGAAGTATTTAAAATAAAATTGCTTAGAAAAAAAGAGGGTTTTTTTTTCCTTTATTCAGCATTTTCTTTATTGAGCATATTGACCAAATAGAAACTAACAGATGAAGCCTTGATGTAGTGCATACACCAAACATTAAATCTGGTGAAATAGATATCTGAACACCTAATTCTTCATGTGGAAAAGGAGCAGACCATCCCTGGAAGAAATCTGTATAAAAATTTAGACGTCCTAGCTTTGCTGCTGGGAAATACATAATTAATTTTCACTCTACTTCTGGTATGAGTAAAACTTAATTTAATATTCTGCTTCAGAAGTGTAGAATACTTTTGTGCCAGTATTTTACAAGCAGCATTTTCTGAAATCCAGATATATCATCATCTTATCAAGATTATTTTGAAACAGTATATTTACATCCTTCTTCTAGCAGACTTACAGTGTTTGCATGAGCCCCATAATACTTACGTAAAATACCTGCCGCTCAGAAATTTCTTGCTGTGGGCAGTGTAGTAGTATGGAATCATTTCTGAGCTTGCTCTGACTTCTGAATCAAGCAGCTCTGCTACTGCAAGCAGCCAGGCTTAATTAGCTCTGTTGTGCTGTTTTGCTATTTTGATTTTCGTATGTGTTAGACAGCTTGTCTCCACAACATGTTTTTGAAGTTTTATGATAATGTATGAGGAAGTCCAAGGTTTATTGGTTTAGAAAAAGAATACAGAAGCTAAAAATGACTGTCCATCTAGTCCTTTGAGTACTCACTGGGGAATAGGAAGTCACATACCAGCATTAAATATCCAATTGATAAGATACAAAAAACATACTAATATGCACTAGAATGTGATTTTACCCACTTCTATGCAACTGCCTTAACCATAAAGCTCCTGGGTCATTTTCCTTCCAGTTCTCTTGCTTTGGTTTGTTTTTTGTATGTGTATGTGGGGTTTTTTTGTTTGGGTTTTGTTTCAGTTTTTTTGATTGTGATTTTGGGTTCACTTTTTTTTTTTTTGTCCTTTTTTGACTTCTTGCCTATGTGGTTATAGAGTTTCTATATGACAAGTGGCAAGTACCCAGGCTCCAGAGTACTCCAAAGTTCTTGTAGCTAGGACTGTCTTTCTCATGAGAAGTATAGATATCTGTGCAATAAAGAGCAAGCTGAGCTATTGTAGTCCACATTTTTATTGCTGTTCAAACCATGGAATCAAATTAGATGAGCCAAGATTGGTGCAGGATCCTTCATGATCTATAAAACTATATAATTTTCATGAAGTTTTCAGTTTAGAATTAGATGAACAGTTTCATGGTGGTTTGCAAGATATCTGATGACTCACCAAGTTATGCAATCCTAAATATTTAGAGATAGATAACACAGGTTTTGGTATAAAGGTTTGGGACCTAAGACAATGTCTCCAGTCTTCTCCATTTGCCAGACTGGAACATACCTAGATCTTTGTAGAAACATCACAGGTGACTGCAGACTGTTGCCTTACATTGCTCTCTAAACCATTGGATACCAACTCAGGTCTATTGAACTCTTCACATTTACTGAGGAGCAAAAATCCTGACATTCAGATTCCAGGTTTTAGTTTTGTACCCCAGAAAACATGCACCCTTTTTATTGGCCTGACAATTCCCCACTTAGAATTAACTTCAGATTATCTTAGACATGTACATGTGCAGTACAGCTGTCTATATGAGCCTAGAATAATTTTATATTCAGTTAATAAAAAAAACAGTAAAATTCACCTAACCTACTTAAGATATTTGCCTCAGTTTAAGAGGAATCATATTATGAAAGCACTTCTTTTTTTCCATTGCCTTTGAGGAAGTTTAGATTAATTTACATTGTGCTCAACAGCCTTTAATTGGATGTACACCGTCCTCTATTTCCATCAAGTAATAAAAACACCCAGAGGGAAGTATTTACTTGGTGTACGGGACTAGGAGCTATGTAAGACAAGGTATGCAGATGCTAATCAGTGAGGTCAAATTAAAATGCTCTCAATATGTATTGTATATTAATATTATGGGAAATCTGAAATATTGCAGACAGCTGCAAGATGCAGTGAGGTATAAAACTCTGTACATACTCCAGGCTAAGCAGAAAGACTTGTGCTATGCAGGTAAGAAAATGGAAACTTACATGGTGACATGGGGGTTAAATCTTTATATTAAAAAATAGCCCATTGCTTTTGGTAGGGTAACTCAGGCATGAAGTCCATGGAATTACATTACACACCAGGGCATAATTTATTATTAGAACAGAGCACCAAAATAAGAGTTGTCACAAAATTGTCCAAGTAACCATACCGATGTCCTGTATTGGATGGATCATGTCAATATGGCCAGTATTTTGACAGTGGAGAAAAGGAGATATAGTAGTCTGTAATTAGTCTGAGTCCATTTAATTCAGTATCAGGACTGCTTTCTTCCTTTGTCAGAGCTTTTGTTTTGAAATTACATACTTCATTACAGATTTTAATTTCCTCTCATTTATCTAATTTAACAAAAGAGGTTAAGAGAGGTACTTATTAATAACTCATTTTTTTCCCCCTCTGCAGTGTTTTGGAAAAAATGTTTTCTGCAAAATTGTACTCAGGAGTGAAGAGATATCAATAATTATGAATTGATTTACATAGAAATAGGCTAATTATTATGTTGACTGATTTGAAATATTCATTGTTTAGAATTTTAAACTCTGGTTTGTATTTTAAGGAGATTTTTATTGCTTTATAGAGTGTCCCAGAGTATCATCTCTAATTGGCTTTGGAGTTCCTAAAACTCGGACACAGATGTTTCCTATTATTTTAACAAGAAATAAAAGCTCTTTCTGTAACACATGTTTCTTTTCAATTGATATTAAAAAGGTTAAGGAGAATCCTTTTGGTGCCACCTATCTTCAGATAAAAGGGGAGAGAGAATTTGATAAATCGTATCTTATTTTGTTCTTTTATAGAATTATGTATACTATATATTTTTTTCAGCCTTCAGTATTTCCAATTAATGTAACAATTCCCTAATTGCTTTTTTTTTTTCAAATGACAAGTTAATATTTGGAAAAAGCTGCATTAGTTCATCACATCCCTGAAACATTCCTCCATACATCAAAATATAGTGTGTCCATTACATATTTACATTGGCTATTTCATGTGAAAAGAACAGGAAAACCTTGGGAGTGTATTGTCTTGTTTCCTTGAGATTTTCATTGCTATGGGATAAGAATTCCTGATGTTGGTGTTTGTAGTGTAAAAGTCATCTATTTAAAAGATGTGTAGCATGTGTATGATGTAACTTGACTTCTCTGGAAGAATCCAGCTGGCATGGGGAGGTGGCTGCTTGTGGTGGGCTGCCACAGAATGCTTCACTCCATTGCTTCAGACTGAGGTGATGCAGAGGGAGAGATGGGAGGCAAAAACTGAAAGACAGAAAAACCCAAGTAAAATGCACTTTATGCTACTTATCCGAGGTCAAGACTGAGTTGTGCATTTAAAGTTCTCATTTTTTTGTCAGGTATGGTTCAGTCATATTATCATGGCCTGTTCTTACTATATTATAATTACGTGCAGTCCCACTACTGTATAAAGATAGTGCAAACACTGTAAATAATTGCACATAAAATCCATATAACAAGATTAAGTTTCAACATTCTCTCAGGAAATTTTAAAATTACAAATAAAAAGCACCCTAAATTTGTTCCTTATGCAAATTTTCATTTTAGGCGTATTGTCAGAAATTTGATTTTGCTCATCTGACTTTTACTATAGGGTTGCTACTGTAATGGCTCTACTTTGTAACTAGTGTGTATCTTTTAAACCATATTATCTGGGGGAAAAAAACCCTCTTTAGTATTTGACAGCAACATTGTGTTTTTTTAAAATAATGAATGGTTAGTCTTAAATGCTTTGAGACATTTATAATTACACCTTAAAGTAATTAAATGATTCAGTATCTGTAAGACAGATGGCTGTACCACAGAAACCAGCCTCACAATTGGCACTAATTAGCACCCTTGTTGGAATCTCAGCAGTGGCCAAAATATTAAATGGATATCAAAACTAAATTACTCATCCAGAGAGAATTTGTCCAAGTTGATATATTGATAAGAGATTGTGAATGCCTTAATTGCATGTATGCTTGCTCATAATTATTTTCTGAAAGCAAATAGGTGACTTAAGACTCCTGTAAGGATAAATATTTTATTTCCTATTAAACTAAAATTAAAGTGTTCTGTGTTTGTGAGAACTGAGAGAATGCATTCTCTCAGAAGCTAACAATTCCAAAGCTACCATGAAAATACATGTATTTTACTTCTTTCTAACCATGTCCATATACAGTAATTTCTGGAGGCTAGTTCCAGATGTTATGGCTTTATAGTGCTTATTTCTCCTTGCAGAAAGACTTAGTTTTTAAAAATAAAGAAATGCATGCACATATCTAATAATATAGCACAGTGCCTTGTGAAATGTGGTTGTTTAAAAATGCATGTACAAACCTTAATAGCTGTCAAAAAACATCCAGAAATATTTGCCATTAGTTTTTTTCAGTTTTAAGTTGGGCAGCTGATCTTCATACATAGCAAAAACAATGAAATGAAGGTCCACAGTAAGATGAAGGGCAATGGCTGCAAACTGAAAATTAAATTCTTTCCAGAAAGACCTTGACAGAACAGACTATGATAACTCCCTAGTGATACATAAATTATACGAATATATAAAATCTGAAGGAAACACACTCTTGATTAAAATATATGAATGCTTTTAATTTCTTATAACTATGAAATAAAATATAAAATGCCTACTCAATCACCACAACCTTATAAAAAAGCTACACTCAGTCCCTTTTACGGCCTACCTTATATGTACTTACGGGGGAGAGGAAGGGGAGAAAGTAGAGAGAGACAGGTTCAGTGGACTTTAATTTTGCTATGATTGTGTTGCAGTACACAACAAAAGAAAAACTTCCAAAAGAAGACTCGGTTACTTACTTCTCTTATAAGCATTTCTTTTCCATTCTTGAATTACTTGGGCTAGCTCTACTAAATGATTTGGGCACTGTATTTGTCTCTTTTCACTTGTCACCTTTCCTTGATGTCCAACAAAACTCTGACCTTCTAATATATGCAAATGCATGAGTTTGGGGGTTTTTTTGCCTTTCATATTTCTGATTAAAAATCTATTCTTACCAATACTTTTCTCAGATTATTTTCATTTATAAGAACATTTTTACAATAAAAAGGGTTCATAATAAGTGGGTTGTCTATGGAAGGTGCTCAACTGGCATCTCTGGAGTGACTGTACTGTAACTTGGCCAGCAGAAAATCCACGGTGGTACAATTTCAATAGGGTTTTTTTTCAGACCTTTTATGAATGGGTGAAAAATTCCGTTTCATTTCTGGTAAATGCAATGACAGCTTTTAGTTGTATAGATAACTACTGGCTTGTTTGTATGAGGATGTTAGTTCAGGTAGTGTATTGGTGTTCCTCTTACTGGAGGATGCTGTCTTTGAGGTCTTTGAGGATGCTGTTAGTATAACAGTAAATGTGGAACAGTCTAATTAATTTTTAGAATTTGAAAGAGAAGAAAACCACTTTGCCCAAAGCCTTTTAAGAACACTAATGAGATAACTATGCTACCTAGTTTAGTCACTGAACTCACGTAGTTCTGAAATCTAAAGGTGTGGCTGGTCCCATATCTTTGAGAGAGGTAGAAAGCAGGCCAGGGCTCCTGCCTTTGTCTGCTGACTACTGCACTAGTTCTCAATGAGTCACTGAAAATGCCTGCTTTTCTTGCTTTATTAATTCAGGTTTCAGGTGTGCTAATAATGCCTTATTAGCAATATTTACAGAGGGATTTAGCACACAATTGCTAGCAAATTGCAATTCACATAAGAACTCCTACTTTGCACAAACCTGCCAATGCAGGCTGTTTTTAGGAAGCAGACTGTGGTCATTATTTCCATACTAGTAGGCTAGTGAATGGCAACCAGAGGTAGCTTGCAGTCCATACTCAGTATATTTTAAAACCAACAATAATGCTTTTGTCACTGTTTTGTTTTGGGTTGTTTTTCCCCTATCAAGGCTTAATCCACACAAAAACCCAAAACTTTGTCCATGGAACTTTATAGACTGAAAGGGGGTCTAAAAGTCACAAGAAAATTATGACAAAACCCCCCTGGTGACTGCTAATTACACAGAACCTGTCTGGGACTTAGGAAGTCCCTAAGCCCCTGTTGGAAGCTAAAAGGGTATGACTTGAATTTTATCATGGAATGCTTGCTTAGTTTCTACACTTCTCCCAGCATATCCATTATTGGCCATCCTAGCCAGAATACTGAAGTAGTGGGTGGTTGATCTGATCCAGCAGTTTGTCTTTGTTAGCTAAGGTGGCTATGAGAAGAGGGTGAGGAGAGTTGGCTGGTTTTAACAAATTGGCTTGAAAAATATTGTCCACATACTTGTACCAATAAAACTGCAGTAAGAGTACAATCACCTTTATGCTTAACCAGAATTTATTTTGGTGGTTTTGCTACTGGTTTACTCCTACACTTAGATGAAGGCAGGTCTCTGCTTAAGGTGTATCAGTGTAGTGGATGTATCAGAAGTTGCTACACAAATCCTTACAGTACAAGAAAAAAACCATTATGTAAGATGATTTATTTGAGTACTCATATGCTGCTGACCTTCCATGCTATTATTATTAATGATGTTAGGAAAGTTAAAGTTTTGGGTAGATATACTTTAAAATTACTGTTTGAAATAAAATATAGAAGATAAAAATATAGATTGCAGAATGTATGTGATATATACCGTATATAGTCTTTTAACTAAAATAAAAATAATGGAAAAGCAGTCCTGTGGAAGGGCCCCANCAGAGTTCAAGGAGCTTTTGGACAACACTCAGGCACATGGTGTGTCTCCTGGGGCTGTCCTGTGCTGGACTGAGAGTCGGAGTTGATGATTATCTTGGGTCCCTTCCAACTCAGCATATTCTGTGATTCTATGAAAGTTACATGTTATATAGAATATATATACATAAATAAAGTCAAAGATATTTTCCTTGGTGTACAGGGATTTTCTCAACCTCACTGATGAAAGAAAGGATGCTAGATTAGGGACTGCTTAATACTTCCTGGGAGATTCTTCAATAATGTGAATGAATGTAACAGAGATCCCATATTTTATGCAATTAGTTCTTTCCTTTTACTTCCAGTGTTAATTCAAGGGTGTGATTTCATTTGTAGTCTGGGAATAGATTACTTGTATTAAATAAAGTAACACGAGAACCTTATCTTGTGATCCTTTGCTGTACGTTTCATGGATTGTTACAGCTCTGGAACCAGAAAGGTTGATCAGTGACTGAATGATGATCCGAACATGCTATTGAAAGGAGAACCTGTAGCTTAGCGCTCTGTTGTCTGCTCTGGAACTCACATTCCACTGCCTCCAACTGCGACTTGCTCCTTTGTGAAGTGCCTCTGGAATCTGTGTGAGGCTCAGCCAGTAGGTGCTTCTCAGCACGGTGTGATTTAGCAGATGAAAAGTGTGCAGAATATGGTTTTACTTTAACAGTTTCTACAGTGATCACTTTCCTGTGATGTTCAATTATGTGTTTCACAGTAGCAAGTGTGTCCAGATTTTGTTTATTCTCCTTCCGACATGGTCTGTCCGTGCACAGATTTTTTTTTCCCTGAACTGGAAGAAGATAATATGCAATTTTGAGCAGTAAAAATCTGTAAATTCTTACACAAAAACATAGTTTATTTCATGGGTCTGCAGGTGTACAGTTATGAGGGGAATTCTGAGCATTTTTACCTTGTTTGCTTCTGTATGCTCTCAGAACTGTACATTTTAGCACTATGCTGGAAAGCATAAAAGACAGGTTTTTCCAGATCATACCTTGACATAAATGTTACTGCTGCAAGATGAAAGAATGATCAGCTGAACTTCCTTTCAACTAGGAACAATCAAACTTTCATCAAAGTTTCAGTAGAAATTTGTTTCTACAATACAAAGAGATGAACAGAAGGGATTTAGAGAAATGGGTTCCATTCATTTTAAAATGGAGATAAACAGGGTTTCTGGGGCCATTTATTTTAACTTGTTACTTATTGAAAAATAAATACTCTAGAAGATCTTCTTAGTATCTGGAGACATGATATGGCATAATTTGTACCTAAAAAGAAAGATATCAGAGAAAGTTGTGAGTAGCGGAAGCGTTACACTGACTGCTCTGGGTTAGTCCTGAGCGGCAGCTGTGTCCCACCCAGGCACTCCGTCGCTTCTCCCTGCAGCAGGATGGGGGAGACGATCAGAAAGGTGAAAACAGTTTAATAGGTAAAGCCAAAGCTGCGCACACGAGCAAAGTGGTGCAAGGAATTCATTCACTGCTTCCCACTGGCAGGCAGGTGTTCAGGAAGGCCAGGCTCCATAACATGTGACCATTACTTGGGAAAACAAATGCCTTAACTCAGACCAACCCTGTTTTTTCCTCATCCCCACTCCCGTCTTCCTCCTCTTGTGTACTGAGCATGACACCATATGGTCTGGGGTATCCCTTGGCTCAGCTGGAGTCACCTGTCCCAGATGTGTTGCTTCCCAACTTCTTGTGCACCCCCCAGCCTCCTCACTGGTGGGCTGGGCTGAGAAACAGTAAAGGCCTTGGCCCTGGGTTATCAACACTGTTGTCAGCACAAATCCAAAGCACAGAACCAAGCGAGCTGCTCTGAAAAAAAGTATTAAATCTACTTCAGCCAAAACCAGTACACTGACATTTATATTTCAACCTCAATAAGAGCCAAACCAAAGCTTCTGATGTTGATAAATATGTTTTTTAATGCCAAGCAAATAATGTATTGTAAATTTATAGTGGTGAATAGGAAAGTGACTCATAAAATGGGAACTCTTTAGATGTTACTGCCCTAGGCAAACCAAAATTAGTTCAGTCTTGCAGCACATAGGCATTAAATAATTTTGCATCTAGATCTTTTTGCTTGGGGCAACTACCTATATGTTAAAGTTGGTCTGTGATCAAGGGCCATAGACCTAGCAAGAGTCTTTTTCTTTGTATACTGAAGTCAGTTATTTAAATATCACAGAAAAAAATGAAATAGAATGAATAAAACATACAGGAGACCACAGTTTTATATATATGTAGGTGTAGATATAGATTGCTTTTGGCAATTTGAATTGCAGTTTTCTGAGTATATGTTGATAATTGGATGGTTAGAATGCTGAATACATATTTCTGTTAAGTGTGTCATTAAATATGTAGGATGCTGGTCAGACCATCTCAAATAATTTTGCATTAATAAAATTTAGCACTTTTACAGAAAGCAAGCAGCTTAAAGAGCAAGAATACAAAAGGTTATGTATTTTGGCTGCTTCTTATTTCTGCTATGGAAGTAACAGAAATCTGATGCACTTTCTCTTCCAAGCTTGACTTTCTTGTCCAGCTTGTATAAAGAAAATACATCTCCAGAATTACACATTCAGAGAGTATCTTTTGGAAAAGCCTCTTTTATTTAGCTTAAAACAGTTCTCTGAGTATTGCATCATATTTAAGAAAGGTTTATTCCTTGTAAGTATGTAAGATAACATCAACCTTAGATAGATAAGTGCAAAAAGCATGATAAGGCTGCTGTATGAGCCAAGTGACTTGTCAGAGGGTTGCAGTGTTTTTCTTTTCCCCAGGCTGCCCAGTTGTGCCAGGGAAATGAAACACCAGCCTCCTGCCTAAAATCTGAGCTCTCAAGAAGAGGTGCAGTTAATATGTCTTCACTGAGCTAAGATGAGAGGTGACAGGAAAGTTTAGTTTTTAAAAAAATAAAGCTTTCTCAAGTTCCATTGTAATATATGCTGTTGCTTTTAGTAGTACTGCAGCTTATGCATTCAATATATAATCTATAAGTATTGACAGTATGATCACAAATGAAAATACTGCATGGAGCACTTACAATAATTGCTAACATATTGTTAGAAAAGTTACCTGCATTGATGTATATTTCTCTGTTAAGAATATACAAATTTGAAGCAGTTTTGCTATACATTTGTCATAAAGCTCTGATCCAAAGCATTGCTATGGCCCTCACACATGACTATCCATTTAAACACTGCTGTGGAGCCTGCCATTACCTCTCCTCAACATGCTTTCCAAAGGTTGACATGCTGTACTGCAATTCATACTGCAATGTTAGTAAGAATGGTTGTACCTTTTAAAGTAATGATTATGTTTTAATGACTTGTTTCTCTATTGTTTCCACTTAGCACTTGATAGATTTACAAAACTATTTTAAAAATTGGATAAGGAACCCTTAATAAATGCTCCCATTTTATGTGTATATGTATGTATGCAATTTATTAAGAATGCAATATTTTCAGCAGGATGTCTAATTAGTTTATAAAAATAAATTTTTCAGTGTGGCTTAGCACAGGAAATGATCATGAATTCACTTTGGTCATTACTTTGTACTTCATCACCTAATCATATTAATAAGAGTTCATGTTAGGAAATGCATTATTATTTCAAGCAACACATGAAGTATTGTTATTCTGATGTGACAGTCAATTCAGCATTAATAATGGAGCTTAAGTTCTGCAGTTTTTTATGCCCTTCTGCCTGAACCCAGTGATTGGCATATTTAATGTAATCTTGCACTGTGGCATGGTTGACCATTGGGAATATTTTTGGCCTCAGCCATCCAATTAAGTATAAGGGAGCTGGGATCAAAATCTACCACAGCCCTCATCTGGAATTAACTACAGCACTATTAGAAAAAGCATCTGAAGAAAATTATTTTCTACCATATAAAAATGGCTAACTATTGGAAAAGATTACTAAATTTAGCTTTTCTTTTGTAGCAGCTTTCCTGCAAATGTAGCAAAGAGCAGGAATCCTGTAAGAGGCCACTGAAACTGTGTGTATATACAGAGCAGTATTTACCTGCAGAAAATGGTTCTCCTGCTCAGGCTTCTGCTGTTTGCCTGAACGAGGCTATCATAACCCCAGCAGAGCAGAGCTGCCAAGGTGTCCTATTGAACCGAGCAGATAGAGTGAGCAGCCTCCTGGGAACTCGAAACCATTGTTCAGTGTCAGAGACAGAGTACAGACTCTGAGCTGTTAGTAAATGGAGTGCTTATATAAAGATAGCTAATTTATAAAAGACTTGTGTTAATTTGCTGCTTATCTTGAGTTATTATGATTTTATGCACCATTATCCTTTTTTACATTTGTTTAAATATCTAGTATCTGCTAACACATGGTGTTTCAGTCCTTAGGGGAATGCTTGCAACTGGAGCTATTTTGTTCTCTGCTCTGTAAATCCTTTGATATATCCACTGAGAAAAGTTTAATGTTCTGATTTACAAATGAATGATGTGGCACGGTCACTTCTGGTTCTGCTAGGTCGTGGGAAAGTATGGTATTGCTTGGGGTGCCCCTGGGGAATTGTGTAAATGGGAATTTATCCTAGACAATTATCTTTGTCTATAGACAATGCCTATATAGGCTCTGTGGAATGGAGAAACTAAGGTGTGGAGTATGATGACTGAAACATAAGGTTTGCTTTGGACTACAGGTCGCTTGTGCTCGAGGCTTTTAATCTGGTTCACATGAAGGATCATTAAAGCAATACTCTCCCAGCTGCTGGCAGCACTGAAAATCATTTTGTACAACTATGCTTGCAGCAAAGTTCATATACAGTCTGATAAGAGGGGAAAGCAAGACTGAAAGGAATGTGAAGAGTGAAAGTGGAAAACATAAAACAGGAAGAAACAACCATATGGTTGGAAGAAAGGGAGGGAAAGGTGGAAAACCTTCAGCCTTTAAGGCTGATGAAGAGTATGGGAGGAGGAAGAAAAATAGAAGGGCAGAATGAGAAATGCAGATATTCAACATGAGACTAAAGAGACTGATTGAATTTCGGGTATAGGAAGGAACATAATTTAATTTTATATGGGCACATGAAACCAGGAAAACTTGTTTTTTGAGCCTGCATGGGATATTACTGTAATTTTGCCTATAGAAATGTATGCTTTTAATAGATCTTAATTTTTTTTAGTCTACGAATGTTGCTTGTTGATGTCATTTCACTTAGAATTTCTTAAAATGTTATCTGGTATCAGACAGCTTAATTTGAGTAATCTCTGAGAATAGCAGAATAGTAGACTCAGGTGAAACGGTAACATTTTCAACAGGAATGGTGATTTCTATTTTTCATCTTACAATACTTTAGTAAGGACAGTGAATACACATCTCAGTTTACTGAGCTAAATTTTGTTGTCATTCTTGTTTGTATTCTCTCCCTTAGTCTTTTGTGTGTCCTTCTTGTAAAAAAAGAAAATGCTGTTAAAATGAGTGGATCATTTAATAAAACAAGTCAACAAAACTATGGAGCCATGCTCTTAAAAAAAAAAAAAAGGGAATAAATGAAGAATGTATTAGGAAAAATGTTTGGTTGCCAGTCATATTCCTTTCCATGGAGTTATCTGGTAAAATGTTCTCTCTCATCCTGAGATAAAATAGTTTATTTTAGAAAGCTGAAAAAAACTCTGAAGATCAGTGTGCCAGGGAACTGCTCTACTAAATTATCAGTGAGGGGCATACAGTAGTCAGTAAACATGAAGGACAGTGTTTAGACCAATCGGTGCTTGAAAAGTTCAATTGAGAGTAAAGGCACATCTTGAGTGATTATTCTGTAACTCAGTAATGACTCGTAAAGTGTTCCTCTTCCTGTAGACAAACGGTAGATGTAGAATGCAGTGCCTGAGCTTATTTTCCTATGTGTTGAGGAGATGTAGAAGAAGGGCAAAATAGTGATTAAGCTGCAAATTTAATGAAACTTGTTTTCACATGCAAAGTTATCTGACTTAACAGAGGAAGGGCTGCTCTGCTTCTGCTCAGTTTCCTTTCCAATCTGAAGAAGCCCAGAGTATGAAGAGATGTTTCAGCACCTGTGCAAGGTTGTGTGGTCAGTCCAAGGATGTTGACAGCACCACTGTGCCAGTTCTTCCCCAGGAACCGATGTTCCCAGGCAGTGGCAAAGTGAAGTGGTGTAGGCAGGGTACCAAGACACAGCATCAGCATGGCTGTGCACACTTCTAGGTGAGGGTGTGGGTAATGACCTTGATGCCTTGTGATCAAATGAATGGAAGCAAAGTGGATCCTTGTCTTAATTGGAGCTCATTATGATGCCTTGGGTTTTAACTTTCATATTTTTCAAATCCTATATTGCTTAGTGTGTAACTCTGAAGTGGCTTGTAGCCTGTTAACATCTGCTCTCTCATGCTAGGTAGACATAACAAAGCCTCTCCAGGCTTGCTCTTCAAGGACACCCAGACCATCCTAGGCCCAAAATGTCTAAGCCAAAGCGGGGCAAGCGTGGGGAAATTATATCATTAACTGAAGCTTTAGTTGGAGAATTAACCCTGATATGCAAATGAACCAAACTTACAAAAGTGTGAAGAACTTGTGACTGGTCGTCCATCTTGGAGTCCATTTTAGCAGTAGCCTCTGGACTCCCTGTACCTTTGAAGGCCCTTCAAATAAATATCTACCTTTATTCCCTTATTCCTGTCTAGTCTCTGTTTTTTTAGGGGGCCACTTCAGGCATCAATTATATCTTGATGTCAGGAACAGGCTTTTCTAACAGTAGGGATATTGACAATATTTGGGAGTGCAGGGGGGGAAGTATATAAAATTCCCTGGAATTATCTAGTTGTTTCACAACAGATAAATTGAAAAGATTAAATACAAACTTTTTTATTTAACACAATACATATACTAAGTTAGTAAACCATGATGTTTTATGTAAATTTTATTTCTAAACTCAAGTGTCTCAACAGAGCAGTATGATGATTTCCACAGAACAGTATCTGTGTTTAATTACTATTTAATTGCAATCATTACTGGCTGGGAGGTATTTTAAAATAATTTCTGAGTGAATCATTTGCATTTTGAAGACCGTTTCATCATCTAGTAAGCTAAGTTCACAAATCCAAACTGAACCCACCACAATCTTTTACTGCATACAGCAGAATATACTAATTATTAAACTGGCAGCATGTGAGGAAAAGGTGGCTGAAATTACTGGGTAATTCCGGTTGCTGTCCCTAAAGACTGAGCTACAGTTCTACTCCTATATGTGCTAGGCCTGACTCGTTTCATATTTAAACTTTTTGCAATGTACAGTATTCAATTACCTTGCAGCGAATGAACATTGAAATAGCTTCTAGTATATTTTCATAGATTTTTAGTAGAACATAATGCCATTTTGGTTCTTCATGATGTTAAAAATAATAAAAAAAGCTGAAATACCTTAATGCACTGCTGTGTATGAATTATTCATCAGAAAGACAATTTTTCTTAAAAACTTACGATTTGGCAAGAAATATATAGGTCAGAAAAAAATTACTAGGATATGAGGCTAATGTCAACAGTGGATGCTGCAATGCATGAATTTTATGTACAGTATTATCTTTTTCTTGCCTGATGCCTATCATTCCCATTAACTTGATCATAATCCATAAAATGCACTCCTGAGTTTCCCAATCCGATGCTTTGGGATTTTTAAGAGTACATGCAGTGCAGAAGTTTCAGTTGCAGCAACTTTCTTTTAAAAGGCAGGTGGAAAGGTGTTGATGATTCTCCATTTTCATTTAATTCATCTGACTTCAGTTGAACTGTCTAAAAATTCAATATTTAGTTAAGCTACCTCTCTGCATTCTTTGTATGGTTGGACATAGTATGAAGGAAATCATCAGGTGAAATTTGGTATATTTAAAACAGTAATGAATCATAAAGCAACAGCGCAAGAGGTAACAAAGGCTTTTCCCCTTAACTGCTGGTAATTTTAAACAACAAGCAATATTTTATACTGTGAGTGCACGTTGAAATGATAAATCAAGGAATTATTTTTGTAGAGTCTCTGACATATTATGAAATTGTGAGTTGACATCTTCCCTTTCTTAGTATAATTAAAAATATTCAGTGATTATAATAAAGTTCTGACAAATGGCAATTAGATGAAATTGCTGTGTGATTCCCTGAACTAATTTAGCAAACTCTTCTTGAACAATACTTGTTCAGGCATGAACTGCATGTAAATACAGCAACTGCTGTACTGCTTGTAAGGATAGAAAGTTGGTAATTGCCAGTGGCCTTATCTTTGTAGCATAAATCAATGGTCATTATATAAAGACCTGACTGATACAAACAAAATGGATGTGAATGAATCTTGTATTTTTCCTGCACAGTGATACATCTTCAACACGAGAAGCAGAAACTGCCAACAGCTCATTTAAGAAGTCAGTGTTGAGTACTATGGAAATTGTTTGAGTTCTGTCACACAGAGGATAGAATAAAGTGTTTTCCATATCCCGTGGAGTGCATACATCATTAGTTCCTGAATATCAAAAGAGAGAGCACAAAAGCCACTGCTATGCTATGATTTGGTTCAGGCTTCTTAGTGGTTGAATATAGCACAGTTTTATGGATACACAACTGAATTGTGCAACCGTATCAAGGCTTGAGCTCCTGAGCCTCCTGCAGGTTTAGATGCTGTGTGTTAAACAGCATCTGCATAAAAAGTTTTTACTAATTTTCTAGGTAGAAAATTAGTTATCTACCTAGATTCCATGTGCTATACATGGAGTTTTATGTCTGTTGCTTTTCTGCAGAGGATTAAATACCATTTTCAAAAGTGATGTTGACACTTAAATTTCCACATCCCATTTACCTTTCTGGGGACAGCAGAAATAATAATAATAAAAAAGTCAAGGACTGTTGTGCCAGTTATAAATGGCTACGGAACCACATTCAGGCATATATAATGTTCTTGCAATTTTGATTTTAGTGGCTGAAGTCCAAACGTTGCTTAATTTCTTTCACATTTCACCTTTCCAGGTTAAATTTGCATGTGTTTTAACAACAAACATTGATATATCACACCCAAGGCATTTCAAAGCAGATTTACAAAATCTGCTTGGTTTCTAATATATACCAGTATTCTCAGTTAATTTCCAAAAAAAAGCAATATGCCAGGAATTAATTTGCAGCACTGAACAAGCATTGATTTCTTGATGGAAATAATCCTAAAATACAATTATGTGTTCACAGACTCAATTGTTTCCTTTTTTTGTTTGTTTTGTATGTTTGTTTGTTTAAATTTGGTATTACAGTGAATGTCAGTGACTCAGATCTGTGAGACTTGCTAGTGTGATTTTTCAGCCACCAGTTCCAGGAGTTTTATGATGGGGAGAAACATAAAATTCATATATGGAAAACCATGAAAGGCATCCCAGAAGAATTGAAGTACTTGAACTTCTAGACTGAATGATTCATTTAACTGTCATATCTGCTGCAGTGACACTTAACTTCTTTTCCAAAAACTTATTTTATGACTTTTCTCATGGGGAAAAAAACCTAGAACCTGCTGGAGCCTTTTGCAGAATTGCTCTTGTGCTGGTCTCTTGTACAAAAGTGTTGGCCCAGTGATATTTCTGTGCTGCAGAGGGAATGCTGAAACAGTGGGATAGGGTTTCTGGCTGCTTCCCAGCACTTTTGTGAATCACCCAAGAAATGTCTGCTTTGCAAAGAGAATAAAGAGCAAGAAAGTTGCTGGTCCTGATCTGGTGCAGTTGACAGATGCAAGAGAAGGAGCTGGCTAACTGAAAGAAATTTTTTTAAAAAGAGAGGAGTCTAAGAGAACAGACAAGAGGCTTTCAATGGAAATGTGCTGCAGAAAATGTTAACTCTGGTTTCAGGCAGAAGCTATGATTATAGCATGAGAATAAGCAATTGGGAAGAAATGGAATAACAGAGACACTAAATAGGATCACATGGTAGACAATCACATTTTTAGTGTAAACAAATTATATCCTAAATGGATTTTAGTGCTTTGCATGTTATTCTGGAATTGCAGTTCAAGTGGCCAGAATATTCTAATGTACATTCAAATATGTGCTTTAAAAAAACACAGCATTGAGAGGATTGATCAATTGTTGATGGTAGGAGAAGTGGAATAGATGATATATTCCTCTAAAGAACTTTTCCCTACATTTCCTGTACTAAGACAGGTAATTTTGTCTTGTCTTTGCTCACACATCCAAGTCTGTTTTCACTCAGATATCTTCTCAGAGATTTCTAAGTATCTTAGGTTTCAATCAGTTTCATTTGATGTTCTTAATTCCTGAGTTTAAGTACTGCCTGGCCTGGAGTATAGCCTGCAACTTGATATTACTTTTGTTTTAGTCATTACTCTGAAAAGTAATTTAACTGCTTCCTCCACTGACATTCTAAATGAAGGGTTGCTAATCACTTCCAACAAATTTTGTCCCATTTTCATTGTAACACTCTGTAGGGCTGAAAACCATAGCACTATACAAGACAGTCTCTTTTCATAAAACATATTACCAATCTAATTTGCTCAACTTCAGGCATTAAAATACATTTTTTATAATCAGAAAGTGAATGTTGTAGAATTTCAAAACGTTGCATGAAATTGGAATTGATTGACTGTATTTTATAGAATTTTAAGATTATGTTATTATCTGAATATCTTACTGGGTTTACAATATATATTGCAGTTTGCCTGAAAAATAGAGCTAAATCAATAACACAAAGAGAAACAATCTTTGAACACAAGTGTAATAGAATTCGCTTAAACTGGGATGCACATAAATAGACAATTCTCTTAAGTGAAAATTTTGCTGGGAACCAACTTTTGTGTAATTAATTTCAGTTGACTGATCTCATAGTTTATTGATATGTTGCTTTGTTCATTTACAGACAGAGTAAACATTTTGGGGTTACAGATACAGTGTGATCTCTGGAATGAGCACTTTTTTTTCTTTTTAGTTCAGAGAGATTGGATTAAATATGGGCACTTGTATAGCTTTCTATAGGTGGTGAAACTCCTTCAGAAGGACTTATGTGAGAATGAGCTATTCATAGTGGCTTATCTTTTATCACTTCGCTAGTGAAGGTCACTGTCATATAATGGCTTCTTTATACTTAATGTAGAACCTGAACTGGTGATTTAGAAACAGACTTGCTTAAAGGGCTTATTTTACTACCTATCCTACTCTATAAACATTCCTGATTTATTGGTTTTTTGGTTCACTTTCATTTTCTTTTCTTCAGAGTAATTTCATTCGGAGAACAAATAGGAAGATGGATTTGGATATATTTTTTTTTATGATTAGGTTTAGCCACAGATACACATACCAAGAGATATTTACATCACAAATAATAGGAATGTACAACATGAAAGTACAACCATCTCTGTCCAAACACAGAAGACATAAGCTTTTCATCTATCACATTGTGGTTTCTCATGGCACTAAACAGCATGGATGTACATGATCCCTAATTTGGAATCCAGGAACCAGTGTCAGGTCCTCTTTCCACCAGTGAGCTGTATACAGTGCTGACAGGGCAAAAATCACAACTATAGAATAATTTAAGTTGGAAGGGATCTCTGGAGAATGTATGCCTCACTCTCCACTCAGAATAGGGATGGCTTTGAGACGAATTTGCTTCATAACTTTCTTATGTAGTGAGATGAAGCTGACTGGACAGTATTTCCCTCCATACTTCCTGCCCATCTTGAAGCAGTGAGTAATTTGTGCTCATTTGCAGTTGTGCAGAGCTTCCCTCTGCTTCTATGATATGTCAAAGTTGATAGAGGTGGCCTTGCAGGGACAGTGAACAGCTCCCTCAGCACGCTGGGGTGCATCCCATCAGATCCTATGCCCTCCATAGCTCTGCCTTCTTCTACTGGGGATGCTGCTTCACAACCACAGACCACTATTAGGCCTGAGGAACTGGAAGGCTAGAGGGCAGACCTTTCCAGTGAAAACTAAAGCAAAAAGGCCTTTGAGTATGCTGGTCTTGCATCATTTATGTTACAGAATGATTAGATCCCTTGTCCTGAACATTGTGCTACACACTCTTTTGTCTGTCTTTTGCTGCTTGAGTAATTTGGATGTACAAAATCTCTCTTCACACATTTCACCTCTCTCACTTTTTTCCAATTCCAGCTGTGCTATGATTTTCTTAACTCCATTCCTGCCTGCAGCACAACATTTCTAAATCTGTCAAGAGCAGTATGTCCCTGCCTCATCTTCTGGGTACTTCATTTTGTCTTTTAAACTCTGATAGGAGGTCACTGTTTATCTCTGCTGGCGTTCTGCTATGCTTGCTTTGCTTTCTGCGTGTCCAAATGGATGCTCTTCTGCATAGGGTTCCCTTGGAAGTCAAGTAGCATTCCTGGGCTTCTTTACTTTCCAAGGTTGTTGGCAATGGGATCCTGCTAAGCAGATCCCTAGACGATTGAAAATCAGTTCTTGTGAAATACAAGGGTTTAATTCCATTAGTTATAATTCTACTGCTTTTCCTGCTTATTTTCTTCAATAATTTAAACTTCAGAGTTTCATAGTCATTGCAGCCCAGGCTGCCCTTGGCCTTCATCTCCTTGACCAGTTCTTCTGTCCTGTAGTGAACAGCAGAGTATCTACCTAGTCAGTTTGTTAGTCACCTGCAGCAAGAAAAGGTCATCAGCAGGCTGCAGAAAGCTTTCTGCATTTTTCACACCCAAGCTTATTTCCTTCTCAGTGGGTATCATGTTGGTTGAAGTTCCCCGTAAGTAGCAGTCACGATCACGAAGTTTCTTTCTTCTGTCTAAAGAAGCCTTTCTCTGATTCTTCTTGATCATGTGGTTTATAGCAGGCACCTACAGCAATGACAGTTGCCTGTTAAGTCTGATTCAAGGCAACTCTCATCTTATTTCAGCCATTCCTCAACACAGCACAACTGTTCCTCCTCATCTTTTCAGGGATATAAGTATTTTACACTATGCAGATGTATAATTACATTAAGACAGTAAGAAGTTTGGGGGGGGAAGACAAAACCAATTTGAGCTCATTCATTTACATACAATAATCCTCAAATTTATTATACTTAATTCCACATTTGTTCTAATCTGGGAGAAAGTACAGATTACTTAGTACGTATTATGTGAACACAGCAGATTATTCCTTTCATAAGTAACCTTCACTTTTCCAGTCTTTTCTGGATCAGAGTGTAAGAGCATAAAATTGTAATTGAACAATATCAAATCTTGTAGAAAACATTTTAATCTCAGTATAAACCAGTAAAGTAGGGATATCATTCTTATACAGTAAGGAAACCAGTGAGAGATTTTGGTAACATTTATGATTTATTAAGCATTCTGCAGTCACCTATGCAGTTTTAAGCAGAGCCAAAGGCAGACTATAAAGCAACAGAAGATAGAACAGGTGTAGACAAGCATAATCCAGTGGGGTTTTTTTAGTGAAATTCATTGAGCAGAAACATTCATTTCAGTGTAAATCACATGCTTTATTAAATTCTTGTCAGTTCTTCTATTTCTCTTTGTCTGAGTTATTAGCATTCACTATTAATGTGCTCATCCACACACTGAAGTTTATGGATCCCCTTGAGTTCTCTATGCCAATAAGCACCTACAAGTTTAGGTAGAATGAATGCTCATTAAGAGCTGGGTATAATTTGTCTCATAATCTTGATTTTAAAAATCCACGTAAGAGCTGTACTTTCCTAATAGCAGGATCTGGAAATTTTGTTTCTTTTATCACTTTATGAATGTTAGAGAGTTTCTCCCTCTAGTTTCTTCAGCTGTGTCTTCATGATGCTTTAATAAGCAATGTTTTTCATGGACTAAATAATTAATATATTCCATTTAGTATGGGTAAAAAAAGATAATCTAGGATCACAAGAGAACTATGTAATTTTCCATTTTGGATACATAGGAAACTTAGGAAAAATACTAATTTTTAAATTTTTATTATTTAATCCCATTAATGTATCAGGACAAATATGAACCCACTGATATGTAAAAGAAACCATTTTACTCATAGGAACAGTGGAAAAGGTATGGAAATTATTCATATTTCCTTTTGCAGTACATTGCTCTTTTTTGTTTTCACCACATGTATTAGTCAGCTGAAGAAATTAGTCAATGAGTCAAAACAAACTGAACTGGTGAACCAGTCTGTCTGACACCAAATACACAGCAAAAAAAAAAAATCTTTGCAACTAAAAGGTAAATCAGGCACCCTTATTTGGCCACAGTGCCACTGCCCAAATTCTTGTCTCTGCGTAGTACAAAAAGTGAAGAGAGTGCAATCATGAAGGGCTATGTCTGCTTTTCCCAGTTAAATACAGAGCAGACTGCAGCATAAATCTTGTTTAGGGAGGCAAAAGGCCGTATTAGGCAGTTTAGGAACCTAATTACACATTAAGTCTAATACAGAACAGAGCACAATTAAAAAAAAACCAAAACACTTCTCCTTGCCACAGCAGTGGGGTTTAACAATACCTTTATTCTTGCTTTCTTACAGATTATTAAATTGTTTTCTATTGATAATAGAGGCTCTATTGGTACTGGTAGAGGAAATCTGTTGTTCTGGAATGACACAGTTAATTCAGCATTCTTTTTTGTTCCTTTGATTTTTTTCAAAGGAGTATAAACAGCATATATGTGATGTTTATTGTATTGCATTTTGTAATTTCTCAGTGAGATCTGAAACATAGATAAAAGCAAGCCAGAGGTGCAACCTAGCAAAACTAATGTGCTCTGAGGTAAAGCCAAGGAATACTTTGTAAGTGTTTTAGGAATCTCTGAAGTGCTATTTATGTAAGAAAGACTGATGAAAATCAAAATGAGTATATTTTACTATGACACTGTTGTGGTTAATATAAGATTAATATTTCAATGTTGAGGGAAAAGTCATAAGGACTATAAGTTAAAATATTTCTTTTCAGGGGGAAATAGAGGAAAATAAAGAACAATAAAGAAAATGCAGACGCAACCAACTTAAGCAGACACTTATCTATATGTTTCTTTCAAACACAGTAGAATTTGTTAATAAAATATGCTTTGGTTCTAATGTGTTACTCATACAAAAAGATAGAAAACTTCTAAAACTTTGGATTAACAGTGTGGATAGAAAAACATTTCAAGCATAACAATTTCCAAAGAACAATCCCATGGAACACAGAAGTTTATTGCTTCCAGGGAAAGGTGTTTTGATTTCTAAACAATTGCAATTTCAAATTCAGTTTCTTGTGTGTTTAAGATAATAAAAAAAAAGTTTAATCTTCTGCCACTTTTGAAAGTAATGCCAGGACTTCAGATATTGCCAAAATGACAAGTTGTTCCTAGCTGCCAGAGCAATAAATCACTTAAATATCTGCGTCATGAGCAAAAAATGAAGTGGCATTAGCTGTATGTTTTCAGTAGGAAACTGAGGATAACAGTATGTGTCTAATTCTCACCACTTAATCTTCAGGGAGTGATCCTCGATGCTTGGTTCAAGTCTGTGTAGCCTGTTTCAAAAACAAAAAAAAAAATAAAACTTTTGAATGAAGGAATAGTTAGCTTTAGGTTGTATTCCAGTTTAGGTATGAGATGTCTACTGGCTTCTTAAACCACCTCAAGAATTTATAACCTAACTAAGAAGCGGAACTTCATGCAAATGAGTTGGGAAGTAATAACTAAAAGACAATTTAAATTTTGTATATATATGTATAATGTATACACATCATTTCATATAAATTATGCTATAGAAATGGAAGAAATTTTTGTTTTGAAATATATATGTATATGGTATATGTGACAGAAGAGTTTCCTTTTAAGTTCTTAAAGTAGCATTTTTTTCTAAACTAGGATACTGATGAGCTTCGTGGTCTAGGACAATGTGCAAAAAGGACCTTAGTGCTAGCAGTGTCTCATGAGGATGACTACAGCTGTGGCACAGTGTCTTTTGTGTGGTCTGCAACTGTAGACACAAATATCTTAATCAGAGACTACTTTTGCACACTTGTGAAAACCAAACTAAGAAGGGTGCAGAATTAAACAGTGTTTTCCAAAAATATTTTGAGCAACTGATGTGGGCTGAAAATATAACCTGCAGGTTGCAGTTAGGACTAGTATCCCAGAATTACTTCATATGATGCATAGGCTCAAAAGTAAATATTCTTTCTTCTGGAAAGACCATTAACAAGAATTAAGTGATTGATATGTTTTTCAAAAATCTCAGAATATTTTAAATTTTGTATCAATTACTTAATAAAGGGAAACTATTGCTGTTTTCCCAGAGAGTGTTTGAAAGACTTGATGGAGAAAATAAAAAGACTGTTTGGTGTCTGTAATTATTGCTTCTGGTAACTGGCTGTTTCTTTGGGGTTTTTGGGGGTTTGTTTTTCTGTTTGGTTTTTTCCTTTGGTTTTTTTTGGGAGGTGGGGTGTTTTTTGTTTTGTTTGTTTTTGTGTTTTGTTGTTGGTTTTTTGTTAGTTGTTGTAGTTGTTTTTTGGTTTTGGGGTTGTGGATTTTGTGGTCTTTTTTTTTTTTTGTTTAATGCTAAACTTTTAGAAAATCCTTTATTCATAACAAAATTAATTCCCACAGCTATTTCTTTTACCTTTCACAGTTCAGCAGCAAACACAATTTTCTCTGCTTTTCTCTATCACTGTATGTTCATAAGCCATATCTATAAAGTACCATCATTTTAACATTCTTCCTTAAGTTTATCAGCATAATTTTTTCCTCACATTCAAAGGATACATCAGCTATATTAAGACTGCTCTCAAAAGAAGTTTGGCACATGGCAACAGAGAATTTTGTAGTTTTAAAAGGAACTACAGTAGAGTATGAGCGAATTCAAAGTTAAGATATAAGGCAAACCAAATCAAATAAACAAATGAACAAATTATGAGATGGAAATTTATTTTCAAGTTTTTGCAGATTTTTTTTTTTTTTTTTACAAAAGTCATCAGAGAAGGAATTACTTTTCTTGCTGGAAACCATGTAATTGAAATAGACATGGAAAAGCAAATTGTCAACACCTAGCAAGTTTTCCTCAAACATGGGTGTAGAAGCTGGCCGAAGTGCTGTGGCTATTCAGTCTCCTTCATTATTTCACCCAATTTCCTGTCAGAAAATTCTGTGGTACACAGCAGGTAAGTCTGTTTCTGCTTGGCACAACTGAAATATGTGGCCAGTCTAACTACCCTCATTATCCCAAAAGCAACCTATCTCCAAACCTTGGAAAATTCAGTATCACACAAATTTAGAATAAAATTACCAAGTTGAAACAATAGCCTCATAATACTGGGAAGATAAAATCAAAGCATTTGATGTGAAGATTACTATGGAGAAAGTATATTAATTGAGTGGCCAATACATCATTTTATTAAGCCAACAAAATTAGTGCAAGAGACTTGCAATACATCATGGAGAAGGGCAGTAGTAACCAGTGTTAAGTGTAATGGCTGCAGCTGATCCATTTTCCAGGGGCTGCCTTATTAGCAGTCGGGTGCTGGAGCTGAGACAACCAGACAGTTGTTGCAGAAGCTGAAATTAGTTCACTAATCCCCATCATCGCATTCCTCTGCTCTCCCTTTTACTGGTGTTTTCATTAAAGATGCAGGTATATAACCTGGCAATATATTCCAGATTCATGTGAGGGAATAAAGAGCTCAGTGTTTGATAGCTCAGTGGTGAGGTTTGGGGTCAGGAGATTTAGAGGCAAGGAAACAATCCGTTGCAGGTTGCTTTCCAGTTACCATTTTATAAAAAGATTGAACAAAGATACACTTCAGTAATGCTAGTGCAAAGACATTGTTCCTGATTTAAGTCAGAGATAGCCTTCCTACTTCCATATTCCAGACAGTGGCAATGTGCTAAGTTTTTAATTTTGCTTTGATCAAGGGCTTTCCACCAGCCAATCCTCCTCCTGCTCTTGGTGTTATAGCAGCATCCATGACTGGGCTTTTGTTTCCAGCTGATGATCAGCATAGCCCCCTTGGCAGTACTTTAATTTTTTTAAAGGATTTAGAAGAAAAATTCAGTACTGGCATTGGAAATAGTAAATGCAGGATAAGGTACCTTTTAGATCATCTGGTTGTGACTACAAGCTCATCTTTAGGGTATACATTTGGGCTTGAACTCACTGATTACTTTTTTCTGGTTTGTACCTTGTTTCAGTGCATATCACTATGTATATTGCATTTTAATGTGCCTATATTACAGTTGCAAATATAATGTAAATTTATATCCAGCTAACTTCTCTGTGGTGACCAACCATCCCCAGGTCCTGTTTGAGCTGCATGTTATGTTTATGCCACCTGTTCCCCACAGATATCTTTGGTTGCCTTCTTAGTTCGAGGGAAAATTGTTTATTACTGCTCTATACCAGCCCAGCATATCTAATGCTTTCTACAAAACACACCAGTTCACACGGATCTATCACACAGAGGGATAAATTCATCATCTAGGATGTGCCCACTCTTGCCTCTCACTGATTTGTACTGGAAGGGAAATAGGACTACAGGTGCTTTCCAGCTTGGTTTAAGGCAATCATGTTTGGTCAGCAAGAAGATGCCTGTTACTGTGAAGTTTTGTTGCACAGCTAGGGAGGATATGCATTTTCATACCTCAGTAGGACTGAACAATCTTATTACTGCTTATACATCACTTTTGAGAACAAAATAATTCCTAAAATAAACTCCTGATCATTGCATGCATTTTCTGTACCTAATTATGCAAAGAAGCACTCTAAAAATAAAATAATTTTTATTCATTTTTTCTGGTCATATACCTGACTTCATAGTTATAACTATAGCCAATGACATGAAAAAAATCATCGCAGAAGACAATAGATGTAGCAACATTTTAAATTGCATAGCTTTAGAAATAAAATGCTGATGCTCTCTCTCTCAGCAGAACCGAAACCTCACTGTACATTAATGGATGATGACATCAGAGTGTTACAGGGAATATATAATCAAAAGATAGGCATCATGACTCCCTGAAACTCACTTTAATGTCATATCAGAGTTAAAAAGCTGACTGAAGAAAGCTTTTAAGATGAGTTAAGCTTATTTTCAGAGAACAGCTGTGGACCTCTGACCTCTGCTGCCATAATGCCAAGGGTAGGTGAGGTTTTCTATGAGGAAGCACTAGTGCCGTGCATGGTGTGGCATAGCAGAGTCTGCCTTTTCTAGGGATTGAGATTCTGATATTCCAATGTTTAATGGGCAGATATGGTGTTTTGCTTCTCAGGATTCTTGTTTTCCATCTACTCTCAGAACTCAAATTGTTCACTATTCACAACTGAAGTGACCAGAAGTGACTGCTGATATAAGATGTTTTGGGTTTTTTTTTTCCTTCAGTGAGAGTTTAGGCCATTGGATAGCATAACATAATTCTGCAACTAGGAAGTATAAAATTATTCTAGTCTATTTTAAAAATAACTGCTTATGAAGACTTCTATTAGTTGTTACCATCAATGAGTATTGTAATAGGTTGCCATAAGAGTCATTCAGGTGAAAATGATTTATACTGTTCCACGTTCCTCATTTATTAAAACAATCATAATACATTACAGTATATTGCTCCTGTTTTGATTTATTTTCTTGTAGGTAGAGACACGGCCAAAAGAGAACCTTTCTCATTTTATACTTACTTTTTAAAATGTTTTGGTGCAAGATGAAGGTGTATAAGAAAGGATTTACCATGAACGGTTATGAAAGAAACAGAAATCTCTATTTAGAATGGTCTGAAAAAGGGCAAAGAGACTTTGAGAACAGTAAAAATGTACTCTGTCCCTCATGATGCTCCTGGAGTCCTCAGCAGTTTAGCCATATATTTTTTGTTGTCATATACCAGGACCCCATTATATAAGGCCTGTACCATGACTTGAGTACACACCTCTCTCTCTGTACCTATCTGTTCCAAAGACCTTCAACCAGGATCCCCACCAGCTGTAGAAGGCTGCAAAAGAAGTGCTCTAATCTGTTTATAGCCAGGGAAGAAGCCTAAATCCTGAAAATAGTTGACTTAAGACCCAACATAAATAAGTTAGCTTCTGATACAGGATAGAGGGGTGTTTGGTAATACTTAGTTCAGAAATACTTAGTCATCTCATTAATTCTAGAGAAAAAGTCTGAAGGAACTTCTTTTCTGAACAGGAAAACTGATACAAGATGTTTTGTCTTCCGAGAGCAGCTGCTACCACTTCTGTTGATTGCTGTCCTAGACATTTCTGTGTTAATACTCCAGAACTGGCCCTAGTGCCATACTAAAAAGACTTACTCTCCTGAGGAAATTATGCAATAAACAATGAGACTACTCGTACAGATCACATTTATTACTGGGTTATTTTAACCATGGTAAAGCTGTGAATGTATTTGAAGGATAAAACAACCTGCATCAGTATGCCAAGGAATAAAAACTTAGTGATGAAGAGCAGAAAGGAAAGGGAAAGATTATGTAAGAGAAGTAATATGCACAGACATACTACTGGAAAAAGCCAATAGTATAATAAACCGGAAAGCCAAGATACAACCTGATTTTTGACAGAGGTCCTACAAGAGGATGAGCAGTTAAGGGCACAGATATTATCTGGATTGAATGATGAGTTGTAAACCCAGTTTGCTGGGCTGTGTGACAAGATAAGGATAAGATTAACATTAATAATTTGATATTTGTGATACATTGGTGCTTGATCAGGAGGCATTTTCTAAAAGGGAACCAACATTTTTTGATTCTGGGGTTTGGTACCATATTTTAATTAATTCCCATGCTTCAGGGCCTTTGCTCCTCACCTGCTGACACCAGAACATTTTATTTCTGTGACTTAATCTTTTTCCTGAGCTTTTTCGTTTGGCTGGTTGGTTTGGTTTGATATTGTTTTCCTCTTATTTTTCTCTGCTTGAAGCCGTGGAGATTATTGGCAGATGAAAATGGGATGTGTGGTGCTTCTAGTGTTGTTGCAAAGCTTGTCAAGTGCTTAGCTATCTTCTGTACTCAAGAAAGGAGAACTAACAGTGGATGGGATGACCGGAAACTGGGAATACTGAAATTGTTTGCCTTTTCCTGTAACATGTCATCTTTTCTTTCCATCATGAAGAAATACTAGCTAAAGACATTCCTTTAGAACTTTAGTCCTCAAATGGACATACCTGAACTTTTCTTCTTTCACCCTATGGCCTACAACTTTTTCAATCACTAGTGATGTTTGATGAGACTTCAGCTTGATCACAGGAAGTTCTCTGTGCACTGTTCCAGGTTAAAGGCCATTGCACTGATACTCGCAATTGCAGACACTTAAAACCTTTCCTGAAGATCCTCCTGATTCTTTTTTCTGCTCAGGTACATGTTGACCTAGGGGTTTTTTTTGGGTCATAGATGCTGTGACTGTGCTAATAAGGGATGCTGGACCTTTTATAGCCCTGTAGGAAGACAAAGAATGTCCAAACTGTTCCTTGAGAGATTTTTAACAAGTTCTTGATTCAAACAGTCCACAGTGTAATACTCTGGGATTGAATTTATCACCACCAAGCAGTTTGAGTCCTTAGTGATGAGCTGAAATTGAATCATTATCGCCAATCATTTCTGTGGTGTGTCTGAGATATGGCAATTTGATTGTATTGAGTGGTTCACACAGGAATTAAATTCCAGCATAAAGTTGCTGGCTTAAGCCAGAAATCTTTTATTTATTTGCTAGGTCACTACTACTATATGTGCTACTATTATGCAAGAAGATTTATCCAGTGAAAATTCCTCAGACTGAAAACTGCATTTTCTGCCTAATGGGTTCTAAATTATACATAAACTGTGCAATTTTCAGATGTGATGTTAATTCTTCTGTCACAATGTCTTGTAATATGGAGGCTGTTTCCATTAAAGTGACAATTCTGTGCAGATGGACTACAATACCTTCAGTTTCAAAAACATCCACTTGTAGTGCTATCACATACTAGCTAAAATTTTTTAAATATTTCTGCTTGTCTTTATCTTGACTAACAGCGATACACACTGTTAGAAAAGAGTGGACTCTTCTATTAAAAACAGCATTTGATTCTGGTTTTATATAAAAAAATGAAGCACCAAATATATGAAGATCTTACAATTCAATTTCATTAATTTATACATTGCCTGCTTTTTGTTGTTATTTTATAACCCAGTAATTTGTTTACATAACTGTGCCAGCATGTGGCACCATGGGCAGGTATCTCCCTCTTCCACACTGGTACAAATGCAGAGCTACTGCTGGCAGCTATTGGCATTATCCCCCATTAAAGGATAAGGGAGATGGGCATTTCAGCTCAGATTTCAATTAAGTCTTGAAAAACCAAACAAAAACAACAACAAATCCCTACCCTATTAAAGTTTTGAGAGATTATCTCTGAAAATTATTCTTTTTTTTTTTTTTTTTTTTCCGAGGTAATTATGACAGGCTCAGTAATCTGCTCTGTTGGCAGATCAGTGAACAGGTTCCACTGTGACAAGTGATAATTAGGGGACTGGTTCTTTATTAGTACAGATTTGCATGGAACAAGATACCTGGCCATAGAGCAGTGTAAATTACTTCTGTGAGCACCAGTCTCAGAAATAATAGCTGAATTTTTTAGGAAAAAAAAAAAATTAAAAAATTAAGGATTTTGATCTGGCCTCAGAATTGTATGTCTGTAACCCTGTCAGGGCAAGCAGCACCCACATACTGTGTTATGGTGACATCCATAAGCAACATCAAATAGTTTTGCTCCTTCTTTCCCTACTGTACATGCTGTAAATAAATTGGGGCTTGGCAAACAAACAGTTTTCCCAGGGACTTCTTAGATGCTCTTTTATCTGTGCTATACTGTTCCCAAATACAAAGCTAAATGGAATTGTCATGAAGCTGATACTACTCCTGGTATTCAATTCAAGAAGTAATTCAGTATAGTTACAGGAAAAAGTATGATCCAGAGGGTGCCTTGCTCTCTTTGTATAGGATAGAACTGCTCATGGATGTCTGCTGTGAGAATGAGCTGTGCAAAGACTTAGGGAGGCAGCAATCTATTCTCTTCTTGCACATCACCCAAAAAAAGGACTCCTAAAGGGATAAGAAGAGAAAATGTAGTTAAAAGTCACTCTTTTCCCCCAGCTGTAGACTGTGTTTTGGAAACTGGTGCCAATTTCAGCATACTTATTTCTCTGTGCTGATTCAGAGCACTGTGTACTGTTTTACCTATCTTTGGGCAAGTTGAATTCACAAGAACATGGTGACTTTTTAAAAGCATCTTGGCACTGAAACCCCTGTGAATATGTGTTCTATGGTAGATATCAGTCTTTAAATAATATTTTACAAAGCAAGCAAGTATGATTTTAAAGCAGCATTCTATTATGTGATTATTTTAATGAAATCTGAACTATATGCAGCAGTTCAAAGCTGGAGGGAAGTGAGGAAAAAGGAGTACACAGTGTAAACTTCTACAACACATTATTAATATGGCATTTTTTTCTGATAATATGGTTCATTTCACATTACAGCCTTATCAGGTTTTTGTTGTTGTTTTTTTTTAATTTATTTTTATTTTTGTCTTCCTTTGATGCTGATTTGATGCTGACACTTTGCTTTTATGTGCTTACCCATCTATTCTTGTTTGTATTTACAGCAATTCTTCACCACTTTTATTCTTAGGCTTTTGCATCTGTTATTAATAGCAGATGGGATAAAGGGGAACATAATCGCGTAATTCAGCAGCAGTCATTTCTGTTTAATCAGAAGCATCTGACACAGCATGCATTTACTGCATGATTGCACTGTCATGTTTGACACAAATGATGAATCACTGCTTCAGATAAGTTTTCAGTACTTGTTCATTGTAAACACTACTAAATTGTATTTTTCTTACATCCACTCACCAGAAATTTCTGACCATAATTACAATTCAGCCAGTGCCATCTTGGTTCTAAAACAGTCTAAATATTGATTACTTTATAATCCATTCCTCCTAGGATGGCTGATGTATCAGTTTCAGTTTGTAATGACAATCTCACATGAATCTACTGTTGTAAACTCTCACTTAAAAGAATTTGAAACCTAAAGAAGGCATTGTTGCTGATTGATATATTTCTATTATATTTTCCCTTACAGTAGATATGCTAATTTCATGATCAATGATTACTAAAAATTGCTTTACTTGAATAAATATGTATTTTCTGTTCCCCCGATTTGTCAGAAGCACCAGATTGTATTTATCTGAGGTGTTTGTTTGAATTTCAGAAATGCTTATCACTCTTCTTTTATATTTGTCCTCTTCATTGAAATATAAAATATTTCAAAGCACAGTTTGATTTCTTCCTTTTTAAGTGTACTTAAATATAGCAAAAAGAAATCGCATGAACTTTGAAGGGTATGTCTTAACCACAAAATAAATCAGGCAGGAGTATATCTTAGGGCCCCGAAGACAGTGTGTGACGTGGCTCCCATGATGTACAGCTAGACAGTGACCGCCCCCAGCAGGGAGGATTTGCACACGAGCACCTACATCCACTCGGCTATGTCCAGGAAGGTGCATCGATACTAACAGGTTAAAAGGTGGTGCTGCTGGGGCAGTGGAGCTTGGTCATGTAAGATCTTAACTGACTGCATTGGTCCCTGGCAGAGTTCTGTCATAGCACTCTCCCAGACAATGCCAAAGCACATTCTGGAAAATCCCCCACACTGGGACTAGCTCTTGTCCTGGAGCCAAGGGAAATGTGCAGCCTTGTTAGGTATGGACTGCAGAGAGCAGACTCCAGGGCGAGGTTGCTTCAGTTCCTGGGACAATACCAGGGCCCAAACCCTAGCAAAGAGCATGTAAACAGCTCAGCAATACAGGTGTCTCTTAGTGCCTGAGCCAGTGCAATACACAGAAACTGCATGAGCAATTAACACAGATTCCTGCTGTGTATGATTGTAAAGGAAATGCGATGGAAAATTAATGTGCTATTTAAGATGCTGCAAAGATGATTAATTTAGTTCTTTTAGATGTAAGCCCAAGAAACTCAGATACAATCTCTTAAGACCTGCATATACTTGAAGTTTTAATTATTTCAGTGCTGTTCATTTGAAGTCTTATCTTAAGATTATTATTTATAGTGGGGAAACATATGATGGAACAGTTGGTTAGAGCCTGGTGCTAATAACATCAAGGTTGTGGGTTCAATCCTCGTATGGACCATTTACTTAAGAGTTAGACTTGATGCTTTTGGGTTCCTTACAACCCCAGATAGTCTTTGCATCTGTGAATCATATGCTGGACAGAATCTGGAGACAGGAACACCTCAGTTTTCCTTAAGAGTGGTGACTGAAAAACGATACTTGGCTTCTTAACTCAGAAGTGCTGTTTATTGCAAGGAAATTAAAATATAATAACGAGGTATGTGGGGTGAAGCAAATGGAAATGAAAGAGGTGAAACCAACTTCTCTCTTTCACCCTCTTTCCCTCTCTTCTCAGGAGTTTCTCAGTTCCTACTTGTCCTGCAGATAATATCTGCTTGTTACCTCCCAATCTTTTTCTGCTCCCTAGAACCTGCTTCCAGTTGAGCCTGGTATTTTCCTGAGAACACTTCAGATATTTCCTCATGCAGCAGCCTGATGAATAGCCACAGACTTCTGAAACCATGAGCAAACAAATGAAACGTGTTGTCTGTCACAAATCATTTACCAGAGGATAATGAGTTAACTTTGCAGAAGAGCACATACATTGTTAAACTAAATGTCTCAGAGTTTTGCCATACATCAAAATATTAATGATAGATGTGCATGAGCAGAAATAGCTGCTGCTCCAGAACTGTGAACCCCTGCCTTCCCTGCCCCCCAGGCCCTGTTCCTCCTCAGGCACAAGTGAGTCAGCAGGTAAAAACTAATTTTAAATCTGCATAAGGAAGGACATGATAAATAGGAAGGAAGGAAGTCTAAAGTAAAATTTTATATATGGGGAATTGGATCAGGTGAGAAGGACAAATCTGAGCACTTTCTCTTATTTTGTTTATTGACGGTGAACTGGTGGTCTTGTAAGGAACCAGGGAAGAATTAGTGATGGTGTTGGGCTGATTCTGTTGAGGCTTTGAGGCCTTGATAGCAAAAAAAGATTAAAAGTGACAGTAGAGTTATTGTGCCATAATTGATCATGATATATGCAATAGGTACTGGCAGACACCTTTTGAAAACAGTTTATTATTTCAATAATACTTCTCTTACTGCAGTTTGTGCATTTTTTAAGCGTATAATTTATTGAAGTCTCCATTAGAGCTGAAGAGCTTTGTGCAACTGATGGAAGCAATAGTCACATATTTCAATAACTAGCTTCAGGAAAGCAAAATTCCTGTTTGATTCCTGGAAATTCTTTTTATGAAGGGACATTTTGCACTGCACTTATTTCCTACTCTTGGCTCAAGTGTTTTATATCATTTTGCGCTGAGTGAATATATTGTTAATTTAACTGCAGCAGGTGCACTAATGTCATTGCACCTTATGGCAGGACATGACATACCCAAGGGTGAGGAAAGGTTAGAATTGATTGAGCTCCCTTTGTGCAAAATAAAGGAATTCTGCAGCTATACAAATCTTAGAGCTACTTCAAGCCGTAGAAATTACTAATAGAACATAGCAAATAATTATTAGCAAAGTTTGCTGTATATTTTTCCCTATCTTTGGCTACGATTAGGCATAGTAATGAGACATTTCAAAAAGGAAAATAATTTATGTGCTAGTTAATTTTTTTTTTTTATTTCAAGTATATGCAGCAGGATAAAGTATGTATAGTAGGATGACTGTCCAGAGACTGCTTGTAGAAGAGATAGTTAGTGGCTTAAGATGGACACCTAGGGCTTATCTCAGTACCAGTGAATTAAATGGTGCAGAGACCTCAGTACTGAGTCTTGATTGTACAGTTAGAGGGATACAGTGGTCCCAATGGTGTGATTTCTGTTTCCAGTCAAATAATTCCTGGCACAGTTCAAAAGAGCACTTCAGAGGCAATTTGGAGGTTGTCATCTTCTTTTGTATTGTGCTACTTAGTCTAGGGGCCATAAAAAAATAAGCTCTGACATGATTACTTTACTTGTATATATAGCCCTTGTAGTATTGGAAAGCACTTAGCTAATTATTAATATTCTCCCATGCTTTCTGATTAGTGTTATAATAAAACTTATCAGAGAATGAAGAATTAAAGTAATGTCAACTATATGAAGGACCTAATAAATCTGAAAGAAAAGTCTTGGGTGAGCAGCCATTAGAAGTGTAACATACAGTATCTAAGAAATGAATGTTGCTCTCTCTAACAACTTATGGGTTAAGGTGTTTTCAGTGCTTCACAAAAGAAACTCATGCTTTAGCTCTTGCATTCTAGGTCTTACATTTATAAATAGGTGCTAAAACTTATGTCCAGTATATCAGGGCATGTGGAAGATGAGTATCTGCTTCACTGAGCTTTATGATCAAGGATTGTTTTGATGCTGAAGGGGAACTGGTCAACAGGAGCACAGAGCCTGCACCTGAGGAGACATGGGAAGCAGTGCCGAAGACCAAAAGTCTTGAGCTACTAATTGAAGTGCCATCAAAAATATACCCAGACAGGGCTTTGGAGAGAGCCACCTGGATTTTGTGACTGATAACAAGTGGAAAACAAGGAATGTGAGGTTTTGGAATATTCACAGGAGGCTCGAGTGTCTATGTAATGTTTACAAGGGATGTTTAGGGGAAGGGAGCTGGGGAGATGCAAAGCTGAGGCAGGTGGAGGGGGGTATGAAAGAGCTGATCTTATGTAAAATAGGGCTGGGCGGTGCACTTGTGTGACTGAGCCCTCTGCCAGATCACCACAGGCTGTCCTGCCTTATTTAAAGACTCATAACTCTCTCTCTGCATGATCTCATTCTCCAGCCTGTGTGTGTGATTACCAGCTGCTGGGTGGACTGGCATGAGTGCAGTGGATGCCAGCTATCGGAGTCAGACTGGGGTGTAGGTGCCGTGTACTACAGTGGGAGCAACTGGGGGGCTGGGG
>VZTH01011892.1:200307-244153 GCA_013397815.1 Aleadryas rufinucha | reverse complement strand
TCCAGCTGTTGGGGGAGGGGGGGAGAAGTGTGTGTCCTGAAAACCAGCTACTGGAGGGACTAGAACAAGCAAGGGGACCATTGGCACTGATGGCTTGAGTGGGACCATGGGTCACAGCCTGGGTACCTGGTGCTGGCTGCAGGGACAGTGAGTGTCCATATTACCCCCAAAACAGGTGGTCATGGATATTTGCCAGAAAACTCCAAGCTGAACTCACCAGCAACTAGGAGGAAGCCCCAGATTTGGGAAGAGGTGTGAGGTGGATGGAAGGTCTGTGCAGATGTTTGAGGGTAGCTGCAATGTGGAATGCCTGTGGGACAGGTGTGTATCTGTTGGCAGTGACCACAGGGATGGCCAGCTTGTGAGCTGGGGACCCATGGGGTGGGAGAGTGTCATGTGTACACCCACAAGTGACTTCCTGTGTCTGCCAGGCCAAGAGGAGAAGGGGATGGGGCTGTCTGTGTTTCTGTGAGTCCTAGTAGCATTAGGCTGGGCTGTGGGTGCCTTCCTTCTCTGTGGCAGGCCCTGATTGTGGGTTTTTTGCTTATGCCTGGGGAATGTGCAGTTGGCTTTGCTGCTGGTTGAACCTGCAAATGGGAAAGCAGCAGCTGTGTCCATTGGTCCAGTCAAGAGGAACCCCCAGGTCATGGAGCTGTTGGAGGCAGAAGCAACTTACAGCATCCATTAACACCAAATGTTTCATATACTATAAAAGAGGAAGGGAAAAAAATGTTCAGTCATTCTGGTTAAAACAGCTCTTTGAAAATGGGAAAGTTAGAAAGTATCTGTTTCTGTTCACTACTTTGATAAAAGCCACAGAGTCCAATGTGTAACCAGGAAATAGATTTCATTTTTTGGAGTGACTGGAGACCTTGATTGTTTGTGAAAATAATGCAATTAAGCTACACTGAATTCTAAAAGGTCTGTTGTGTTCTGAAGAGCATTGAGAAATAGCGTAAGCTTTTACAAGCTTGGGTTGATTGGTTTGTTTGTTTGTTTGTTTGTTTTAAAGGTCCAAACACATAATTACTTTGGTGTTATTCTGAAATAAAATAAAACGAGTTAAATATTGAAAATGTAAACATTGAGATAATCTGTATGCTGGCCAAGACTGTATTGCAGCCTCCTGAAGAGCTGACACTTTGAGCAGTTGAACTTCTCGGTGTCAGTCATCTGTTCAGCAAAGAATGCCCCTGCATGACTGACGGTTCTCGTATCAGCACAGGATTGACCGTGCAGCTCTTTAAACATGTTGTGACAGAAACAATCTGAGCCAGCTTCAGCGGGGTTAGCACATTAAATTACCGATGTCAAGCCTCAACAGTGCCTACTGAAGAAAGTATAATGCTCTTGTATGACCCTCATATTGAGGGAGAAAATAAAGAAATATGTCTTTGCTCCTGCTATTCTCATGGTAATAAGCAATTTGAAATTTGTGAATATACAATCAAGAGAAGGATTTTTTTATCTCAGAAGTATAAACTGCAAGATTAAAATACACTGGTGCTTCACTAACTGAAACACTTAAATTTTATCACTATTAAGTGCTGTTGATGTAAAACATCTTAAATAGGAGCTGTGTGCTTATTTAGACCTCTTGCTGTTAAACAGACATGCTGGCTCCGTGATTGGATTTGTAGAGAGAGAGTCTCCTGGCAGTAAAGAACATGCTACAGCAGTGAAACTGAAGGTTAAACTCTTTTCAAGGGAGAGTCAGGAGAGACATACACATGAGACAAGATCTGAGAATACAGGTGTAAAATTAGTTAAACTTGGGAATTTCTCCAAGTGTTATTGATATCTTATGTAAATCAGTTTCCTTGGCAGGGGGTGGGGAAGTGAGGAAATGGTGGAATGGAAAGACAATAATCCTAAACAAATGAGAGAAAAACTCCTAAGGAGAGGAAATGCAGAAGAGGTTGACTAATTTGCTCCAAAGAGAGCCATGTGGTCTTGGGACTCTGAGGGGGTACGATAGCCAAAGAAAGTGCCCTGAGATGAAAGTGCAGCATTTGTCTGTGGAGATGTTGTGAAGCTTTTGAAAACACTGGCCTGAGATGGACTTCCTTTTGATTAGAGCTAGCTCCTCTGGAGGAGTCACAAGTACAAATTAGGGTTTGGATTGTGTTGTAGAATTTTTTTTGGATCCTAAACTCCAGACACAGTATGAGAAAAAGTAAACACCTCTGTATTAAAATTAAGCCATTTGCTGTTGGGATACAGAGCTACAATAGCCCCCTGAGAAAGCAGAGCATATATTTAACACTTTCAAAGATAATTGAGACAAATGAGTTCAGCAGGGATGCAGAATCTTCTCCCAAATGATGAAATATTTTCTTTCTAAAATGTGATCAAGACTTGCTCTTTTATTTCAAATGGAAGTGACTTCACCTGTGTTGTTCTACTACCCTAAAGAATATAATATTTAGTGCAATTCGCTCCTTGGTAACATGTGTCTCAACCTGTTCAGACTGTTCTTCTCAATTAGCTGTTAGCCATCTCTGCTGTGTCTGAAGCTGAGTAGGTCCTGCCTTAAAAATTAATTTAAAACCAATGAAAAAGTGTAGAGTAGACTGCAAAAGTAGGTATGCTTTAGAGCCATGCTTCTGGTGCTCTCTCTTTTCTTCCTGTACTACTTCTGTATTCACTTCTGCCACATGATAGTGATTTGGCAGGAAGAGCTGCAATTATCTTTATCCCAATAAAGGCTAAATTACTAAGGCAGTAAAACTGAATTCACTTCAGCTCAAGAGGGGCTTTAAATTAGGGGATTTGACTTCCTGGAAGAGTCTTTCTTTGGGTAAGTGAAATTCTGTAGTTTTGGAATTCCTTTTTCTTTTCAAGACTTTTATTTAAAAAAATAAAGTAAAATACCCATTATGTTTGTAGTCCAGTTGCACTATGACATTTTTAGAGTGTTCTTGTCATCCAAAGGCATAAGCATAGAAACAGCTCCTTCTGCATTAGGTCGCGCAAGTGAAGGAGAAAGATTACAGGCTGCTTATATGGGGCACTTGTGTAAGTATATGTATGTATGACTTTAATAGCTTTAGTAGGACTTTAAAATCAATCACAGAGGTAACTAGTGAATTTTATCGTTAGAAAAGTTTTTTAACAAGATACTTTTTCTTTTCCTCATGGTTGGCATGGTCTTAATCCTGTTCCAAAGCAGCCAGGGAACTATGGTGCTCAATCCAAGCAATGTTCTTTCTCATGACAGAGTAGAGTAGTAGTAATACCTGTGTCTGATGTAAAATTGCACCATCAAACAAGCAGTATTCCTTTGCAGAGCAGTCCCGGTTTTGTTAAAGGTCTGTGCTAAGAATTGTTGCAGGAGAACCTTCAGTCTATAGCTACATTTCTGTTTTCAGCTAGGTTCAGTGCAAACAATAGAAATAAGAGTTTGAACTTACCCTTCTCTGCTTGAGAATGTTATAAACTGCAGGAGCAGTTGCACAGAAGAAAAGGGAGTTGTAGCTGCATGCTGGTGCTTCTATGAAAAGGATGCTTTCATTTCAAGCACAATTCACATTGTACAAATAGCAGGGTTATACTTTGAATTTAAGAAACTGCATTGGTAAGGAAAAAAAAATTGATTTAAGGACTAAATAGTAAGTTTTAAATTGCTTGCTTGTTCATAAAATTTACATTTGAACCTCTTATAATAGCAGAATTTTCAATATTTCTCTCTATAAATATATTGCAATGTAAAGGAAATTGTCATGTGGCAGATTTTTTATAAATAAAAGCAGGGAGTTAAAAGAAAGTATTTAATAAAATCAAGCCAAGGCAATGGTCATTCATTCTTTTATTTCCTGCTGCTAGTGCTGGGGGAATAAGGTGAATATAGGGGTATAAAAGATTTTTCTCAAATTTTGTAATCATGTAAGTGTACAAGATTTTTCTCAAATCTTGTAATCGTGTAAGATTTCAACTGTGAAAGGCTCTTATTTATTAAAAATTCTTTAATTGTACCTATGACTGTTATTGCAACTAGCCCTCTAGTAACCCCAGAAGGATATAATTTAGCTAGACATCTTGTAAAATCTGATTGCCTTTTCCAAAAGCACATTTAATTACACATAGACTTCTCTTTTTGATCACAGCCTGTTCCTTCCATGTAATTACTTAGGGTCTAGCCTCAGTTTTGTTAATTTTTCCTTAGTGAGAGAGATCCTTTAGTATTTGTCTGTTTGTTACTGGGTTTATTGCAATTGTTAGGGACGTTTTAGGTGAGTCTCTGAGGGATCAAAAGCAGGGTAATACCATACGCTGATCAAAAATGGCGCGACAAGAAATCTGTTTTGTTGCATTGTGTCATGGGGAAATTTGTTGACAAAAAAAAAGTTATCTCTGCTTGGGCCAGCTCCATTTTTCTGGTTGACAGAATGAGTCAGAGCTAACTTCACACATGACACCTTGCTATGGTTTAGCCCCAGCAAGCAGTTGAGACCACACAGCCACTCTCTCATTTGCTCACCCCAGTGGGATGAGGAGAGAGTAGTAGTAGTCGTAGAAAATTCATGGGATGAGGTAATGACAGTTTAATAAGTAATGCAAAAGCTGCCCACACAAGCAGAGCAAAATAAGGAATTCATTCACCACTTCCCATGTTCAGGCTGCTGTTCAGCCATCTCCAGGAAAGCCGGGCTTATATGTGTGGTGGTGACTTGAGAAGACAAAAGCCACCACTCTGAATATCCCCTGCCTCTTTCTTCCTCTTCCCTCTTTATATGATGAACATGATGCCATATGGTGTGGAATATTCCTGGGGTCAGTTGGGACCCGCTGTCCTGGCTGTGTCTGCTCCCAGCTTCTTGTGCTCCTGCAGCCTGCTTGCTGTAGTGAGGAGCAGAAAAAGCCTTGACTCTGTGCAAGCACTGCTCAGCAATAGCTAAAACATCCCTGAGTTATCAACACTGTTTTCAGCTCAAATCCAAAACATACCAGCTACTGTGAAAAGAAATAGCTCTATGCAAGTCAAACCTCAGGCACACACTTAAAGTTGCCATTCATGTCAATGATACCATGTCCTCAGTAAAAAATGCTGCACAAACTTATTTTTTTTTCTAATCGTGTCTTTAACTTATTTTGAAATTATTGAAAGTATTATTTTGAAGTAAATGTATGTCTGTGGGGATGCTCCTCCAAGACTTTTTTTTTTACAGTAGGTTCTTATTTTACTTTAAATCTTACAGTTCATCAGCTTTTAAAATTGGAAATGTGTCTAGCTTTTTAACTCTAATTATAATCTGCTGAACAGTTAGATCAAATCCTGGCTAGATAATGTGGCTTGTGCTCTATCTGTATAATGTTGACCTTGTTAACATCCTTTTCCTTTGCTAATTCATACCTCTGCATGCCTCAGAAGTTCCTTAATCATCTCTTTTAGACTGCAAGAACTACAGTAAAACTTTCTGGTTTTCATAGCTTAATTGGATGCTCTGTTAGTATGCAAAGGGAACTTTTTTGTAGATGGTAGAGATGTCAAGTAATGCTATTGTAGAGTGAAACACCCTGAATTAAATCTTTCTGCCTATTGAAGGCAATAGGATATTTGCCTTTGGGGTTATAGCAACATCAAAAAGAAATTACAGCATAAATACTTGGAGGGAACAAGCAACCTTTAACGCAAAATGATAAGTGTAGGGGAGGGAGTCGTCACTGGGATTTATTTCCTGCTCCCAACCATATTTTGTAAAGTTTTAATTTTGTGTACGTCTTTACTTTCATTCTATCTGATCTTGATATCACTTAGTAAAGGAAAATAGCTTTCTAATACAGTATGGAAATGGCGCTATAATTTATAAAATATTTTAAATATTGAATTTATTTATAATAGAGAGTAGTTACAATAAAGAAATGTACAATGCAAGCTTAGTCTTGATATCTAATTAAATTTTGTATCAATTATTCTTTCTAGTATGGGGTATACATTTCTTCTTTTCTATCAATTTGACTTGAATTTATGTATTCTAAAAAGCTATTCTCAAGAATGTTTAGCTTAAAAAAAAAAGTCATAGTAGTAACAGCATTAAAATGCTTTCTAAATAATAAAGACACCAAGAAGTTGTATTAGCAGCAGCCTGAAGAAATTTCCACCCTGAGGTGGATAAATTACCTCCTTTCCAAATCCTCAGAGACATGGGAAATAAGGAATTTAATTATTTTCAGATACATATCTTTTGAGTATTTTGTTTTATTCAGGTTTAAGGAACATGGGAACCAATGCCTTGCACTTATTCCCTACATTTTAGGAGGTGTACGAAATGATTGCTAATGAATTTTATTTATCCAGACTTTTTGTCAAGAAAGAAAATAGGCATAAATTATATCTATGAGTCTTCAGTCAGTATCCATCTCTAAAATGATGCTATTCTGATGTGTCAGAATCCCTACCTGACTTTTTTTTGACTTTAAACACATTCAGCATCTTTCCTTGAGAATAACAATGAGCTTACAATTCATTTACATTTATTGGTATTAGCTTCCATGAGAATTGCATTTTGAATCCATAGATAGTTATTTAAAATCTTTTGTTAGCAGGAATACACTGCAGGCTGTGTTGCACTTCTTTCTACATTCCAGGAAAATCAATGACCAGCTCCTTTGTAAAGCATTGAAACATTTTTGACTGGAAATTCAGCAGCTGTAGTCTGTATTCCCCATGAACTGCCAGGGTCATTGTTCAGAAAGGCTGTTGCAAGTGTTTAACTTTCAAGTGTATAGAAAAAAATCACATTCTTGAAAAAATTCTCAAATGAAAAGAGATGTCTATTTAATTGAGTAAGAATTTGGAATTATAAGAATTATCTGATAATTTTCTTCCAATCTTCCTCTACCTTTGATGCTTATATCTATCTGAGCTAAAACCTATCTTTAAGTGAGCATATTTGATGCAAAAAAATGTGAATTCCCTATGAAAAAAAAAATATTGAAGCTTCCTCTTGTTCTTCTTGCTCTCTTGCTTTTTTTTTTTTTTTTTGAAGAAGTCAACACCTGGGAATGGGAAGGAGGAAATAAAATTACACCAAAAATTGAAAGGGAGAAATGGTGTTTTATTGCTGAATTGAGCTTGGGGAAAATAATTTATCAGTCCATTCCCATCCACTGCAGATGCAGCTGATGGAAAGATTTGATTAGAAGGTACATGTACCTTCACAGAGGAGAAAAACAGAAAAAATATTACACTAGCAGAACCTCAGCATGAGAGAGTAGCTGCAGAATATAACTAAAATTGCAAGTACAAAATTAGATACACATTTTGACTAAAAGTACTGGAGTAAAATGGCAGTGCTTCATGCCTCTTAAAAGATGTCTCTCCATTTCTGGGAGTTACATTTTACTTTACTAGTCATTTGGTTCAAATAGAGTAACTACATAACACTTGGTACTTTATTGCCACGGTGCTGTCTGCTGGCTAGCAGGTGACAACAAGCACCTGGCACCCGCCCACGTGGGAGGGGGAGATGGAGGCTGTCACAGTGCAGGAGGGCAGGCAAAACTCCAGCTCGGGTTTGCCGCTGCTACCCAGGCAGCCCGGTGAGCCTGGGAGGCGACATAGTTTCTGTTCTCCCACATGGACACTCGCCAAGTAAGTTGGGCTGCGGTGACGGAGATGAAAGACGAAGGAGGCGCTCTCTTTGCTTAATCCGTGTCTTTATTTCCCTGCCCCAAGCATGGGAAACAGGAAGGCATGAAGGGAGCAACCTAAAGCCTGGCCTTAATAGAATGGCCTCAGCCCCCAGACGTGACCGGAGAGCTGGAATCCTCTGAGCCCTGCCAGGACGTGNCGGAGGAGGCAGGAACGAGGCGGAGGGGGTTCTTAGTGAAAAAGGAGAAGGTTTAATCCAAACGAGGGTGTGAAGAACCGGAGAAATGATTTTTACATGGGGTTTTATACCCCGACAGAATGGGAGGGGAAAGCACATAACAACCAATAATATATCAGAAAGGAGGTGTTACAGAGGTGGGGAGAAGGATGTTTAACTAATAGGAATAAGGGTGGGCAGGGAAATTAACATGGGCCAGTGAGGGACCGAAGAACACAGAACCCTCCAGAAGGGTAACCAAATATAGGGGAGAAGGGGAGGAGACGGCAGCGACCAACCACGGGGACAAGATCTGCACACCCTGCACAGCCCTCTGGGCCCCCACCCCAACCCCAGGGCCCCTGGGCTGCGCGGGCATCAAACCACTGGACCCGCCAGTCCACCCGGCCCTGGCGGCCGTGGTGCCAGCCGCAGCACAACACAACACTTTATTACAGGAAATTCTAAGGTCATCTAAGATGTTTGATCTAAAACATCTACAAGCCTCCAAATTTCCTACTGTAATCCCACTTTTTCTTATTTTTTGAAGAGTTTAAAAATCCTGTAAGTGGTACATAAATGGAACCTATATTTTCCTGATAAAAACTCTTGACAAGATCTACAAGTTCTCGAAAGAGCTAGAAATTTTCAGAACTTAAGTATTGCAACTGAGAAAAAGTGGGTTTTTGGGGGGTTTTTGGATTGTTTTGTGGTGTTCCCTGCATCTTACCTAGTGTGTCACTCCCATTCCTCCCCTTGTGAATCTGGGCTCCAGTTTGAAAATATCACAAATGAACATTAGAGTTCCTTCTACGCTCATCTGAGAATTTCATCAGTGACTGTGTATATGCATAAGTAGTTATATGGACAGATGATGGTAGTTTATAGACGTAAGACTACATCGAAATAATGTATAATGTTCACAGTCGGCTACAACTCACTGAAATGCTAGAACTTAATTTTCAGGTTTGTTACATCGTCTTAATGTTGGCCATGATGCATATAATCTTGCACGGAGCCCCCTTTCTTTCTTTCTTTCATGTTGGGCTCAAGCAGATTGCAGTGTAATGTTGGGTCATCTCTTGCTGTTGCGATATCCTTTACTGGTGTTGAGTTTTCTTCCCTCTTGTTGATCATTTAAGCATGATATTACTATTTTCAACCCAAACCCACTTCCTACACAAAAGAAAAGGTAAAGGAAAGACAGGGAAAATCTAAAGAACCTCATAAGCAGTGTAGCACTGCTTGGAGGCGTGAAACCAGGAGATTAGCAGGATTGAATGACTGTCTGCCACTCATCACTCCGTGTCCCTAGCACTGTAAGCAGGTGGCTTCCTGACTCCACAGTGTTTTGCCTGGACCAGTGTCCTGATATCAGCCAAAGACAGGGCTACTTAGCTTTTGCAGTAGCTGCAAGGGGGCAGAGCCTGAAGCTTTGTGGGCATGGCCAAGACCCTAATTTTATTCAAAACCATTGTGTGTCATTTCCAGGGGCAGGAGAAAGGGACATGCTCTCTTGCTTCTGCAAATGGTGTTCCTTCTGATGGAATAAGGGTGGCAGATGGGGGAATGGTCAGGATGAGGTGCCACCGGCTGCGAGTCTGGTCAGGTCAGGCTGGGTGAGCATCTTTGTACACTTTTGTTATTAATATGTCTGCAGCTACTGTTTGTTTTATCTCACTGCTGTTTCCAGTAAATTGTTCTCATATCAACCTGTCATCTTCACCTTTTGTGCCTCCAGTTCTCCTCTTCAGACACATTTTGGAGTCTCAGTCAGGGATAGGGAGAAGAGGGGTACTAAACTGGGGAGTAGCATTTCTAAACCACAACAACCAGGCAGACAAGTGTGGCGGGGGGGGAAGCTAATACTATGAAAGCTGTAACTCCCAGCTCTCAGACTTTATGAACATGTGGCTGTGGGTGAGACCTCTTGTGCCTTAGACCCTTATTCTACCCTAATTCTAATGAAATGCAGTGAATAATAAATATGTTTCAGGATTATTACATTACAGCACAAATCTTTGAAATGGACATACAAAAAACACCTACAGATTTGTGCTATAGTTAAATAGTTATCTTGATGGGGACTATCATGAGTCTTTTGAGTTTTTCTGCTTCACTTCTATTTTTTGTCTGTATGACTTCTTGTTTACTTAAATTAAAATGTATGAGGTCTTGGAAGAAATGAGTTATCAAAGTAACATTTTGCAATTAAAACCTGTAAATAGTGTTCAGTAGGACAGGATATTGTCCATGTTTCCATCCATGTAATATTTGCTCTAGCCTTGTACAGTGCGAAAGCTCATATGTCTTTGTCCCCCAACAGCAGGGGAATCAGCCTGGTATGAAGGGCAAGGAATGACAAAGTGTCTTTTATGCAGCGCTGCCCTGCTTGGAGCTGTAAAACTGATGGGTAAATGAGCTTTCCTCCTGTGAATACTTAAGCCATCAAATGCATTTTAAACTTTACGGTATATGTTAAAACTGTAAGGTTACTTTATGTAGTGCTAGAAGAAATCCTGAATTTCCTATGTTATTTAATACCACATAAAACACAGGAAGAGGTAAGATAACAGTTCTACATTTTATAAAGAGTAAACAGGATCTACTAAGTTTCTGTTTTGAGAAAAGTCAGCCCAGGAAGTTTCTATGCAATTTATATTCAAAAAGAGGATGCCAAAAAAAAATTTTTTTATCGCTGTAGTGTACATATGTGCCCAGCTTATGATGGGACCTGCAAACAATGAATCTATGCATTGATTTTTTTGATTTAAAAGAAAAAGAGGTCATGATTTACCTGTAAAAGCCATCCAAGTTTTACTGAGCTCTCCCTTACAGCTCTCAGGTGACTCTTACTTTCTTTACTGTTCATTCAGTGCTGTGCTTAAAATGAATAGTCCTTCCATTTGACAACTGAGATTTAATTTTTACAGAATTAGCCTTGTATCCTGAAATAATACAAGTTGGTTCCATTTGCTGCAGCAGATAAGTCAAATCATCTGTTTTGCCACATCCTCTGCAACTGTTAGTTAAACTGACAGAAAAATATTCTAAGATATCTCAAAACCATGACAGAATTAGAGGGAAAAAAATAGCCAATTATCCTTGATGTTAAGAAAACACTGGATTAAAGTTTTGCTTACATGCTAATAATTTAACATTAAGGTACTTTTTCATTGTTTCTATAGTTTGGTAAACAGCCATTACCACATTTCATGCCATTCTCATTGATACATGGTTTCTGATTGACACAAGGTATGTATGTTTTTCTGAAATGGTCTAATAACACCTCCTTACATATTTCCTTTTATAATTTTTTTTTGTCATCATTGTGTTATGAATAGTTTTTATTTTCTCATTCATTTTATTTTCTCATACTGACTTGATTATTTCTTGAGTGTCATGCTCCCAAATGTGTGTGTGCTTATGGGGAAGTAAATTCACCTTTGCACGTTGTCTACCAGATATGTCATGGTGGCAGCATTGTTGTGCTTGTGATGGTCAATGGGAAGAAGCCAGGCAAGACTTGTGGGCAGCCGTTTAACCAATTAATAAAATTGTGTCAGAATTGAGAAGATTCATAACTTTTGGATATGAAGCCCTTTTGAAGGTCAGGATCTTGCTGAGCAAGCTTTATGCCTGCTGTTTATATATATATATAAACATGCCTTGCCCACTTCATTCTAAAATGCTATTTTTCTTACTTTGGTATGTCGAAAAATGCTCAATACTTCCTGTTATGNTCTGCTCTCCCAGGCTCAGTTTAAAGGCACAGGACTCATGTTTGGGCATAGAGCGATGGTAGGGGATACACATGACACAGTCACCCCAAGACAGATCTGATAGAGTACATGGGAAATTCTGGAAGCCACAAACAATGCCTGGAAGTATGGATTTTTAGTTTCTTTGACGTTTTCCTTCTCCACATGCAGACCCATAGTCCAGGTGTGCATGAGTTTCATACAGCAGTACTTTAAGCTCTGTAAAACAAAGCATTTCTTTGGATTTGTGTCTCATAACTTGTATCTTCAGAGTTTTTCAGGTGTGAAAGCTGAAAGATTGAATTGCTGACATCACCCTAGTATTGTTACATAAAAACCACTGCCATTGCTGTGAGAAGCAACCTACCTTGTCTTGAAATAGAACAAGGGTTCTCAAGTTCTAGAAATGAAATCAAGACAATTTCATGTATTCCTAAGACTTTTACTGTTGATATGAGGGAGCAGCAAGGACAATCTGTGCTGCATGCCTGGCTGGGTCAGGGGTCTCACCAGAAAGAGCCTGGGGGAGCAGGACAGGACTGAGGGTGGTGTCCTGGGACAGGCCCAGCCCTGGTATGGGTGGACAGAGCTGTGGGGATGGGCACAGACCCACGTCAAGGCTAGGACATCAGCAGTGCTCGTGGGAGCTCTCTGGAAAAGCCCTGAGCCCCAGCAGCCAGACCTTCTGGTGAGGATGCTCTTGGGGTGCCTGGGCTGACGCCTGAAGCCTGTCACTAGCTGGGCAGCATGCTGGTGGGAAGGGTTGTAGACTGTGCCCATGACTAAATTTAGAAACTCTGAAGAGTTGTAAATAATACTGTCTTTGTAAATGCCCGAACTCCATTACAACAGAGCCTTTAAATTTCGGCAGTATTAAATCACGTTTATCTGGGGATGTGTGGGAACAGTTGGAAGAAAATATTGTTACTGCACAATTCTGTCTTCAAGTACATTAATTTTAGGGCAACCTTTATGACCAGCTTCTCTGTGCATTTGTATTTCATTTACACATGAGAATGTCAGAAGTGCTTTGCCCACTAGGAGTCTGTAACTTTCATAAGGAGACCTTTTTTCACAAAGACCATCAATGATAGTAGTTTTGATGGATGAAAATACTGAAAGAAAAATGTCCCTTTGATTCTTAACAACCACTTTTTAAACAATTTTATTTTTTTACAATTTGTATGTGCTGGATTTAGATATCTAGTCTGTATATTATTTGAATTTCTGACTGTGAATTCTTGGACTAAACACTTATGATTAAAAATAAGCATGAGTGCAAGTATGACACTGCATTGGGACTTGCGTGCTTCAAATAAAGGACAAACCTATGGGTTTCTAAATCTCACTCACTGCTTCGAGAAAAAAAGTTTAGTAATTGTGAGATATAAAAACTCAAAATGCTTTATTTTCTAATAAGATGATAAGATGCTCTTTCATGCTGCTTAATTTTGCCAATAAGATAATTGAAATGGACATCTAAAATTGAAATTCTGGAATTTTCCTTCAGATTTTGGTACATCACGGAAGACCAAGAAAAATGTCTGTGCTGTTACCTACTTGTGTAAGACACAATTTTTTAAACTCCTACCACGTTGCTTATGTTCCATAAGAATAGGTTTTCCAAAATACATTTAGTAAACTCTTTTTTAGCTCTTAGTGAAAGTATTTTGAGGAGCAATTCAATGTATAGTGATTCTTAGAGCATTATTAGTATACCTGTATTGCTTCAGCATTCAGCATCTAAGCTATGTTCCAGCAAACTCTAAACCTGATTTCCGACTGTCAGAAACCATGAAGATTTTTAATATCCAAAAATGCCATATATCGGAGATGCTGAAGTGGCACTTAATAATTTGAACTACTTCGTTGGTTTCATAAAGAGTTCTTATATTGTTGGGAGGTATTTCACAGCCAGCCTTGGAACCACATTAAAAATGTAGGTGAATGATGAAGGCATAGCGTGTATGTCCCTTGAGATGTTACCTATCACCTTGACAAGCTCTTTATAAATTGAAAACTGGTTTAGCAAAAAAGAGCTGCTGTGATTACTGAATGAATATAAAGCTTTCACTTCCCTGTCATTTAACAGCTGGCAGATTACAGAACTGCTTTTTGGGGAGAAAAATTAACAGGTTAGTATTAGTAGAGAGATACATAAAATCACTTTCTCTCCCAGGGTATATGTGAAGCAAATTGATGTGCCAGGCTACACCTTGGAGGGGCAGTGCAGCAAGAACCGGTGCCTTTCAGACTTCAGAAATCCATGAAAGGCCCTAGGCAGCTGTTTAACATGTTAAAATCTCCAGGCAAAAGAGTTCTATGAAAGCCTTAGGGGAAAAAAAAAACCCTATTTGATCTATTTAAGTCTTTTGAATTTGCGTAGATATGATCCTTGCTATCAGTACAGTGCAGATTTTATCCTTGCTTCATTCTTTTATATCCTGTGGGGATATACTTTTATGCTTCTTTAATTTTCTTTTGTTTGGATATTTAAGCAGGTGGGGATAGCTTTATGTTGAAAACAAACCCCAAAAGCTCCTTGGTTATATGTGAGAAGGTTGTCCTATTCCATCAGAGGTGGCAGCAGAGATAATTTTATGATTTCTCCCCTGCATGATCATTGTAAAAGGAAAGATGGTCTTAGTCCTTCTTTCTGCTCACTGTAGGATGTATCATAGAATTATTAGTAAACTAAACAGGAGCAAAGTGCTCTCTGACAGATAGCAAAGGGATAAAACAGTAATCACACAGCCATCCAAAAGTTTAGTTCCATCTACCACAGTAGCTGCTGATACTCTTTTTTTTCTTTGTCTGGGATGAGTGAGCAGTCAATAAAGTCCCAGTGTCTTTGTCTACACCAGAGTATACCCCCTGACAGGATGTGGGCAGAAGCACTGACAGCCATCTATACTGTTGTTGGATGGATCACAGTACGAGTTTTGTTTGGGCCAAATAGCACTTTTCTGAACAACTCTTGGGAATGATTCAGAAATTGGTACAGCCTGGTGACTGTTCCGAACAGGCAATCTGGACACAGCCATCCTGTTTTGCAGGCTCAGAAAGTTTAATAATAATGTGCCAGCTGGCCCCAGTTCCGTTCAGTTTTAGTGTACAGTGTAGTCATCGTGTCTCCTTATCCTGATCTAGTGACTCATATGTATGTGAAGTCTCTGGAAGTGCAACACGATCTCCAGTGAAGCACAGTCTTCTGGGGTTTTGAGTGGAGGAGACTTGGGGCTTTTTTAAGATTTAGAGAACAGCCTTACCCCCTTGCATACTTGTAGTACAGAAACAAACATGAAATTAATGAGTTCTGGGACAATTTCATTATTAAACTCTCTTCCCTTGATTCCAGTAAATAATCTTTTTGACAAATAATAGCAGAAAATTTTCTTTAGCTGCACATTGAACAAGTATTACAGTAAACTTCCTTTGAATATGGTATCAGCCTCACAGATGGCTTCATTGTTTGAATAGCCACAAAACTAATTTTGCTGCCAAGATTGTGACAAAACTGAGGTGTATAAAAATACCTTCTGGTGTGCTATGTGTTGTTTTGAGCTTATGGTTAAAATATACAATGACAACCAAAGTGGACAGAATGTCATAGTACATAAAAACATTGCAAAGAATTAGTGAGTTTCTTCTGTTTTGTTTTGGTTTTTTTACCACTTTGGTGGTGTTGGTGTCCCAAAAGAATGGCAGAGTTGGAGAATACATGGAATTTTTTTTAAATTGTGTCTGTCTGTAAGTGTCAGTTACAGCCAGAATCTCATAACAAGAGGTCCATGCGAATCTAGTGTCATCTCCAGATCCAAATGGTCCTGAGAGTTAGTCCTCTACTGAGTAAGTTTTGGTTAGACCATTATTGATCAAATAGTCTACAAATTGGACCAGTATAGACTTTAGTGGGGTGTAGAATGTTATTTGTGTGGACTCCAAAAGGCCAGTTGTGCACAATGAGTTTGAGAGTAAGATTTAAAAAGAAAAGGGAAGTTGTGATTTGTAACTCCAGGTTAGGAAATCTTCACTCATTAAGAATCACTGAGATCTGACTCAAATCAAATTCAAGCCTTAGGACCTAAGTGCTTTAGAAATTTGAAGGGAATTTTACACCAAATGTTTCAGAGGAAATGTCTAGAGAAATCTGTCCACTCACTGCCACTTTCCAGGTCCCTGCAAAGTTATTACTTAGCAAACAATGTTTATAGGTTTCACTGTTAGCAATCTCATTGTTCTGGGAACAACCACAGGTCGTCATAAGAAGACTGAACCTGTGACATTTGTGGTTGAATATTTTTATTTCCTTTTTCTGATTATGTATTTAGTTAAAGGGATATCATGCAACTTTGACAATCATTGTCTTTTAATATAGAATGCAAATAAAATGAAGCATTTTTAACACCACAGTACTTAATTTAGGTTTGCAGTGGATTTAAGTAACTTTTTTTCTCTAGATCCCTGCTTCCTTATCCCATCAGTGCAGAAGGATTTTTAGCAGAGTATTCACACATAATGGATATAGGCACATCAGCCTGGCATGAGTCAAGCTCGAGGGCTTTTGAAGGAGCTTTTAAGATTGCTTGTGTCAAAACTAACTACAAAAAAATGCCCAAAACCAAAACACATTTTAGGATGGATTTGCATGATAGGCCACAGATCATTTCTAGAAATATCATATATTGTCACCTAATAAATAAATGCTAGAATATGTACTTATGTGACAGAGATTACAGAAGCTCTAAAGATGCTGCTTCATTTTACTGAGGAAAAAAATTAGGAAAAAAAGCCCCAAACCAAAACAAAATCAAAATCAATTCAAGGTTTTGTTTATTCAGTCCCTAAAATACTCTTTTTTTTTTTTTTTCTGATTAATTAGAGTACCAAGAACAACATAATGTGAAATGGTATATGTAGAGTTTTGACTTTCTGTTCTTGTTTCTCTTTCTCCTCCCATTTGTGCTTGATCCCTTTTACTAGGTATTTATTCTACCTACCATGCAAGGAAGTTGAAAGTATAGAAAGCAAGTGTCATTAAGAAACTTTGGGTTATGATTTCATAATGTAGTTCATTTTGCTCTCTGAACTTGTTTTCTTCTTGATGCTCTTCATTCTTATTCCCACACTGCAGCTAACGAGCATCTCAGCGGTGTTATCCACTGCAGCTTAGTCATCCTGCCAAACATGCAATTACATGTGTGTTGGAGGGATTTTTTTTTTCTTTTCAAAGCCAGATCAGTTCTTTGCACTTATTTATAGATTGGTTGTGTAAGCTACTGTAAGAAAAAAGAGACCAGTGCAAGGCAGCACTGAAAATAAACAACAGAAAATCATGTTGTTGTGTTAAAACATAAGTTTGGTGACAGAATTTGCTGTTTTAAAGAACAGCCTCTGCCTCACCTTGGCTGGTTAAATAGAAAACACGTGTTGCATGTTGTGAGACACGCAGAAAACCAATTAATTGGGAATCTTTTCTTCCCTCTGAAGTTATCAAAATTGTAAAAGTTTATAAGCTCTCACCTTTCTAAACTCACATTTAAATTGGTATTTTCATCAAGAGTATGTTAACTTTTCACAGGCTATAGCTCTGGAGTGCAAAATACTCGCTGTTCCATTTAGGTCCACAAAGTGCTGCACATTGAAATGTATGTTATTTGAGGACTTCCCAGGTAGCAAGCAATTTATAATTCTTCTACAGCTGAAGCTTTTGAGAAGGAAAATTCTTCTCCTGCCCTAATATTGCTATTTTTCCATCTGGCCAAAGTGGTGAGCATGTTACATGTCACCCTTGTTGAAGTATGAGCCTGCAAATGCTAACCAGACAAAAGTCTTCATAACTCCCATAGCCTTCAGATGTCATTTCTAAGAACAAATGGGGACAAAGTTGAAAAAGGTGCTGCTGAATTTCTCTTATCACAAGAATTTCTAACAACAACAGAAGGATGTATTGAACTAAGAGAGGAAAAAAATCCATTGACGTTCCTTCAGGAAACTGGCAGGACATGGACTGCAGGGACTTGAGAACTGTGATGCTATCATCCATACAGACTCCTGGTCTGGTTTTAACCTGTGTCCAAGACAATTCTTAGCACTGACCAGGGAAAAGAGCAGGACAGAGCCTTTTTTTTTTCCTGGCACCATATCAGTAAGAGATGTGAAAAAAAAGTTAGTGGCTATGACATTTGATGTACTACATTTTCAGGACCTAACTACAAGTCCTAATTCCTTTCATTTTCAATTACAGGCACAGAAAAAAGCCTTGTATGTCATATTGAATTCCTTTCAAAATTTTGCCTCACAATTGTCTGTTAGCAAGATAAAGTTTCAAGTCTCTGGGGGCAATAGAGTGCCACTTATGAAAGTGTTAAGCACAAGAGAATAGTTCTGGAAAGCTTGCAAGACCCCATGGTCCAGCTTTGCTAAAAGCCACCACAGTGGCAGAAATGAGGGAGTGCCTGAGCCAGAGCAGGGAGCACTCCTGGTGCTGGTGCAAATTGTTCCTTGGGCTTTTTTTGCAACCTTAATAAACAGCAAATCAAGGTGAAAGAAAGAAAGAAGGACAAAAGGAAAGAAAAAGAAAAAGAGAGAAAAAGAGTGAAGAAAGTAGGTTTTGAAAGACTGTTGCCTTACTTTAATTAGTCATAAGGGTCTGCAGATCTGATGGCAAGCTTGTGTTAGCTGAAGATAAGCCTCTATTAAATCATCAGAAGAGTATCTATTGCTGAAGCTGATCTTTTCCAAACTTAATCTGCCATTACTTTCTTTCTTCTTTCAGTCCTATGAGGTTTTCCCTGACGTCTAAGCAGTTAGGCTTGAGAACAGAAATGTGGTACATACAAGTCCCACCGTTTGTATTTATCAAATAATAGAGATTAGATACTTTGCATTAAGCTTTATCTATTCGGATTTAAAGATTTTTTTTTTCTTGAATGTATTTTGCTGAAACATAAAGTATTTTGATTCTATTTAATAAGCATTATTTGGAGTGTATCTACAAGATTTATATACAATGTAATTGCAACTTTAAAACTTAAAGAGGAGTAAGCTCATGCCTTATTCTCTTGAAATTACTATCCTTTCCGTGTATGGTAGGTCTTAATAATTCAAAATCTATTTTATTTAGTAGCAACAACCATTGCAGACAGTGTTGGGAGCAATAGAGAGAATATCTGTTTGTGAAATCTTTTTCCAACAGTTTTTATTCACAATTCATCTGAACAGTTGTAGCATGTATCTTGTTGTCTTGCCCTCATTAAGTGTAAGCTTTTTCTCTCGTCTTAGTACCATAATTCTTGAACAGATTCATGTGTCAAGAGATTTCAGGAAAACAAAATAGGAAAAAATAGTCTTCAGATTGCTAGATGTGTAAAATTTATGTATACTTGCATAAGATATATGTAAATATATAAAAAAAGTATATTTTCAAGCTCCACTTCATTTTTAACAAGAGTATAAAAAATCTCGATTGTGCTATATATTTTCTTTCATCATGTTAGTATACCAAGATAATCTTGGTACATTCCTGTCTTCCATCTTTAAATAAGTGTGCATTTCCATGTAAAATCAGAAGTCAATTAACTTCCTTATTCTCTGTCAAATTAAATTTTAAGTGTCTCAGTTGCCAGACCCAAACAACAACAACACCTGTGTGTTGGCAGGCTGACAGGATAGGACATCTGCAAGTGGGTCTTTTAGACCTTTTTTCTCCAGTTATGCCAGCCAAATAAGAAAGCTTCTTTATTTCTTGATAAGACTCCTTAATATACAGGGAGTAACTGTTATTAAAAATTGTTTTATAAATTTAGGTCAGTTTCAAACTAGTTACACTACCCCCATTCTCCTCTCTCCATATGACTACATGGAAACTACCCATACAGTTATTCTTTCCACTAAGAATGCTTCTCATTTTCAACCTGCTTGCAATTGGGATTTGTTCTCCTTTTTTTCCCAGCCTTGCCTTCAGCTGGTATGGTATTTCTTATGACCTGGTGTTTACCTTCCAGTGTCTTCACAGTGACTACATTTTAATCTTCATTTCTCAGATTGTGGCTGTAAAAACCTTCCAGTATCCTCTTAAAGGCTCTCCAGCTCTTGATCACTTAAGGTGCCCTGCTCTCCATTTGCTTCATATTCAATTACTCTAATTTGAACATGGGTAGTCAGATTTGTATGGAGATCTCCAGATAAAGTCATAAGAGTTTCTTGTACTTATCTTTTTGCTTGATAAGTATGTCATTTAACACATAGAGATATTGTCGTTTTTACCCTCATGTCCCCCGGGCTTTCAAGGACAGGATGGACTCGATTTTTATGTATGTAGGTCTTTCGTCAAATGGGATCTTCAACAGTGATCAGGTTAAAAAAGACATTGTCTCGGGTTTATTTGTTATTATACGTGAGGTGATGAACTAGAGGTAGTCTTCCAATTACATTTTTGTTGTTGACAGTTTGGGAGTTTAATGCTGTGGAAGGATAGTCAAGAAAACAGGAGTTTCTTCATTGCTAGAAGGTCTTTCTCAGAATGCAAAGGGCAGATACTGCACACACTTCTGATCAATGTATCAACAAACTGGAAGACAGATCATAGAATGCACTGAACGTTTTGGAGGAGATGGAAGGGCATTCTTTCATTATTTTTAAGAGAACGAATAATTACTTTTGATTTCTGATAGCTGGCAAAGTTTCTGTTTATAAATTTTGCACAGCCTCAAGTACTTTTTATAGCCTTGGCCTGGTCTGTCATGCTCCACTTGTTCTCCTCTTTCAAGAGAGATCTAAAAACTCGAAATATTGCTTGCTGATCTCAGCTCACCTAGGAAAGTGTGTAGTACATCTGAGGCAAAATAAGTATGAGGAATTAGAAGGTTTTAGCTCTAACTTCAGATTGCCTTTGCACTTGAGAGTTTTCTAGCATTCTTTGTATGATATTGACTTTTATGGTCTTATAACCAACAGCAAGACATTTATTACATAATAAAAGTAAACACACTAAAAATAAAATCCATCAGTCTTTGGTTATTACCTGCAAAAGAAAATTAAAATATCAATCTTAATGTGGAAGATGTTTTAAAGTTTTAAAGTTGCTGTATACTCCTAAATGATCTTCATAGCTTTCAATCCAATACAACTTTGTACATCCTTAGAGATGGACAGACACAGATGGGTAAATGCTTGTAAAACGAGAAACCTGTATCTTTCAAAAGTGATACAATCTAAGTGTTTTATCTAGCAAATATTGCAATGGTTTATGTGTGCACAAATACAGAAATTAGCATCTAACAGGAAAGAGATTTCTTCTGGTCCTGGGATAGTACAAAAATAAGATAGCAAAAATAAACATAACAGCTTTATTTCTGTCAGCCAATAAGGCTGTGGGTTTTTGTTTTGTTTGTTTGGATTCTTTTAAGAAAAAAAATTGCAGGTTGGCCCAACAAAGGCAGTCTGAACAAAAACGTTGCCAGCAGCTAGAGGCCCTTGTTGGATGCTGCAATATGTACATATGTGTGCCACGTAGACCCTTGAACATTCCATTTGATACTTTGTAGTGTAAATATGGCTTCATTATCAGGTATTCCATGAACTTGCAAAGTGCATGTTTTTGTTTCTGTGAGTAAACTGTTCCTTCCCCTAGAGTAAACCTAATGAAATTCATTAATTTTTGATGAAATAATTTTTAAGAAGGATGTAAGTTTGATGTTAGGTAACTTGCAGGCTGAAGCTTTCCCATGTTAGTTGTGTCGGTGTGGGTGTGTGTATGCACACATGTGCCAATGACAAACAATTTAGTACTACCCTTCTAATAGTAGATTCTGATCATGATTATTTGTAATTCTTGAGTTGAGAAACATTTCCTCATTTCATTTTGGAGTAAATAAAGGTGAAAACTCTGTGCATGAGTCACTTAGTGACTCCACATTAGCTCTTCTGGTCTACTGTTGAACTGAAAGTTAAAACCTGGAAAAGATACTCAGTTTGCTGGAGGTCCATCACTGCTGAAGTACAAAACAAGCCGTTACTGGGCCCAGGGGTGTTTAATGTCTTCATTAATGACCTGGAGATAATAACCTAAACAGACATGGTCTGGACAACATTCTCTGGCTTCTTTGTCTCTTTTGCTTTCCAAAACCTGCCATTTCTATGTAAGCAAGTTTGTAGAGCATGTTGGTCTTGAGAATAAAGAATTTTGTGAAGGGTAGAATAAAGACCATGTTGTCTTGAGATTAAAGAATTTTGCAAATTTTGCACTGTGCCATTTCTGTCATGGTACTGTCCCTCTCATAAATGACCTATGTACACCTACAGTGTTTCATGCTAACAGAAATCAGAGCTAGTAGATCCATTAAATGTTCATGGTACGCAGCTCCTGGAAATATAAAGGACAATGTTGTTTAATAAACTGACAGTGAAATATAATATACTTTCCAATTAAGTCAATATTTAAAATTATTTAAAAAAGAAATGTCAAAATCTCTTGTAAAAGAGCTTAATGTAAGACATTAGAAACTTTTAAAAAAACAAATATATTGATTTTGTAGTGTTTCTCTAGGTATAAATGGCAAGAACAGTTTTACAGAATTCTTTAGAATTAATTTTTCAAGGGAAACTTCATTAGTTCCACTTTAGATAAAGCACTATATTTTTTCTAAAAAAGATTTATTAAATACTTTTGTGTGTATGTATCCATAAATATCTAAGTCCATCCTTTGTTCAGTACAGTACCTTTTCTTTTTTGAAAGACTGTTAATTTTTATCCTGAGTTCGTTTTCTGAATTTGAGTAGAGACTTCCGTTTCAGTGCCATTCTTGCAAGAGAATTTAACTTTTTTTCCTCTCCTATTTGTAAGCCTATTTTGTTCTGGTTTTATAATGAGCATAGTTACTACCTTCCTCAAAAATTATTTTCTTCTTCTGTAACTCTGTAAATACAGTTGAATGTATATCTTCTATTTATGGATGAAATGGCAACAAGCAACTCTTACTGTAGCCATGTGGACAGGCTATCATGGGCTGTGCCTCACACCTACTGAACATCTTGACATATGCCCTGAAATTTTGTGAAACCCTGATTTTCTCCACAGAGTTTCTGAAGTCCCTCCCACTATTGTAATTCCAAAGCCATCACTGGTATCAAGGGACTATCTGACTTCCTCCTAACTTATGCTTTTTCCTTTGTGTGTGATTTTGCCCATGGCCACCAATTTAAGGTAATGTTAGAAAATACTTAGGGGTCTGTTGTAGAGGGACTATGGAACCACAAAAACTCAGCACGTTTACATTTGGCTAAACTTAAGTGCAACTCGGAGAACTTTTTCAGCTGTTTCAGTGACAACAGGAAAAATAACAAATAGAATATAAAGTCATGTAAAGATATTGAAATAAATGGAGGAAAGACATTTACTTACTTCCTTTTCTTTCTTGGTTTCCCTTCCTATTTTTCCTAATTGGTATTAAGCTGCTTTCCGAATTGTTGCTGTCAAGTTCCAACTACTGTGTGTGGCCTGTATAACTGAGCAACTGGTTCATGGAAGGGTGAAACTGACATTATTTTAACTGACATGAGCAGTTTGAGCTTTTTGCTGCTAAGGCCTCTGGGCGATCTTTGCAATCTAGTTGATGATGGTGACATCTGAGAAAAAAAGAAATCTGTTATTTCTTCTGAAAATTATTTTCAAATTGAGCCTCTGAATACTAAATTCAGCAAAGGTTGGGAAGTTAATTTTCATAGTTTTATAACTGGTTTCAAATCCAGATGTCTTATTCATGTAGCAATTAATAGGAATTAGGCTGCCAGAGACCTCAAATCCTTCAGGATTTATCAGAAAGTATCTTTTTTTTAACTTAACCTCTTAAACCAAAATAGAAAAAAAAAAACTTACCAAATCAGGACATTACATTGCCAGTAGCTGTTATGATGCCATGAAGTGGCATTGGCAGTGGCAGTGGCACTGCTTGAAGTTAACACATGAAAACTTTAGACACTGCTTATTGCGTATTTAAAGACTTGCATTCTACTGTGGACACCATAGTAAGAAAACCTGGGTGGAATAGTCCTTCAAAAGTTTATTCAGTCCAGTGACAGCTACCATTTATATTTTGATTTAGTTTTTTGGTTTTTTTTTTCCATTATCAACCACTGCTCTTTAATTTCAGGTGATTTCTCTGTTACGATAAATCAGAAAGAGGTAGGTGATGAAATCTAACATAAAAAAAAAAGAAACTCTTCATAAGTGAAAGCGAAGGATTACTATGTTTGAAGTGCTGTCAGAATTCTTTCAAGTGGCCTGTGTTGAAAATATATGGAGAGTTTAGCCTTAGAAAGAATCTTGAAAAGCTATGTAAATAAATAATCTGATACACGTCATCTAAGAATGAGTAATTTGCTAAATAGGGGTTTATTTCACTAATAAATCTTAATTTAAAAACAGTGCTACAGATTGGTCTGTGATAGGAAGTGAAGACTATATAGGTTTTTATGTCTGTCAGAATGGTGAAGATAGACACTCCACTTGAGGAGAAAATCATCAGAGAAAGGCATCCTTGGCTATCCCACTCTGCATATTTTTGCTAAGACTAAATACAAAGACTAAACAGATCCTTTTTCAAACATTGTAATTACTTTTTTTTTCCCAGACTTGGAAAGGACTTGGGTGGAAAAAAAAAGGATATAAAGCATGGTGAGAGCACTCTAATGTTCTATATAAAAAAATCCATTATCTTAAGTACTTCAGTGTAGTGTAGTTTATAATAGTTCTCAATACACAGTGAACATCAAATTATTTAATGAATCAAGAGCCTGTGGCTGCAATCTTATTGACAGTAGACCTCAGTAACTCTACAGACAAATATGGGTCTTTTACTGAAAATTTGGCAATGAATTTAAAGCTCGATGGATGCATAGGATAGCTTTGGTCAGCTAGAATTCTCATAATCCAAAGATTAAACTATTTTGTTCGCTGTTAGGAGCCTTCAAAGGCTAGTTCATCTTAGGTCTAGACTTGAAGCAGTGAAGTCTGTGCAGATGAAACTCTGTGTCTATCTCGATATACTTCAGTCAAAGTTTTAGAAAAGCACATAAATAATGTATTTGAATGCTTGAACTTGAAAAGGGTGAAATCCTGTGAACTATAACATGTATTATTGAGTATGGCTGTCATTCTCAGATCACTCATTTCTTACTGGATTTTAGGAGGTTGTGGTAAAGTGCATGCCAGTTTCAGGATGCCAAGTGCCATTTTCTCTGGAGTTCTTGACAGGTAATGGTAAGAAGATGCAGGTAACATCATATTGTAGAAGACTTCACACAGATACAAGATTGACTTGCTGCAATTCAGTTTCAACAGTCAGCCAGTGACAGTTGTTATTTATATGGAAGATCCAGATTTTCTGTGGTGTCTTTCTTTGGGAATGCAGTTTATCAGAAATCATAGTAGCTTTGAATAATGCATTTTTTTTTGTGATAGAACACCCTCTCATAAAAATAAAACTGGCTTTTGGATTGTACAAATTTTTGCTGCATGCATCAGATCTTTTGATGAAACTACTTCAATTTACAGTTCTTTGTAAAAATGTTTTGATTAGAAAATAACGTAAAGAGATTCTTGTCTCAAATCCTAGTATTCTGCTGTATCAAAAGAGGTAACAATTTTTATTTGTTTGACTTGTATGGAACAAATGCCTGTGTTAACCTATCATGACTAAGGCAGCAAAAAGGGGAAAGTTTGAAAAGAAAGAGGTAGCATTTTTCATAGTGCTAAAAACATGTAATAGCATATAGCAATATATGCTGTAGCTTAGATCATTGTTTTCAGCTTTTTGGAATACAAATTAGTATCTTTATTTTATTCCAATTATTCTGATGTCTTTATTTTGTACGTAATCACTTTAGTTTATTTTTTATGTAATCTTTCTCATATATGTGAATCAAACACTGACTTTTTTAACAATATGAGTGAGCACATCCAAAGAAATACTCTAGTCTGTTAAGCCTGCTGAAACAGTACAAAATAAGCCAGGTATCATATTGTTTGCTTCTACCTTTGATAGCTGTTTACAAACAACCTTAATTAGATTCCATGATTCAAGAAATCTTAGATCTTTGATCTGCAACTTGAGTAGAACATATGTGTAACTCATCATTCATTAGAGTGTTAGGTGATTTTTGCTTCCTTGCTAAGATTTATAGAATTATTTCGGTATTTCTATCATAAAATGATGTTGTAAGTGAAAGTGTTCTCTCTTTTAATTTTTTTATCTTTATGTTTCTTGACCTTTTCAAAATTTTGTTGTATAATTTGCATTGTGAATTAAGTGTAATTACTATCATTTAAATGCTACTGTGACTAACTGAGTAACGAATTAAGGGTGTGCATTCAATAATTGAACTTACATGGTATAATAGGGCATAATTAATGTTGATATATTGATGTAACGCTTTACAGCATTCTGAGGATATGCTTGTATTGAGTAATTAATCCTCTCAACATGCAGGTTAGAGGTTGGCATGGTTATGTTTATTCTGTGGATGGGTAGAGAAAGGAAAAAGAGAAGTGTGGGGTGAAAGAACTTGTTCATCAAACATGTGGCTCCTGAGATGACACTTGAATTATATGTGAGCTTTTCAGATCACATTTCTTTGATGCACATGTTTATCTTCTGTGCTCTGTTCATGACGCATTTCAGCTCCCTGCACTTAGTTGTTCTTCTCTAAGGGAAATTAAAGGATTTTAATTTGTACTACTTTCAATGAAAGGAATGTGTGCCATTAAAAACTTTCAAAGAAATCTGAGAACAAAGCCAATTCCATTTTCCTCCTCCCCTACACGCATTTCTGGTTTTTGTAGGTGGAGGAGTATCATCTTTAAAATGATAACTTGTTCAGACAACCTCTTCCAAATAACTAATATTTACAAATGGTAGTAAGTTTCTGCAAAAAAAAAAAGAAAATATGTCCATTCATATTTTCCCAATGTCACTGCTTAGTTTTCCTTCATATTTTCTGTTTCTTTCAACAAATATTGACTTAATTTATTTTCTAGAACCTGAACTAATTTGAAACTAAGAAAAAAATCAAACTTTTTTGTATATTTGAGACTTTAATTTACTGACAGAGAACAGTTAATTATTGGATTCTTTTAAACCGCTATTCACCATCTAAGTGAAAACTGTACATAAAGGGCTTTCTACTGCCTGGATCTATAATTATGTTGTATGAATATCTTTACAATATTTACAAGGTAGAATTAAATAAAAAGTTCTTTCACTTCATTCAAAGAAAAGCAGCAGGATTTGTAGGATACTCTGCTTGAAAATAGATCTGTAAAGAACTTCATTGAAGGACTGTTAAACCAATAATTGAGTTTGAAATTAGCTTTGAAAATAATGACATCTGTTACAAACTGAAATATTTTGTGCAAGTAGATTCCGTAACCTAATTTCACCTTACTTGTATACAGAATACGGTTTAAAAAAAAAAAAAAAAAAAAAAAGAAAAGAACCAAAACACCAAAACCAAAGCCAAATAGTTAATTATAAATGTTGGACAAGTATTTATTATTTTATTCTGCAAATTTTAACTGTAATGTATTTCATTCTTTTGACAGTGTTACCTAGTCATACATGTGGCAATCCAGGAGAAATACCCAAAGGAGTACTTCATGGAACTAGATTCAACATTGGGGATAAAATCCGATATAGCTGTATCTCTGGTTACATCCTAGAAGGCCATGCCATGCTGACGTGTATTGTGAGTCCTGGGAATGGTGCATCGTGGGATTTTCCAGTTCCTTTTTGCAGAGGTAAAAAATGAAGACACATAATATCTTTTAAATACAAACAGGAGATTAAATAAATTTATTCTGAAGTGGTTTTTTCCCTAAATTTAAGTGTACTAATGTACTGTCTAAAAATCAACACAATTTAAAACTGTAATTACTAAAGCAGTGACATTCCAGAGTTTGCATCAGAGACAGATGTTATCTACTTATCTTTTTTCCTTTCCTTTTACATGGGGCATATCTATATCAATTTCATGACAGGACCTGGCCAGGAAAAAAGCTTCAATGATGTAAACTTTGAAGGATGGTCCAGTCCCTTTAAGTCCCACTCCTGCTCAGACCATGGGTAACTTCAAAGTTGTGTCAGATTGCTCAAGGTTTTGCCCAGTTAAAAATGTAATATCTCCATGGATGGAGATTCTAAAGTTTCACTGGAAACCTCTTATGGTTCCCAGCTACCCTCATTCTCATGTCCAATTTAAATTAGAATTTTACGGATTATGTCTATTTCTTCTTCTCCTGTTGTGGTTCCATGAAAAGATTCTGTTTCCATCCTGGCTCTTTCCTAAACTAAATAGTGCTGTTAGATTTTCACATATGCTTCAGTTGTCCAGGCTGAAAAATCCTTTTCCTTCATCCTCTTGTCTCATACATTGTGTTCTTCAGCATCTTGAAATTTTAGTGGCCATCCTCTGGGCTTGTTCTAGTCTGTCAGTGCCAGTGTCTCTTTTGTACTGAAGGACCCTAGGTTGGGCAAAGCATTCTAGATGGGGCCTCCTAAGTTCTAGATGGGGCCTCCTAAGTGTCAAGCAGATGAACTCTCTTTAGCTGCTGGCTGTGCTCTCGCTCATGCCCTCAATATGAGGTAAGCTTTCAATACTGCAGAGATGCACTGCACACTCATCTAGTTTCACCAGGACTTCAGGTCCTTTTGTCAGAGTTGCCACCCAGCAAATAATTTTTGAATGGGATGACCCTGTTCCAGGTACAGGACTTTGCATTTCTGTTTTGGAATTTCTTGAGATTTTTGTTATTTGTCCAGCTTGTCAAATCCTGTCATAAAAGTCTGTCTGAATGGCAGTCCTGCCCTTCAAGACATCAGCCCATGAGATCCTGTTTATCACTTTACAAACAAGTTGAAATCTGCTCTGCTGAAGTCCAAGGACTTAATTCTATAAATTGCCTTTCTCACTTCCCTCAAGATATTCAGCTAATAGTTATTGTGACCACAGCTGCTGTGGAATATCACTTATCTGAATGTTCTTTGCTCCTACATCAGTTTGGCCTGTCCAATACCTGCATTAAAAAAATTATTCCCAATGACATTAGATATCTAGTGCATTGCTTGCCCTCTACTGTGCTCCCATCTCCAGAGATGCTGGAGTGGTTAAAATCTTTGATGATAACTAGACCTTGTGTCTGGGAAACGTCTAGTACTTTTAACAGTTTTGATCACTGCTTGATCAGATGGCTGTATCAGATATTCACAATAATGACCTCCCTCTTGATTTTCCCTTCTCATCCTAGCCCACAGGAGCTCAAGAGCTCATTGCCTATAGAGCAGCAGAGAGAGCTTTATTAATTCAAGGTCCTACTTTGTTTAAGGTGCAGCCTCTCCTTTTTTCCCTGGATTTCCTAGGAGTCTGTGTCTATCCATTGCAGCCCTCCAGTCAGGTGAACTGTCCCACCAAGTCTCTGATCTCAATAAGACCACAGTTCTGTGACTGTATGTGCACTTCCAGTTTGTCCAGTGTGCTTTCCATGGAGCACATTTTTGCATACAGGCACTTCAAATGGCTTCCTGCTGCTTTGTGAGAGGGAGGGAGAGAAACATTCATTGCCCTGTCCCCCTGTGTTCTCTCTTGGGCCTGTTCTCCCATTTGCCTTTAGGTTTTGGCCTGTGTCCCTGACAAACTTAATTTAGAGCTCTCTTCACTAGGTCAGCAAAACTCTTCCCCTGTTCAGCCAGGCAGATCCTATGTCTACCCTCCTGTCCTCATTCCTTCAAGGGCACCCTGTGGTCGAAGAGGTCAAAGCCCTGTTGCCCACCACCAGCTCCTTAGTAAAGTGCTGTTCTGCTGGAATCTGATACTCCTACCTAAACTTTTCCCCTTGTATTAAGGAGAACCCCTCTGGTCTCCTGTCCTCTTCAGCCTTATCCTCATGCCCTGTGGATGCCCTTTACTGCTATTACTACCACTGCCTTGGCAGTATTATTGGTACCCCTGTGGATGAGCAACAAAGGGCAGTTGTTTTATCCAGTAGTGGTTACTTGTGGCTGAGGGCTCTTATATCACAATTCCTCACAGCAAAGAAATATTTTATAATTTTCTGTGCTCCAAAACAAATGTAGGGTTTTAATAATCAAAAAATCCAACAAATATTTTGGCCATGTATGTTTTTTGTATTTGATTTCAATCAGTTCTCAATGGAGTTTTCTTTTACTGGTGCTTCAAAACAGAAACAAAAATTTTCTAACTATTCAGTGTCTGATCTTAGATGTTTGGTTTTTTGGGGTTTTCTTGTCCTTTTAGTAAGAGGTAGCAAACAGATGTCAGAAAAATATACATAAGTTCATGGTATCATCAGTGTCTACTAAATATTTCTCATATTTCTGCAGATGCTGCTTGTTTTGGCAGTGTTTGCCTGCATACAAATATCTTTAATGGGACTGAAATTCTGTCCATAATTTGTAACTCTGTGAATTTAACCTCTTAATAAAAAATCAAGTGTGGTCCTAAACCTCCTGCAGAACATATATGAAATCCAAAGAATTCTGTGTACATTCACACAAGAAATGAGGGCCATAGCAGAAAAGTTATTTAACAGTTAATGATTTATGTGAGCTGAGCCATTGCCTCAGTGCATTTTTAGAATCCATGTGGAATATGGATTTGATAAGAGATTTTAGACATTCTTTTTTTTATTTCATTTTATCAGTCTGGAACATATGTCATGAGGTAGCCCTTTCCATTCATTATGTCTTCAAGCAAGACATGCTCCCCTATTGTTTTTCTAAGAACCTTGATCTTTTCCATGAAAGCATCTTTTGTTACAGGTTTTTTTTCCAGATGGTATTCGTCTTTCTTGTCATCAAAAACTAATTTCATGGCACACAAGCAAGATAATATTACAGAGTCAAATAAAGCTCTGAGGCTTATATACAAAAAAATTGTAACAGCCTTGTTCTCTGTGGTATGTTTCCTGAGTTTTGCTGATGCTGAAAAATTATTATTTTCTGCAGTTTTGTTGCATAATAATTCCAGAAACATTAAGAAGCTGGTGTCCCGTAATTTATATATTGTCTAACTGTATAACTGCTGTTTTTGCTGGAAGAATTCCTAGTGAACTTCTAAGTGTCCAGGAGGATGTAGACAACATCTTGTATGTGCCATTTTGTTTTGCTGGCTGCTGCTCAGTTTCAGAGGTTCTCTTTTTAAAGTATAGCCACAGTGAGAGTGGTGGAGCTGGACTGTGCTGTAAGCTCATTGATGGCTTAGAATGAACTCTGAACAGAAATCAAATGTGTCAATGCCATTTTTAGAAAGTTTATAGAATTTTACTGTCAAGACATTTGCTCTATTTTTTTTTTCTGTTTTCTTTCAATAAAAAGCCTGGATCCCCCAAAATAAAAAACAATCCCCAAAGTAAAGTTCAAAGGTAAATCCTGAAATATGAGGTAATTATTAAAACTTAGTCCTGTTTTTCCATAAGGCAAATAAGAGCATCTGTGGACTTTTCAAATATTATAAGAAAGCCAGGAAGTTTACCATGACTTTCTGCGAAAAAATTATATAGGTGACTTACAAAAATATTCAGAGAGAATCAATGGCCCACCTATATTCTGTTATTATAGGATTCTTTCCTGAGAATTAAGATGGTCTTTGTTGTCTCAATCTCAGCTACCATGATAGTGTCACCCAAAACATTTGCCTTCTTTGTCTGGAGGTTGAAATACTGTTCAGTAGAAGTCTGAAACATTTTGAAAGTTAATTTCTCTTCAGTAGTTCCACTAATAGCTGATTTATGATATGTGACTACTTCTAAATGAACTTTGTATAATTAGGTTCTCAATGCTCAGTAATTTTGAGAATCCCTAGTTGATTATAGTTGCATGAGTCAAGATTTTTATGAAGCTAACATTAGGAATACAAATTGGATTAGTTATATTACAATGGTAAGCTTTTTCTCACAATAAAAATAGCTGTGAAGGGAGGAACATGTAATATATTATCATTAAAAACACATCCATCTGTTGGAGGGAAAATAAAGAAGACAATAAAGTAAAAAAGATCATATGTCAGAAAAGTCCAAAAGGAACAAGTTATAATTAATCAGGTTTCAGATTTAAGAACTTTTACTGGAGAAATATTGTGGTTAAAATATATATTTTTACATAGACACACACATAGAGCTATATTTGTATATATCAAAAATCAAAGAAGGTATTCCTAGATAAAGGAAGAAAGAAAAAAAGAGTCTATGATTCACTTAGAGTAAAATAAACTGAATACAGTGATGCAGAGCTGCTATTTTTGAAAAAAAAAAGCTAAAAGAAATTGATGGTTTTATTATTATCCGTACCTTCTGCGGTAGCAAGCAATTCTCTGATATAATTTCTTCTCAGCCTCTTGATGTTTAGACAAATACTGTTTAATAAGTTTAAGGAGGAGAAAAAGATCTCCTGATCCCATATCTATCCATGTTTACAATAAAAAAAAGAAAAAATTAATTTTAAAAGGGAAATAAAAAGAACTTTTTCCAATAATTTTGCTTATTGATGTTACATTACATGATAAAATGAGAATATTTTCCCTATATCCACCCTATAGTCTATAATTTTTTTAGAGTGACATAGTAGATTCCTGTCTGAACAACTTTGTTCACTTCCAGAATAATCTGATTTGGTGCAATGTTTACATTGAGATGAAGTTTGGAAAAAGCTCTCATTGTAACTAGTAAAATAAGAAGGCAGAGAAGTGTTTCAGGAAAAGTAGATAGGATAGCAGATACTGTGTAATTTCTTACACAGTAGTGCAGGACTAGTAGATCACACCCAACAGAGATATGGATACAGCTACAAGTATTCATTTATATATCTCTCTCTGTGTGTATATGTATATATATATATATTTACACATACATATATTTATGTTTACATGTTCTTGTTCTAACATGTGTCAGTAGGTATAGAAGGACCTGATAAAAAAAATGAAAAGATGCCAGGCCAAAGCTTGATCTGTGAAATAAGGGGCCCTGAAGCTGGGAATAAGTGAAAAAATTAGATGACCTGAACAATGAAAACATAGCAGAGGTTATCCAGAATGATACAGTTAAGTCAGAGAATAGAAAACAAAACTTGAGCCTGACCATTAGAAATATGAGTAAAGTTTCGATCAGAGAAATATTCATTTATTAAAAAGGAAAAATGAACCTCAGAGGCAGTCACAAAAAGATGATGGATTTGATAACTGCCCATGGAGTTCTAGGAATAACTGGATTAACTTTCCTAGTTATTATAAAAAAAGTGAAATTTTCAACAATCATTAATTTGGTGTCAAAGAATTCAACCCTTTCTCCTTTTGCTTTTAAATTAGGACTTTACTGTTCATTTGTTGCAGACTGTTACTCTAAGGGATCATTATCAGTGTCAAAAATATATTCTCAAGTGAGGGATAATCATATCACTGGAAAACAGTTTAGGATACTTAGAAGATAATATTTACAAGATATCTTGAACACTGATCTTTTATTTCTGTGGGAGAGAAAGTATGAGATTACTGCTGATTAATTTTTGAACTTCTTAATTTAACTCTCTTCTCTTAAAACCAGGTTTTTGCATAAAAATTGTGTTAGAGTTGGGGTATTGATTTTAAGTTTGCTCAAGTGAAAACTGTCAATTAATAAATGAGCTTTTCTGCCAGGGTAGCAAATAATTAGTCCATCACTATTTCTGTATTATTTGAAAAATGTAACTTTTTTGACTAATAGATCAGATATCCTGTCCAGAGTTGATGGAGAGGAAATAGGTCTTTGTAATATAACAAACCAATATGATAGAATAAATAATTAAAGCTTACTAAATTAAGCAAAATGTTTACAAAATAAAAACAACCTGTGCAAGACTACCCATCTGAGTCCAGTATTCTCAGGGCTATAACTGTGGAATAACCCCATTGGGGTCTACTTAGATCAAGCTCACTGGAATCTCAAAGCTAAAATGTTCAAGGCAGTGCTGCAGCTGGAATGGTTGCCCACAGGTCCCTAAACAAATTGAAACAATTTGTGTGTTTCTATTTTGTACATACTATTAACTTCATGTGAGAAATATGATTTTTTAATATATGTAAAATAGATTGTGTTTTCCTAAACCTCAATAATTTCTGAAATTTTAACCAAAATTACCCCAAACATTCTACTTAGAGAGCAATCCAAATTATTTTGAAGTGCCCTTTGACAACCGTGGAGAGAGAAATAAATTAATCTTAGATGCATGGCCTAATGAGTATTTAATTTATGTGAAGTTGATCAACAGCAAGAGAAGAAATTGAGAAAGGGAGGCAAACTGATTAGAGCACTTAGCTGGGATGCAGTACATCTGAATTCAAGTGATGATAGAAAAAACTCAAGCAACTTCTAGCAAGTTTCTATTTTTTTATAACACAGAAAAGAAGCAGAGGCGTTGGCTTTTACCTATTCAAAATAAAGTCTGTAAAAACCTAAAACACTAAAGAAGATAAGGAAGCAGAGGTATATATTTTGATGGTTAAATAGCTGTCTGCCGGTTGGAACTAAATTAGATAAATGAGATATCAGATGAATGCATAACGCTACACCATTGTAACACTTTGTGATGTGTTTGGTCATTCTGAATCTACAGTTTAGCAGCTTGACAGTCAGCACTGACATGCTAAAATTTATTTTTAAACTTTCCATTGATATACTATGGCTTGTTTTTAGTTTTTTTCAGTAAGACATTTTAAAATGGTAATTTTAAAGTCCTATTTTTAAAAAGTTGTTTAACAAACTCCTTGTATTAACCTTTTTGAAAATATACAGAGCATGTGTTGTGAAAGTAATCATCCACCATTATTTCATAGATGTGTTCTCTGTACTGAAGATTTTTTTTAATGAGGTACAATTATCTACTTTCTCACAAACAAACTACAGAAAAATGCCATTTAATAAAGAACTGAATAAATCTTAGAATCATAGAATGTCTCAANGGAAATAGGTCTTTGTAATATAACAAACCAATATGATAGAATAAATAATTAAAGCTTACTAAATTAAGCAAAATGTTTACAAAATAAAAACAACCTGTGCAAGACTACCCATCTGAGTCCAGTATTCTCAGGGCTATAACTGTGGAATAACCCCATTGGGGTCTACTTAGATCAAGCTCACTGGAATCTCAAAGCTAAAATGTTCAAGGCAGTGCTGCAGCTGGAATGGTTGCCCACAGGTCCCTAAACAAATTGAAACAATTTGTGTGTTTCTATTTTGTACATACTATTAACTTCATGTGAGAAATATGATTTTTTAATATATGTAAAATAGATTGTGTTTTCCTAAACCTCAATAATTTCTGAAATTTTAACCAAAATTACCCCAAACATTCTACTTAGAGAGCAATCCAAATTATTTTGAAGTGCCCTTTGACAACCGTGGAGAGAGAAATAAATTAATCTTAGATGCATGGCCTAATGAGTATTTAATTTATGTGAAGTTGATCAACAGCAAGAGAAGAAATTGAGAAAGGGAGGCAAACTGATTAGAGCACTTAGCTGGGATGCAGTACATCTGAATTCAAGTGATGATAGAAAAAACCCAAGCAACTTCTAGCAAGTTTCTATTTTTTTATAACACAGAAAAGAAGCAGAGGCGTTGGCTTTTACCTATTCAAAATAAAGTCTGTAAAAACCTAAAACACTAAAGAAGATAAGGAAGCAGAGGTATATATTTTGATGGTTAAATAGCTGTCTGCCGGTTGGAACTAAATTAGATAAATGAGATATCAGATGAATGCATAACGCTACACCATTGTAACACTTTGTGATGTGTTTGGTCATTCTGAATCTACAGTTTAGCAGCTTGACAGTCAGCACTGACATGCTAAAATTTATTTTTAAACTTTCCATTGATATACTATGGCTTGTTTTTAGTTTTTTTCAGTAAGACATTTTAAAATGGTAATTTTAAAGTCCTATTTTTAAAAAGTTGTTTAACAAACTCCTTGTATTAACCTTTTTGAAAATATACAGAGCATGTGTTGTGAAAGTAATCATCCACCATTATTTCATAGATGTGTTCTCTGTACTGAAGATTTTTTTTAATGAGGTACAATTATCTACTTTCTCACAAACAAACTACAGAAAAATGCCATTTAATAAAGAACTGAATAAATCTTAGAATCATAGAATGTCTCAAGTTGGAAGGGAGCCATAAGGATCCTTGACTCCAACTTCATGAAGGGCTACCTAAAATTAAACCACATGGCTAAGAAAAAGTATCATGGAAATGCTGCTTGAACTCCAACAGACCTGTGCCATGACCATTTTCCTGGGTAGCCTGATTCAGTGACTGGCTGGTCTCCCATTGAAGAACATTTTCCTAATGTCCAGTCTGAGCTTCCTCTGACACAGCTTCATTCCCTCGTGTCCTGTCGATGGTCACCAGGCAAACATCAGCATCTCCCGCTCTGCTGCCTGCCTGGGGTAAGTTGCAGACTGTCACGAGGCCATCCCTCAGCCTTCTCCAGGCTGAACAAGCCANTATTTTTAAAAAGTTGTTTAACAAACTCCTTGTATTAACCTTTTTGAAAATATACAGAGCATGTGTTGTGAAAGTAATCATCCACCATTATTTCATAGATGTGTTCTCTGTACTGAAGATTTTTTTTAATGAGGTACAATTATCTACTTTCTCACAAACAAACTACAGAAAAATGCCATTTAATAAAGAACTGAATAAATCTTAGAATCATAGAATGTCTCAAGTTGGAAGGGAGCCATAAGGATCCTTGACTCCAACTTCATGAAGGGCTACCTAAAATTAAACCACATGGCTAAGAAAAAGTATCATGGAAATGCTGCTTGAACTCCAACAGACCTGTGCCATGACCATTTTCCTGGGTAGCCTGATTCAGTGACTGGCTGGTCTCCCATTGAAGAACATTTTCCTAATGTCCAGTCTGAGCTTCCTCTGACACAGCTTCATTCCCTCGTGTCCTGTCGATGGTCACCAGGCAAACATCAGCATCTCCCGCTCTGCTGCCTGCCTGGGGTAAGTTGCAGACTGTCACGAGGCCATCCCTCAGCCTTCTCCAGGCTGAACAAGCCAAGTGACCTCAGCCACTCCTCCTAAGTCTTGCCCTCAGGACCTCCTCTGCAAGCACTCTAATAGTTTGATGACCTTCATATGCTGAGACGTCCAGAACTGCACACAGTACCTGAGATGGGGCCATACCAGAGCTATGCACAGGGGGACAGTCACCTTCAGCTGGCTGGTGCTGATGCCCCCCAGGACACGGGTGGCCCTCGTGGCTGCCACGGCACTGCTGACTCATATTCAACTTGCCATCGACCCAAACCCTCAGATCTCTCTACATGGAAGTGCTCTCCAGCCTCGATAAAGAACTATTTCAGTGGAGCTTTTAATAAGGCTTGCTGAATAATTTATGCCTGTGGTTCATTTAGAACCCTCTAAAGCTGCAGTTTTCTTTAATTGATAAGACTTATAAAATGTGACTCAAAATGACAATATGTCATTTGATGACGATTCATAAAATATCACTCAAGGTTTTAACTGCACCTTTGCTATTGCTAGTGATAGATAAGGAAATTACTACTAATGACATAAGAGGAAAAAACTTTATTACTATGAATTTTATACTTCACATCACCATTGTGTTTTTATCACTTATGGTACAGGAGTAACGTATTAATGTGATTTTTCACATGAAGACATTTCAATGGAAACTCAAGTGGAATAGCCAATTCCAATATTTACATTCAGATTCTAAATTAATTTTGAAAGATTCTAAATTAATTTTGAAAGGTTAGGTTAGTTTTAAGGTTTTTTGCTTTGTTTTGTTTTGGTTTGCTTTTATTATTAAATAAATGTTATTTTACTTGCCTAAACATTTTATTATCTTTTATATTAAAAAAGGCATGTAGAATACAGAACATTGCACTCTTGAAAGCGTTTGTGTGGTGAGGAGAGAAAAGTCCTGTAAAAATGATTGAATGTTCAAAAGATACCTAAACCTATTCAAAGGAAGTTTTCTGAGATACTGGTTTAGTTCTTCATCCTTGGCTATCTGCTTATCGAGGCTTGCATCTCACTTGTAGCAAGATTCATTTATGCAAAACACAGCTTACTAAAATTGTCAGATTATTATTTTTGGTGAAATTATTCTTTCTAGCTTGAAGAAAAATGAAAGGTTTTTCATTGACTTCCGTGGTTGTACTGTTGATTTTTTGCATGCGTAAACTTGATGGATGTGTTTATCTGTTTTAACTAAGCTACACATCTATACTTACTTTTTGTCAAGTGGTGCCAGCCATATGTTTTTGCATGTGTACTTTATATGAGATGCATATTCTCTAAATTCTGAGCACTTAATTCCTGACTACTGAGAGATCCAAATGTTTGTAGCTTTATACTTCAAGTAGTCATTTATGCTGATACAAACAGCACTTTGTGCAGTTGCTTACAACTTGAAAATAACCATAAGTGTTTCGAATTAATTACTTGCAGATTTTAAAATGCAATTTTTAAATCACATAGAATTTGCATTCATGAAGCCTCAGGCACTATCTGCTATCAAATTACTGCAAGCACAGTGATGCACTAAGATTCCTTAGCACTGTTCGAACTCTCTCAAAAGCATGATATAGAGAAGGCCATAGCCAAAAATGATGATCAGTCCAAGGAGGCCAGCTAGCTCTGGGACCAGTTGTGTAAGACCAGACAGTTGGTGTCCTACCCTCTGAGCTGTGTGGCCATATCCTGCCTGCCTGCACTCACTTAAGCAATGTATTATGCTTTACTATTCAACAGCTGCCTTAGCCCGCATGCCACTTTTGGTGAGGGAAATTCCCAAAGCATATCCACATCTGTCAGAGGGAAAATACTCTCTGGTTGAAGCTGGTTTCTGTGGTCTTACCTAGCTGACTAATGGTCTCTTTCTGTTTCTGTGTTAGCTTAGTTTCTTGCAAACCTCTTCAAAATGGTGTTGTGAACAGATTAAAGAGCTGTGCATCCCTCTGGGCAGATAGCTGTAGTAGTCCGAGTTCCTTTGGCTCTCATTGTTAATGCACAGTGTATAAATTTAGATTTTTGCATGTGGCTGCCAGAAATAATAAACTACATTTCAGCTGTAAAATTCCGGGCTTTAGAGCTCGAAGATTATTCGAGGCCTCTGTAGCAGGAACAGAGAGGAGTATTATATTTACCACTAGTATGTTACTTAATGTCAGTATAAACACAGTGGGAGATGCTATAATTGAGAATGCTGTCATAAAAAAAAATTAACAGCAGCAGCTAGCATCAAAGAGATATGGCTGACTTAGGATTTTGCTCATCTTGCTGGTTACCCTGCATGGGAAAAGTCTGCTTGCTGGCTTTCAAGAATACAGGTGGAACTGTTACGTGTTAGAAACTGGAACTTAAAAGTGCAGGCACAGGATATATGAAGTTAATTTGTTTTTCTTTGCTGGGTTGGATGATGATCTGAAATAAAGTGCTAGGAAGTTATTTAATTTAAAAAAAAAGAAAAACAAAAAAGTGAAACTGAAACAACAACAACAACCAGAAAAAAAAAAACAACAAAACACACACACATACACAGACACACACACAGACAAACACTGGGAAAAAAAAGGTCATTTCAGATATTATTCAGTAACAAACCTCAATTTTCCTTTCTGATTTATTATAGATTTACAGTAGTTTTCAAATTATTTTAATCACTGAATGTATTATGCACCAGGAAATTTGAATCCGATTCTCAGCTTTATCCATGTTTTTTTAATTCTCACTTCCTTTCCCCTTTCATTCCTCAGAGGCACAATGGCCCTTTCAATATGCACTGTATAAAAAGCCAGAAATTGAGGAAGGAATCACAGAAATGGCCTGATTTAACCAACAAAAAGAAATCTTTTAGGAGAGTCGATCTATTCTAGCCCTATTCCTTCCTTTTGAAAAAGAACACATAAATATCAGAGTCTAGAAAGTAAGATATGAAATTTATTGAAAAGACATGACCTCCTCTGAAAATTTGTGTGCCAAGAAATTAAACCAGTAAGGCTTTGATAGCCAAGGTTATGTTACATTTGTGTATGTCAAAATTAACTTTGCATGTAGAGGAATAAAGAGAGATACCTGTTTGAACCCTTCAGCAGCTTTCTCTCTTCTTTTTATTCAAATTAATGCTCTATACATTACTTAAACATTAAATAAATTATTCTGTTTATACCTTTCTTCCAATTCTTCCTTTTATTTCAGTCACTTATTTGCTATTTAGCCCCTTTTAATAGTCTCCTTTTTGTAATGTCCGGCCACAGTATTCTTCCTTTTATTGACATGAGCCCTTTTTTCCTTTGACTCTTCTTTTAAAATACACTTTCACTGACAGGCTTTCAGTTAGGATTGAGAGGAGCAGGTCTACTCCTACCCCTTTCTGTTGTCTTAATTAGCTATTCAGTTATTATCCTAATTAGACCATAATATTATCCTAATTATACTATCCTATATTAGACTATATTAGACTTCCTGGTGTTATGCACCTTGCCAAGCAATGTGTTTTTAAATCTCCACATGTTATAGTATGCAAATAATACCTAATGATAGTAGCAGTCAGTAAAGATGATAAAACAGATAAAAATAAAATGCTTCTCTTCTGATCCTTCACCTATGCAGAAATATTTTTAGTTACTATTGCTTTATTTTCGTAACCACATCATCAAACAGCAAAAGCCACCTGAAGAATTTTTAAATTCTTATGTCAATGAGTTGTATGGATGACATATTTTCTTGGGCGTTTTTAATTTTATGTTTCAATACCAAATACTACTGATAATCAGCAAGTTTTTGAAGCTATCAATGAAATCTTACTGAGCAAGGAACATATAAGATGTTTGCTAAATCCTTTGGCAAAATAACATTCAAGATTTAGGAAGAAATTCTTATGCTTTGCATTTAAAAAAAAAAATTGTTAATAATCATTAAAAAATATATGTTATTAACTGATGATGCATGAACCTTGGAAGGTCCAGTTGGCAACAAAACCTTCTGAATTCATTTGTCATCTGTAAACATCCTGATTCAGAACAAAAAAAAAAAAAAAAAAAAAAAAAAAAAAAAAAAAAAAACAAACAAAAAAAAAAAAAAAAAAAAAAAAAAAAAAAAAAAAAAAAAAAAAAAAAAAAAAAAAAAAAAAAAAAAAAAAAAAAAAAAAAAAAAAAAGAGAAAGGATAGTATGATGTTATTAATGCTTCCTAGTTTAGGACAGCTTTTAAATCTATAAGAATATTTTTCTATGTTTTTTTTTTTTTAAATAAGAAATAAGTGGAAGAAAATAATTGTTCAATATTTTTAAATTTGTATCACAGAGAGTCTAACTGTGTTTCTGTGATTTTGTGCCCAGTTCTTTTTCAGGCTTCTTCTGTGCACACTTGCACAGAGCCAGGTTCTCCAGACCAGCTCATGATAGGTGTCCCTGCTATGGCCTGGTGCTAAAGTGACACCAACAAGGAAAAAAAGTCAGAAAACCCAAACCAAAAACCTCTGCTGCTTAAAGGCCAGAAAATATTCCATTCCATTCACCTGGATAATATTTTGTTCCTGTGTGTGCATATATGTATGGGTCCTCAGTGGGTAGAGAAGAGCTGGGTTTGCTATGGCAGAAACAAGGATGATGCTTCACTTGTTTGAAGTGCAGCTTCATTAGTAATTGATATTCTGTTCGTCAGCTGAAGGAGCTTGTGGAGGGACACTACGTGGGACAAGTGGAACTATTTCAAGTCCACACTTCCCTTCTGAGTATGAGAATAATGCTGATTGCACCTGGACGATATTGGCTGAACCAGGAGACACCATTGCTTTGGTCTTTACTGACTTCCAGTTAGAGGAAGGATATGACTTCTTAGAAATCAGTGGAACAGAAGCACCATCAATATGGTAAGTCAGAGATCTTGTAAAGATCTCACTTCCTATTTTTCTTTTTTTGGTGCCTATCTGAAAAGATATTAGAGGATACTGAAGTTATTCTCTACCTGTTAGTAATGACCATTTTTTATTAATTTTCTTTGGTCCCTTTCACCTTTCAGAACTGAAAAAAACCAGTTTGCTTCTGTTTCTTTCCACATCTCTATCCTTCCTCTTATTTTCCACCATCTTCAAGAGTCATATTTGTAAGGTATCTTACCGGTGAGCATTTAGTTAATGTTACATATTTGAACTTGGTATAAGAACATTTTCTGATGCTGTGTCTTGAATGACTTATTATGGTATTGTGCTTCAACAATGAAAGTAGTGAGCAAAAGTCAGCCTCAGTAAAACAGGAATATATAGACAGCTAATAGGTGACATCTTTTTCTAAACAGGCTGTAATTCAGTCTTACTATATGTACTGGTGTGCAAGCATTGCTATCTTATGTTAGCTGATGTTAAACCTGTTTGCGTAGCAATATTAGGGATTAGTAATTGTAATACTAAATCTACATTCTCTGTACTAAGTAAAAGACAATGGTTCTGCCTGTGGGAATGGATTAAATTGTGGAGCAGTTTGTATTATGATTTCTTTGCAGCCAACATATGCAGGTTTTTCATCTTTTTCATCTCTGAGAATGTCTCGTGCTTGACATATGCACCATTGCTATAAAATTTAGCCTAGAAAAATGCAGATCTACTCACAGATGACTGATGGTTATTATCTTCAGAATGCCTTTCTAAAGATAGGAAGCAATCTCACTGTTATTTTGATGCCATAACAGGCCAGACAGTGCAATATATTAATAACTGTGAAGTTCTAGCTAGCATCTGATCTTTTGAAAATCTATCAGTAAATATATGTGGTAACTATGCTTGGAAACTATGTAAAAACTTTGTACTTCTGACAGACATGAGCACTTAATTTGATATCAAGCTGCTTCACTGACTGCCATTACACAGCTTTGGGTCTTGTGGAAATGTTAGAGAGAAACCTCATGACATAGATCTACATGTATCTTCAAAACAATGTGTGAGTACCCCCATGCCTCTCACTCATGCACAGCCATACACAACAATCATCAACTGTTGGGGTCGGTACCGGTGCCTCTGGCACTGGCAGGCTGGCCCGACATGCCGGCGGTAAGAACGGAAAGGACTCTGTGTAGATTCCAGCAGACCTTTATTCCATGCTGAGGGGCTAAGGCAAAAGAGGCTGAGCCCGGGAAGGTTCAAACTTTTCCCGGGACTCTGGCAGAGGATTCTGGGCAGGGGGGCAGGACATAGGCGGGGCCCCAGAACACAGGGGAGAGGGGGGCAGGGCATTCTGCCAGCCAGGGGAGCAGAACTGCGAGTCTATCCTTTTTGGGGGACTCTGTCATGGATCCCACAATCAACAACAAAGTTTTCTTCTTAGGGCTTCTAAGGATCAGAAGCTGAAATCTTGAAGGGGAAGAACTAATGTGATTTTGCTGCAGAACATAAAAGTCTGTCCATTTGATATCGTGTAAGAGACTCTACTAGACGCTTAACAACATGCTTGTGCTTTTGAGTTCTGGTAATAGATGATGTAGAATATGAGTAGAAGGCATTGGAAACATTCTGCATTGATCTCATGTAATACTGATCATCTTTACATTGGAAATCAGAGATATAATAAGAATTTTATTTCCCCTAGAATTCAGTCTCAACATTTTTCTTGTTTTCTGTGGTATGTTGGAGATTATTATTTAGCACTGATCACTAAAACCTGGATTTACTGTGTGTTCCTAAGATCATAGAATCATAATATAGTTTGGGTTGGAGGGAGCCTTAAAAGATCATCTGGTTATACCCCTCTACTGTGAGTAAGGACTTCTTTATCTGGACCAGGTTGCTCAGTCCTGACCTTGAATGTTTCTGGGGATCAGCATCTACCACCTCTCAGGGCAACTTTTTCCAGTGTTTCTCCACCCTCACTGTCAAAAAATGTCTTGTTTGTATTTAGTAAATCTACCCTCTTTAAAATCATTACCCCTTGTCCTATCACGACAGGTTCTGCTAAAAAATCTGTTCCTCTCTTTCTTATAAACTTCCTTTAAGTACTGAAAGGCTGAACCGAGATCTCCACAGAGCCTTCTTTCCAGGCTGAACAGCTGCAACTCTCCCAGCCTTTTCTCATAGAAAAAGAGAGAGGTGTTCAGGCCTTATCATTTTTGTGGCCCTCCTCTGTACTCAGTTGAACGGGTCCATGTCTTTCCTGTGCTGAGACACAGATGCAGCACTGCAGGTGGGGTCTCACCAGA
>VZTH01011892.1:180306-199265 GCA_013397815.1 Aleadryas rufinucha | reverse complement strand
AAAGAGGCTGAGCCCGGGAAGGTTCAAACTTTTCCCGGGACTCTGGCAGAGGATTCTGGGCAGGGGGGCAGGACATAGGCGGGGCCCCAGAACACAGGGGAGAGGGGGGCAGGGCATTCTGCCAGCCAGGGGAGCAGAACTGCGAGTCTATCCTTTTTGGGGGACTCTGTCATGGATCCCACAATCAACAACAAAGTTTTCTTCTTAGGGCTTCTAAGGATCAGAAGCTGAAATCTTGAAGGGGAAGAACTAATGTGATTTTGCTGCAGAACATAAAAGTCTGTCCATTTGATATCGTATAAGAGACTCTACTAGACGCTTAACAACATGCTTGTGCTTTTGAGTTCTGGTAATAGATGATGTAGAATATGAGTAGAAGGCATTGGAAACATTCTGCATTGATCTCATGTAATACTGATCATCTTTACATTGGAAATCAGAGATATAATAAGAATTTTATTTCCCCTAGAATTCAGTCTCAACATTTTTCTTGTTTTCTGTGGTATGTTGGAGATTATTATTTAGCACTGATCACTAAAACCTGGATTTACTGTGTGTTCCTAAGATCATAGAATCATAATATAGTTTGGGTTGGAGGGAGCCTTAAAAGATCATCTGGTTATACCCCTCTACTGTGAGTAAGGACTTCTTTATCTGGACCAGGTTGCTCAGTCCTGACCTTGAATGTTTCTGGGGATCAGCATCTACCACCTCTCAGGGCAACTTTTTCCAGTGTTTCTCCATCCTCACTGTCAAAAAATGTCTTGTTTATATTTAGTAAATCTACCCTCTTTAAAATCATTACCCCTTGTCCTATCACGACAGGTTCTGCTAAAAAATCTGTTCCTCTCTTTCTTATAAACTTCCTTTAAGTACTGAAAGGCTGAACCGAGATCTCCACAGAGCCTTCTTTCCAGGCTGAACAGCTGCAACTCTCCCAGCCTTTTCTCATAGAACACGAGAGAGGAGTTCAGGCCTTATCATTTTTGTGGTCCTCCTCTGTACNGGTGTTCAGGCCTTATCATTTTTGTGGCCCTCCTCTGTACTCAGTTGAACGGGTCCATGTCTTTCCTGTGCTGAGACACAGATGCAGCACTGCAGGTGGGGTCTCACCAGAACAGAGCAGAGGGGCAGAATCCCCTCCCTTGCCCTGCTGGCCACACTGCTTTCGATGCAGCCCAGGATACATTTGGCTTTCTGGGCCACACGATGCCAGCTCACATCCAGCCTCTCACCCACCAACACCCCCAAGTCCTTCTTGGCAGGGCTGCTCTCAATCTGTTCATCCCCCAGCCTGGATTGATACGAGGGGTTGTCCTGACCCAGGTGCAGCACCTTACACTTGGCATTGTTGACCCTCATGAGTTTTCCCCAACCCACTTTTCGAGCTTGTCCTGGTACCGCTGGATGGCATCTTATCCCTCAGGTGTGTCAACGTCACCACACATTTTGGTGTCATCAGCGAACTTGCTGAGGGTGCAGTTTATCCCACTCTCCATGTCACTGATGAAGATACTAAACAGGACTGGTATCGGTGATACCAGTGCAGGATTAGTACAGGATCACTGATGAAATCTGGAGAAGCTATGGGGAATTTTGTAAGAAATGTTTAAAGGATTATTGGAAAATTTGGAATGAAGCTACACATTCAGCTATATTTAAGCCAGAACAGTTACCATAGTGACACTAGAGCCATGCTAAATGTAGTGCATTCTGTAATATGCTAAAATCAGCTGTGTGTTTAAATGGGAAGTTGTTTCATACTTAAAAAACTAATAGTCTAGTGGTGTTATCATCTTAAAATGTGACTTTTTTTAATTGCTCCCTTTTACTGTATCTGGCATCATGTCAACAGCTTTAGACATTAATTCTGTATTAGGAGACACATATTCCATTAGCACGGTCTGGTAATTAGGATTGTTTTTTCCTTTAAAGGAATATTTGCTGTAAAATAAGTGAAAAAAGACACATATATGAGCACTTTAAAAGCTAGAAAGAGAGCAAGAATAAAGAAAGTCATTTCAGACTGATGATTCTTTAGTGGTTTTAGGGTATGATGCAATATGTCTAGATTACCCTCTCCAAATATATCAGCAAGGTTAGAAGCAGTTCCAGAATGATTGCAGTAAAAACAGGATGGACTTTTTTTTTTTAAGTAAAGCAATGGAAATGCAAGCACAAGTGGAATCTAAATGCTGAGGGAAAGTAATCTGATATATCTATAAAATACGTAAATAAGAGATTTTATGTTATAGTAATTATATAGATTATACATCTTATTCCTATATAATAGTAATATTTATCATATTACTTATATGACATGTTTCTAAACTTTCTATAAGATGTTCAGTTAATTTCCATTTTATATAGGTGATTGTTTTTTTGTTTTCCAATGCATTGATAGGGAAGAAGAAATTTGTTTGCCTTTTCTTATTTTTAAAATCACTCATATGATCCATCCTAATGGAATTAGTTTATAAAAGAGTTAAGAGACATTATTTTATGTACATGATACTGTTAGAAGGTCTAAAGCTATTCAGGTTCATTTGTTGGGGGTTTTTTGATTTGTTTTGAAGGATTTTTTGTTGGTTTTTTTCTAGTTAAAGAGCAGTCATATAGCTCTGGACCTTGACTGAATATAGGTGATCGCATTTTTAATTCTGCTTTGAATCAATTAAGTGTCAACAGCCTTAGAAGCATCAGTGTTTGCAAAATGAATGTGAAGGACATAGGCTTTTTAATATGCAAAAGAAATAGGAGGTGAGACTGTAGGTGAAGTTAGACTGTAGGTGAAAGAAATCTTTTTGAATTTGAATAATTTGCTTAGTTTACTATTACGTAAGGAGTTTTAGGTGTAAAATAAGTTTATTTTGAGTTGGTAAGCTACTGCTTGCAATGCCCAGCATATGTTGGGGAGCATAACAGAAAGACTGCCTCTGCTATGGGTGGAGCCCATCTCCAAGTCCACCAAATGGTTGATCTTTTGGGTCTGAAGGGCACTTCTGTTGTGAATAATTAGAATATAAAAAAAATAATTCTGAACATTCAACATAACTTTTAAAATACTTCCAAACATGTCCTTTTAGACCTCTGCATAAGTTATATGGTACTTAAAATTAAATCAAGGTTGGACCTAAAGCTAGTATTAAGTATCTTAAGTATCTTAGAAACCCAGACTTTAACTGAACTCAGTTTTGAAATAGAAATCTATTACTTAGGGAAAGCATCCTATTGAAAAATCTCTTAGTCTTTCCCCAGATTCCTCCTTGAGATGGAGGTATGGGGGTTTTTATTATTTGTAGGTTAGGTAAAGCTGGGCAATTCATATGGACAAAGATAGGTCTAACTCAGGCTTTTTCATGTAAGTGTGGCTTGGCCATAATTTTTACAAGATCATCAAGTTCTCTTAGACTGTTAGACTGTGCATGAAAGATGATTATGATACTAAGAATAATCCTGCAATTGCTTTTTTTTTTTTTAACTTGGAATCTTAATTTTGAACAAATTTTGTTCAAAAATTATATTTTTCTCTTTGACCTTACAATACTGATTTTATCTTACTGTGCTTCAATTTAAAGCCAAAATTATTATCCTTCACTTTTTTGTCAGTATTTGCCAATGCAGGAGAATGAACTACACTTCATACTTTTTAGTCTAAATTAATTTCCTAATACTATTTAAAATTACCTTTAAGGTTATTCTTGCTTCCTTCTAAATCATCTCAATATCATAGTGAAAAGCCATAAAAATGTATGTGGATGTGAGAGTGATTTGGAATCAGCAATAATGAATTGCTATAATCTTGGCATACAGTTTGATATAAGTACCTGGAGTAATCTGAAACTCACTTCTCATTTCTGTGTTAATGAATAACTCCTATAGCAGCTGGATACTATTTTGTGTTTCTTAGTTAAATGCACCAGCCCAAACCCTCAGATACATTTCAAAATAGCAGGATTTCAATTTGCATGTTTTCTGTGCTGTTTATAGATCTGTTGTAATCTTAATTACCACCCTCCTTGTGAGAGGCTTTTGCTAGCAAAGTAATGCATGAGGTAATGGAGTGATCTAGATCACCTTTTTGATAGACACGTATGGCAGTAGATCCAGACATCTGAGCTGTTTAACTCAGAATTGCATAATTAGATAGCTAAAGAGCACCATCTATTGGTTTGCTGTTAAAAGATGTATCATTTGTGGATCACCTTCAATAAAGTTTTTCTACACCAGAAAAAGGCTTGGGACATACCTGTGCCAATATAAGGCACTATTTTTGTTTCCTTCTCCATCGTGTGAGAAAGGATATACCATGGCCATGCAACAAAGGGAAGGCAGTTAGAATACAACTTTTTCATTTGAGAAAACTAATCAACTTTTATGAATTTATGTGTAAGTGCTTACTTCTTTTAGTCTCTTTAGAGACATCTTGACCATCATTCCTTTTTTGTATCACCAGTGAAATTCTACAAAGTCAAATGCTTGTCTTGGAGTTACTGGTAAAGGGTTCTCTTGCTGTCTGCTAGTTTTTGGAAGCTCTTACCTTTGTCTAACTTTTAACTGGATTTCCACTATTACCTGTTTTGGTTAGGAAACCAATAAGTATAAGCTTCCCTACTGGATAAGCTGTCCATCTGACCTGCCATGAACCACGTTTGGGGTTTTTTAAGGAAAACTAATTGCATAGTTACCCTCAAATTCTTTCTATTGACTTTCATGGTGCAAAATTTTCAGTTTCCATGTAAAAATTATGTAATCTATCACATTTGAAAATTAGCAATAATGTTACCTAGCACTTGAACCCAACATATCAAATATATATAGCAACACAAAAACATTTAAAACTTATTTACCGTAGAGCACTGTTCAGTTCCAAACCCCCAGGATACATTGGAAGGACAAAGAAACTTTTAAGGGGAGTGGTTAATGTAGGTTGTGTGCCTGTATGAAGAGCTTTTTAAGACTGAAAAATATAGTGATCTGACAGAACAGTACATATTTTTAATTCATTATGTGTTTATTTGCCTGAATAGAATTAAAATTCTGTTAATTGAATACATTTTTGCTAACAGATTTTTTCCATACATCATTTGTTCAGACTCTTGCTACAGCAGACATCATCAGAAGGGATTTACATATTGAAAACTGAATAAATAACAGAAAAATCCCCAAAATAAGTAATATGGCAAACACCATGTCCCTTTAAAAGGCTTCATGGAATACATCTTTTCCCCATCTTCTGAGTCCTGTCACTTGCTGCCTTCAGAACTGACACTTGTCTCTCCAGGTTTCTCCTGGCTGTTTTCTGTTGGCAATACTTGTGCTCCCACTGCTGCCTTCGCTCCCAAAAATGTGTCCTGTTTCTGCATCCTCCCTTGGCATTTCCTGCTGTGTTCAATGGTTTAAGCTTAAAAACTGTTAAAACCTATCCCAAAAAAGAGTGGACAAATCATAGCTGATCTTGGTTTCTTCTAGATAAAGGTTTGAAAAACATACCACCTCCAAGCATTTTTATTTTTTAAAGTCAGCCATGTGGTTCAGTTATAGTCAAAATGGTGTATCAAAAGTTTGCAAACAAAGTGCTGAACTTGAGTTCCTGTGAAGTTGTGTGATCTTGGAGAGAATGTCTTTCTGGTCTCAGAGCTGTTAAGCACAGTCTCAGAAAGGACTGTCCCCACTCACATATTAGGGAATTTATAAAGAAAATTGGCAGAGTGTTTTGCATAGGACATCAGCTATATATACTAAACATGTCATACAGCCAACTGGTGTACTCTAGTTCTAAAAGTATTGCTTCCCAGAGTCTTTCAAAATTTCCAGAGTGGGAAATAGCAAATTTTAATTCAGTATCTATAGCCAGTTCTTCTTTTTTTAATAACAGTTTCTAAACCCAAACATACACAGATAAACAGCTTCTTCACTCCTACAGTTTTCCCATAATAAGGATTAATAAGCTGATATCATCAGTGATATATCTTGTACTTGGCTATATTTATCAAAACCATCATGTTCCAAAATGGATTTTCTTCAGGCATTCAAATGCCTACTTGAAAAAATGAATTATCCACAGTTGTAAGTAAATTGTTAGCAGGCTTGTGGAAATACAGTAAACACTGCTCAGTATCTTTGGAGTCTATGAATATTAAAAAAAAAAATGTGTATGGGACAGTTAGTGAACAATTTCCCCTCCCTAAAATTTATGTAGGAGAGAAGATGAAACCTGACTATGGTTAAGAAAGAAAAGCTGCAAGGAAATTGGTATCTTAAGACATGGTTACATTTATTTCCACCATCCTGGGCATTGTCTTCCTTTTGCTTTCAGCATCCTAGTGACATATTTTTTTAAAATTGTTTTGATACAGAGAAGCACGTCTGGTTGTTGGGTTTTTTTTTATTATTTGAGTGTATATTAAATAATGCAGTATATATTATATAAGGAGGTGAGCTCTGCTATTTGCAGTGACAAACCTGCAGATTCTAATTGCTGAAATGGCCATAATGAAGAGAAGAAAAAGAAGTGCAAGTAGTGGTTTCAAACATAAGCTGAAATGTAGAATCCAAATTTGTATGTGATCTCTGTGTTGGTGGCATTGCACTGGAAGAAAGGAAGTGTTAGAGGGAATAAGTACCACAGTTTTCCTTTCTATTACATGTTGTGTGTATATATATATATAAAAAATCTTTTAGTTAATCTGATTAAAAAAAAAAACCAAAGAAGAACAGTTTACAGAGTCCTGCTGCAAAGACGAATCTGTTTAAGGCTCACTTAATAAATATGTTTAATGTATGATAATATCTCACATAGAAATTTTGCAAAAGTTCTTAGACTTGTATTTGAAGAAAGCATTTCTGAAATGCATCACTTATCTCTTGGTAGTTTTTTCATCCTAAATAATATATACATAAATACATATTAGTATCTGTATGCCTAAAAGTGTGTTGAAGGTTTTGCAAGGATTTTGACCTTAAAATAAATAGGAGGGTAAATATAATTCATGCTAATAGTAGTGACTAAACTCGTATAATCTCTTGCCTGTGTTAGCTGTAAGGACACAGAGACCACTTAGCTGTTAACACCAGCATGTGAATCGTGTATGAAGTGAGAAGTACAGAGGCACTAAATTGACACTTAATTCACAGAACACTATTGCTTTCTTTGCACTTATTAATTTACAGCCTACTGTGCTGAAGAGGCATAAAGGCTTCATTCATAGCACATCACAAACTGACAGGAACATAAGAGTGAGAGAACTCACTTAAGGAAGCACTGTGACCCCCAGTATAATTTTCCACTACATTTAAAAGAACATAAAAAGCACTAGATTTTTTAAATTAAGTATATGAGCACGGTTTAAATACATTAACAGAGAGCTCATATTGCTTTACTTTACCACTACTTTACTATGTTTCTAAATAAATTTTATAACCCTGGGGATTCAGTATGCTCCTAAAATACTCTTCTGCTAGGTCTGTTGCATTATTCTAGAATATCTGTACCATTAGCTTCATTTGCTCACAAAATTCTTGACACTGGATTCAGGAAAATGTGTTTTAATGATGAAACAGTTCATGCCAATGTACTCAGATAAGAAACTTTTCTTAGAGATGTTTATGAATCATTAAATTTCTTGCTTGTACACAGTATCTATCCATTGAAGTCAACCTGAAGTGTAAAACAAAATATACAGGTATCTTGACTTCTGGATGTTGCATTAAACTCTTCCTCTCTCTCCCCTTTTGCCATACAGCCTTACCAGGGATTCTAGGTTTGTATGCAATAATCACAGTAGTTCTAAAAAAACACACCTACGCACTGATTAAAAATCCAAACCAAACCAAACCAAAAACCAAAACAAACCAACAACCCCCCTCCAAAACCCCAACAAACCCACAAGCAAACAAAAACCCAAACCCATTCGAAATTAATGGAGTTGTCAAATCTGTATTTCTTTTGAGGTCTGTGTTACTGCGTGAGAAGGAAAATGTTTAATGGAGAAAATCTTGCTGTTAATACGTCTCTGCATATAAATATGAAGTAATTCTATATTCTCAAACTTGTAGAAATAATACAGTTCAGTTCATCTGGTCAAATCACATTAACAGAGGGACTACTAGATCAGTCTGGAAAACAAGAAGAAAGTTATTCCCTGGACATTATGCCAAATTCTAGTTTTTGACACTAGTACCTAATTTAGCAATAATATCAGAAAGGAAATCAATCATGGTGTAAAGTTACACTGGCATGGGTAGTGGCCTCTTTTCCCATTAGGATCAGTGAGGATGAAGGATGGTAATTTACCAAACTGCTCTTTTAAAGCACTGCAGTTTTCTATCTTATATTTCAAATATATTAGAATTTTAATATTAAGTATTGCAATTTTCTAAAAGATATAGAGGTTTTTAATACATCCTGTGTTTTTTGACATATGCTTTCCAACACTCAAGTGTATGAAAAAATGTTTGGTAGGAATTAGCATAGTTGAATGTGTTCTTATTTTCCAGCTTATAAAATGATTTCAGCAATTATTCATCACATTTTAAGAGAAGAATAGAATTTTAAAATGTAAGAATCAAGTGTGAATATAGGTCTGTTTTATTTTTTCCTGATGTACTGAAAGCTGCTAAAACATGGTACATGACAACTAAAACATTTGTTAGTAGTTTGGGCTGTTTTCTTTCCAGCAATATATACCAAAGTAGACATACTCCTTCAGAAAACTCTTCCTGAATTCCCACTGCAAGACTTTTAGGCCAACTACCCATTAGTTTGTTGCATGTTTTTTCTGCTGAGACCAGTGCTGTGCTCTACAGCAGCTTAAAGTAAACCTGCCAATGAACTGTTCTTACAGTTAATAAATACCTTGGCCCCTGGTATCTCTGTCTAGTTAGCCCCACATAATACATCAATTATTTCTTCGACTCTAAAAGAATGTTAAATTGAATTTAAATAACGTGTTTATTGATGGCTACTCTTTTTCTAATGCCTGCACAGTAGGCTAGTGATTGGACTTAATGGGTTTTCTGCAGAAGTCTGCACTTAGAAAATACTGTGTTGTTGTATATCTCTGATGTTTTAAAGCAGTAGTTACAGCACAGAAAGTTTAGCTATGATGTGTAGTGATGACTGAGATATTATTTCTGTTTATCCAATCTCCCAGATGGTCAAGGGAGAAGACAATCAGCAGGGAAAGCAATTTGCTGTGAATAAAAAGAAAACACAAGGATTTTGCTAGTTTAGCCAAGCTTGTGGCAGCATCACAATGAGGAGTGAGAATTTCATATGTAAACCATCTAAACAAAAATGGAAGTACTAATGATTACTTTTTATACGCTGGATGCTGATGGGCATACTAACTGAAAAAATATTCCGTATTCTGATAAGATTGGCAAATTGGAAAAGAAAGGAATATCTCATGATTAAAACAAATTGAGTTTCCTTTTAAAATCTGGGTCTTATATGTGCCTTATTCATAGAGTTGCTACGTCATGGTAACTATTATCTTCAGACAAGATTTGTGCAGGGTTTTGCCAATATTGTGATCCTCATTTCTCATCTATTTGGACTCAACTCTTTCAGCTCTTCCGTCAGCTGCAACTACTTTGGTTGAGCCATGATGATTATTTAAAGAAGGTCTTACAAAATTTTATCAGAAAGAAAAAGGAAGGAAGAGTAAAGAACTTTATTTGTAGTTCATGTGCAGCCCATTTACGAAGTGGAGAAAAGAGACTGATTCCCAAATAAGGGCTTTATGGATTCTACTATTCATAAGCAGTGAATTTAATTTCAAATTAATTATGTGTTTATATCATGATTTAGCTTAATGATAGACTTAAAAAGTGAAAACTGATGTCAAGAATCAACTGATATAAAAAATGCTTTCCCTGACAATCTCAGCAGTGAGAGCAGATGAAGAGGATGCTTGAGCCCTTCATGTGACCACCTGTTACCTGGTTCTCAGTACAATATTTCAATGAACAGGCTGTTTTTGAAGTATATTAAAGAGGTGTACATAAACCAATATTAGACCAAAATTAGAACACTGGAGACAGACTGTTCACAGGTTTAGAAGGATGTTTGAAAAGGAGACATGTAATTAGAAAAGAATTAAAGATGATTCAAAAGTGGATGCTTGTCTCATCTGAAAGCAGTTTCACAGGTAAAGGTTTAGAGCATCTAAATGCACCCATGCAGAGAAAACACCATATCATACCTAGCTAAATAGACCAAGGACACTATGGCTAAGACAAAGAACCATAATCTGTTTCCACAGTTGAAAGAAGCAATGGCTTTGTTGTTTTAGCAAACTTCAAAGTTAATGTTGAATTTTCCATCTCCGCATTTCTTAAATTGAGATTAGATGTATGTCTTAAATTTGTGCTCTAATGAGGTGTAAATTATTATGTACAGCCCAGGAGTAACAATAGGATTTGTAGTTTTAATATACAGAACCTAGATCTGAAGACTGACTACATAAGAAGACATTATAGCAGTTCTTCTCCTATCTTCATTGTTGTGAAAAAAATCCTTCCAAGTAGTAAATCTCGTATTTAGCATTGAAGGTGTGGGATTCCAGAATTTGGCACTATTTATGAGGGGAGTTTCTAAAGATGAGGGTTCTAACTCTTCTGCGGAGGGCAACTATCAAGAGAAATCTCTGTTTCTTAGAAACTAGTGTACAGGTTTTCATAATAAATATTTAGAATTAGCATGCTGCCCCCTGGGTAGAAATATGCTAATAAAAAAAAGGGTAGTGTGCTTGCTTTAGCTGCTGTGTTTGAAATCAATCCACTGCAGTCCCATTGGGCTGGATAAAGCTCTTAAAAATGTTAATTTTTCTGTGTACAGTAAATAGCAGTAAAGCCCTGCAAATCTACATAGACTTGAGAGCTGAATTAATAAGTTTTATTTATATTTGGGATTTATCCACCTTTTAAATTGCTCTATACTGGGAGAATCTCAAGTCATTGTCAAATTTTAGACACTAATGATTGGTTTATAACAAAAGAGAATCTGCCTTAAAAAAATAAAAAGTCATGCTTCTCAGAAGACTGAAAAGAAAGATTACGTGTTCGATATGAAAATGTTAAAAAGATTTTGCATATCCTGGTTGCTGCAAATGTGGATATTCTTTCAGAAACTTTTACTTCTCAGGAGTGATAACAGTTTCCTGTTTGTTCAAAGTATGTAGAAAAAGAGTATTTTTTATTATCATAATCTGATAAATGCAGGCAACAGATATGAAATTCATATTCAGGAACAAGATGTGCTCATTCTAATAATAAAAGATTACCTGTGTAAATGAAACCATGAAAATTGTCCACCTGAACAAAAGCATATTTTTTTTAGAAAAATACTGCATAGCCCCTGATTTAGTGTTTTCCAGACTAAATTTCCTTCAGAGTTTCCAGACTAAATTTCCAGACTAAAATTCCTTCAGAGTCTTTTGTAATCTGTTAATTACCCTTATTGTCAAAAGAAAGCATCTTGTTTCCAAGCTTGCACATGTGGCTAGCTTCAGGTTCCAGCCATAAAGTTCTCTTTGTCTACAAGACTGAAACACCATTACCAGACTTCAGTTCCCAGTAAGTGCTTGCAAACTGTAATCTCACAACTTCCTCCTTGATAATACAAAGGAATTTTTTTTTTTTTAGTTTTTTTTTTTAGAAAGTTATATCTAATTTTTGAATTACTCTTGATTTCTTTTCAAAACCTCTGCAAATATTATTAGCTGCAAACTGAAATTGTCAAATGAAAAAGAGTATTACAGGAGCAGACATTTGTTTGTTATTTCCCTGCCGCCCTCAGTGTTAAGCAGGTTATCTGTTGGTCCCCATGTCAGTGTTTTGTTTTGTTTGAGTTTTTTATGGTGTCCTGGAGGATAGCTCAACAATTTTGCTTGAGTGGAAACCAATTGATGTAAAATAGAAAAGAGGCACAGACATGATATGAGTTTGTGTTTTCCCTGAGTTTTATCAAGTTATAACTGGCTAATCTTATCTCCTGCCAATCCAGAGAGCCACAACAGTTCTTGTGATCAGACTTTGTCAGGAATTTCAACAAAAACAGTAGAGGAGCTGCCCAGTGAATCATACGAAAACTTGTCCCCTTCAAGACAGGTAGCAGACAGCTCCAGTCAAGTGAAGTGAAGGAGCTCCCTTCCTGCCTTGGGATGCATTTTTGTAGACTAACCTTTTTGATAGGTTCCTTCATGCGAATCAAGAACAAATGTCTTTTTCCATTTCTGGGATGGATTTTTACATTTTTGTTCTTGGACTCTCATTTCATGCACCTTAGCATTTACCAGTATAAAGCAAGTCCAGCTGCCCTTTAGGATATTTAAAGGTAGGATGAAGAAACGAGGGTAAATATTTTGAGAGCAGATCCTTGCAGAATATGCTCTGAAAACCAAAGATCCTTTTCAAGAACATGAATTTGTATCAAATAGAGAGGTAGAATCATCCACAACAGCATGGAGTTGCCTCTTCTCAGTGTTGACCAAAGACAGTCTATCCTCAATGAGGTTTTCATGAGACACTAGAGATGTAGTGGGAATTTGTCTAATTTTGTGGCTGAGAGGCTGTCAGAGGATTAGAGGGCAGTTTTGGAGAATGCAGCCAAAGAACAGAACCATGCCACTTACTGCATGTAGTCTCAAATGTGTTTACAGAAAAAACATATCAGATTGGGTACATACTGGGAGGAGCTGTCAAGTTCCTCAAGGGCAGAGAGGCCCTGCAGAGAGACCTGGCTTGGTTTCCCTCTGTCCCACCTCACACTCGGTTTTCTAGCCCTTGTATTTAATGTCTGTGTATATTCCTTGAGTGTCTTTTGGTTTAACATAAAATGCAGTTAACAGTTTTCTGCATTAAACCACTGGCATGAGCTGCCGATGACCTCAGCCCCTGACCAATTTCTGAACAACCAAACCTGACTGACCTTCTACACGTGGCTTGAATAGAGACAGCAGCGTTAACTTCTGTCAGCACTTGCTTTGGAAACACTCAGCTGTGGAAGTGCAGCAATAACACATTCCTTGCTTATGACAAGTGCTTGACAGTCTTGTGTGTGGCAGGGAGTTGTTTCCTCATTAAGGGTGGATGCTCACAGAGATAGTCATGTTCAAAGCATTTGGGTTTCATGCTGACATTCAGATCAATACAGACAGGTGTGGCTCTCTTGTGTTCTTATGGGACTCAGTTTCAGAATGCTTAACCTGACAAAAACCACTCATAAAATATACAATACTGCGTTTTATACCCACAGCAGGGAAATTATTTTAAAATTTGTAATTGCTGATTTTGGTGCTTAACATGATGAAAGCTGGGTTGGTTTGTATTTCATAGATATGGTCAATGTGGATTTACCTAGCCTATGTTGTAGAGAAGAATAAACTTTGAAAATACAGCATAACTACTCTTCTTCTTTAGCAGTACAGTAACAATCTCTGTATTTTCTTTTTTTTAAAAAAAATCGAAATTCCAGTTTGATGTAGCTTCATGTAAAGAATGAAGCCAATAGTTTTACCAGTTGGAGGGCAATGCTGTTGTGAAATTTGTAGGAGGTTGTAAGCCTGATTTATTGGATGAGCTGTACAAGATTCAAAACCTTCAAAAGGTGTGGAGAAAGTAAATCTTGAAAAATAGGGCATGAAACGTTAATGAACAAATAATAATTTCTATTCTCAGCATGTTAGTAGAAATAGAGTACATCTGTCCCACCCAGCAGCTGCATCATTTTGAAGCTCTTGAGAGGGCTTGTGTAGATGAGGAGAATATAAATCACAAATTGAACAGGGAGAAGGTACGCAAAGAAACAGAAATACAGTCAGTAAGTATGTGAAAGACATCAGTAAGGAAAGAATATGGGAGATTTTTATTCCGATATTTAAGAAATTATAGAAACTGAAAATCTGAACAGATTTAAAAATTAATTGTTTTAATTTTTAATGTAATACTATGATAAAAGATTAATACAGAGATCATATATTGTTTTCAGAACCAAGACAGAAATGCTGGTATTTTGTCTTAGAGCTATTTCCAGTAAAACTAAGGAGAAATTAAACTTTTCTTTGCTCAAAGAAGTGGAAGATAATTTTGTACTATCTGTATTTATTTTTAATACTCCTAAATATGATTTTCCTAATTAACTAGTCACATTTAAAAGAATTGCCACCATGAAGCTATGATGCTGGAAAACATCCCATTTCAGCTTTAATTTAGAATTAAATGTTCTCATTCACTGATACAAACTAGTATTTATTTTCTTAAAAGTATTCCCTTAGCAGTACTCTTTCAAATTTCTTTTTACAAACAACAGAGATTCCCATTCAGTATCTAATCTTTGTAACTAATAATTAGCCTTAGCTCCACTACAATAAAACAGTGCTTGCTGTGCTTGTTTTATTTCAACTGTTGACAACTTTGAAGACCTCACCAACTCACTTGTTTGGTTGGGGTTTTTTAATTACATTTAGTTATGATATGCTTCTGTGAGTACATTCTTTTTATCAGCTAAAATACTGAACTTCAGTAATTTTATGTTTGAATCTTACACATTTTCTAAAAGAATGATATAAAATGTATTCTATCATTTAAAATACTTCAATTGCAGACCCATTTCATTTCAATTGTTTTTGTACAGTTGATTGCTTATTTACTTTGTAACTTGAAACAAGTAACAAATGAACCCTGTTTTCTGACTGGTAAGCCTCAACTATGAGTCAAAGGACTTAAATATGAAAGCATAATAAAGAGTTCAGTTCCTATAAATCTCAAAGTGATCAGTATGCTTTTATTGTCGCTGTTTTCAGTTTTTGGAGGTTGATACAATCTACAGGAAAGCTATCCAAAGGCCACAATCATACCTTATTTTTCCTCTGTACAATGTCTTTGTGGGTAGTAGTTCACATTGTGATTGTAGCATACCTCATTTGAGTGCTGACCTCCACAGCTTTCTGCCTTTTTTTTTTTTTTTTTTTTTTTTTTTTTTTTTTTTTTTTTTTTTAATTTTTAGCAGGCAAATCCTATAGCATTTAGTGGATCTGCCTATTTAGGTTCCTAGTGTGAGTACAATAAAAATGAATCAACCACTGAAACATGAATCTAATAACGGAACTTTATGTCTTCAGTAATTCTAATTTTTTCTATTTTTTTTCTGGTTTTGTTTGTCTTTTAATAATGCAGAGTAAATATGAATGTACATCATGAGATTACAACAGTAGCATTGCTAATTCTGATTTTTATTGCTCTGTAACTCTCAATCAGTGATTTGAGCCTTGGCTTAAGCAAGCCAAAGAGGAAGTCAGCAGCAGTAGTTAGTGCAGCTCATGTTGACAAGGTGAAGTTCCCTGCAGATTTTAGTCTGTGTGCTTTCCACTATCTAAAATATGGAGAAAAAAATCCTTTGACATTTAGATTTTAAGTGCAGGTATGCCTTGATTTTATATCTTCCTAATGATATTTTATATTTATGTAAAAAATGCAAAACTTTGCACTGCATCCTAGAGAAAAATGTAGAGACAGTAAAGATGCTTATGCAAGACTCCTCCTATTTACATATTCTATTTACATATTTCCAGCAAAGGGATATCAAATACATGGAGATTGTTAGTAAACTTTGTATGTTTCTAAATTCTTAGAATCACCAGCAGTTTTCGGTGACAAAATTTAACTTACAAGAAAGCAGTGGCATTAAACATTTACCACATTTTAGTCATCTTTCATTAGGGCAAAAATATTATAAATATTACATTGGGTGTAGTTATCAACAAACAAAGTACACACTCCCTAATTTTGAAATACAAGATATATTTAAACATAATTTCTAGAAAAAATTTTAAGCTACTTGAATCTTCTTCTCTGTGAATTCTTGAAATGAAAGCAGCTTGATATGGAATATTTTTTGGGCTTTAAAGTAGATACTAGCATGAGGAGATTGCATATAAGTTCTTAAATACTAGAAAAGAAAAAAAATGAAGTCTAGTCACACAATATTTACTAAAGTGTAGTATTTTTTATTATTTGAATATACAGTGTTCAGCAGAACACATCTTTATGCCTTTGAAAATGTCAGAAAGTGTCATAGATGAACAGTAAAGATGCTTGTCTGAAACTTAAATATATCAAATTCCTCATCATTTTATCTGCCTTTATGGGTACCTCATTTTTTGAAGCTGTAGAATTACTTGATTCAATGGTTTTATCAAGCAGTAGTATTTACTCTCCACTACTTTTCAAACTGCTACTTCTATTTTAGTGTGATCTGTCAACAGACCAGGTAGCTAAAGGAATTGGAAATGCATGTGCTTCTGCTCTGGGTTATGTTCAGATGTAATTACTGACAGATTTTTACTGAACTACTGGGAAAAAAAAAAAAAAAAAAAAAAAAAAAAAAAAAAAAACAAAAAAAAAAAAAAAAAAAAAAAAAAAAAAAAAAAAAAAAAAAAAAAAAAAAAAGAAAACCAAACCAAACCAAACCAAAACAAAACAAAAAAAAACCAAAAAAAAACAAAAAAAAACAACAAAAAAACCCAAAACCAAAAAACCACAAACAAACAAACAACAACAACAAAAAACCCAAAACAACCCCAACCAAAATTAATCTAAATCACAGTTTTAATTCCTTTTGAGCAATGATAATATTGGTAATTGGAGAATAATCTAGCCAAACAAAAACTTAATCTGGCCAAACAGGGGCTTTACAGTGTCATAAAACCCCAGAGCCATATTTCATCCTCTTATTTTCAGGGATAACAGATTAGTGATTTCTGAGCTGTATTGGTCAGATGCATACATCTAATTTGATAACTGCACATAAGCAGTTTAGTGTGGCTAAGGCCCTACAACGGGTACGGCCCAGAGCACTCTCAAACATCCTACAGAGGATTTCACAGAATCACAGAATCACAGAATTAACTAGTTTGGAAAAGACCTTTGAGATCATCAAGCCCAACCTATGACCTAACACCACCTTGCCAACTAGACCATGGCACTGAGTGCCACATCCAGTCTTTTAAACATCTCCAGGGATGGTGACTCCATCCCCTCCCTGGGCAGCCCATTCTAATACCCAAGCAGTCCTTCAGTAAAGAATTTTTTTTCCTAATGTTTAGCCTAAAACTTCCCTGGCGCAGCTTAAGCTTCCTCTTGTCCTGTCACTGGTTGCCTGGGAGAAGAGACTGACCCCCACCTGGCTGCAACCTCCTTTCAGGCAGTTGCAGCTCTTGCAGTTACATTCTACAACATGAAATGTGATCTATGTGACTTTTCCACCTTTTGTCCTCTGATGTCTGTCGTATTCTCAAATGAAAAAAAAAGAGCTGAACCTATGTAAGTATACACTTTATATAAAGGTACACAAATAGAAACATTTTCAAAATATACAATAGAGGGAATATATCTACGTGTCTGAAAGACCTATGTCTATTAAAGTTAGACAGAAATCATATGTTGCTTGGAATAAACAAAGAACACAACAAGAAAAAAAGGAGCATATGGGAGGGAAAGGAGCAGACGAGTATGGAATTCCATATAGGAATATACCGTGATGTTTTTCAGTGACAATATCAGTGACAATATGTTTTAACCAAGCTGAGAATAAAAGAATTTTATTAGCACTTTGCATGGGACAGGCTTCTTGGCTACTACCACTATCTGTTGTTGCTGCTTTGGTTTTTGGTTGTGTTTGGGTTTTATAGTTATGATTGAATCACTGTATCTAGATGTTTTTCTGGTGTTCCTGATGATGTTCTAATTTATGAAATACTAACATTAGTGACTTTTGGTGAGTATTCTCGTTAGGAGGCAATATCTTTTATTAGGCTAACTGCTAGTATTACATAAAATATACAAACTTGTGGGTAATAATTCAGATTGAACAATAAACATCATAGATTATCTTCCAAGTATCCTGCCTGCCCATGGGAATCAACAACTTAATTCCTTGATTTGCTTTGCTTGTCTGTGAGGCTTTTGCTTTCCCCATTAAGGTGTCATTATCTCAACCCCGGAGTTCTCTGTTTTACCCTTCCCCTCCTTTCCCTGACTACACTGGTGGGAGTGAGCGAGTGGCTGCGTGGGGCTTGGCTGCTGGCTGGGGTTAGACCATGATGCTCCTGAATCTGTGATGCTTAGTGTTCAATCTGAATTATTAATTTTAGGTTCCAGACTTGGCTTTAGAAAGTGTCTTGTGAGTCTTCCATGAGAAACTTGACTGTACAATATTTTTGTTGATTAAAAAGGAAAATGAAAATATTCTGCCATTGCTGACTGTTTGCTCATCAGTTATCTGCATTACCATAGAATACCAGATTCCTTCCAACCTGGTATTCTATGATGCTGCATTTCATATGGCTGAACAGCATATGAGTACAGCTATTCCAGTTCTTAGAGACTACTTTAGTCTCAAGGGTAGTGGAGGAACGGGAGATAGGATGTCTAGGAAGTAAAATCTAAAAGAAAAACATTAGTGTCTGTTATCAATAAGACTATTAATGGAATGGCTATAACTGCACATTTTATAAGGCCAGCAAACCCTAATTAAAAGCTTACTTTATTACTAGCCAGTTAAAACCAAAGGAAAAGTGAAACCCACCCACTACAGCTCCTAGTGCATTGTGATAGGTGGTATCATGGAGGCATTCCCAAGAAGGAATTCTTGCATACTTCTAGTCAGGGAATGAAATACAAAAAATTGTCACATAAAGCAAGAGGAATGGAAGGGAGTGTTTTTGCCTGGAAGTTTCATGGTGTCTGCTGTAGGACTAGGGGATTTGTGGTAGGTTGAGCCTGAGCTGACAGACAGCTCGTTTGACCAGTAGCGCTTTTCGGAATTTCCATATTTAAAGCCTGGGGGAGACAGGAAGTTCCCTCTCTTTTTTGTTCTGCCATTCCTGCGGTGGGGGAGGGGGGGGGAAGATGGCTGCTGCGGCTCCGCTCCTCGGAGCGGCCTCGAGCTTACCCCC
>VZTH01011892.1:125594-180077 GCA_013397815.1 Aleadryas rufinucha | reverse complement strand
GGGGGTGTGGGAGTAAAAGGAGGGGTTTTGCTTTAATTCCTTATCATTTCTTTTTTTCTTTCTTTTAGTTCTGTTAATAAACTTTTCATTTTCTTTAAGTTTTGAGCCTGCTTTGCATTTCTCCAGATCTCCTATCTCGCAAAAGATAAAAAGGCGAACTGAAACCACTACAAATTAGTAATGGAGGTACAGTCAAGCAACTTTGAGACTTGTCCTTGGGGCAAAAAAAGTCACAGTACAAATCAGTCTTGTCCATTGACTTCCCCTTGACTGTTAAATAAGGATTGTCCAAAATGGAAGTTGGATGAGTGTTTAGGACTTTCACATGTACTTTTCAAATGATGCTTAAAAAAAAAAAAAAAAGAAATCAAAACCAGAACTTTGCAAAGTTGATAAAGAATCAAGTGTTTAGTGATGGCATATTTGGTACTTCAGTTCACTGACTTGTATATCTTTGTTATAGTGCATAATTTGCAATAATTATAGCAATTGTTTATGAGAAAAATAACCAAAATAAGCAAGTAGAATTTAGTCATGTTAAGTTTTGCTTGTTACTAAGAATATATTGAATGGTTTCTTATAAATCTTCTCACAAAACTGATTGAAGAAGCAAATTCTGTCACACTTTTCTTGTGCTTTCATGTACAATTTACTTTGTAAGATTCTTTCTCTGTTTTATTTTGAAAAAATATTCAGAAAAAATATTCAACCAACTACCTCATACTGTGCTATCAATGAAAATAATTTACGTAAACCATGAATTTTTTGGTTCATTTTGTCAGCTCGAGTCCTTCAGTGTGAGTGGATGTTTCTTAAATCCCACTGGTTTCTTTTCCAAATAAGGGAAAAAATCAAAATCAAATAAAAATTCAGATATGAAATAAAAATGCAAAGCTGCTCCTCGAAGTAAACTTTCTGCTTTCATTCTGTGATGAAAGAAAACATAGGTTTCTGCATATTTTGTTTTGATTTTCTGAAATAATGATATGAAGTGACGTCTTCTTGGTATGATTTTCTTTTAACTAACAGTAGCTATAAATGCAGACACCAGAGTATTTGTCTTTGAAGCCTCACTATTAAAAGCACAAAGATATTTCTAGTACAAAGAGCTGTACCTATGCACCCACCTGAATGTCTATCTATATTGTTTTAATGGGTAGTATTCATAATTAAAATGATGAATAATTTATCTCCATCTGTGCAGACAGATTGTACCACCGTATTACTCTGTAACTGTCAGCTCTGTAAGATAATATTCATGCTGTAGAAGCTACTCCAGCGAAATTTAATACAACTTTCTAGGTCTTTAAAGATAACATGACTAGTGAGACAATATTTTAAACATTACTCAGTAATGCTTAATTGCTTTATCTGTCCAGAAGGATATTTGAAGGCAGTATTACAGAATGCGGCTTCACTAAATGCACTTTCACTTACACGTGTCTTTAGCTGATGAAAGAGCATGCAAGTCAATGACTTTGATTTCCTCACAAACTATAGATTTTGCATCCTCTGGTACTACTAATCAAATTTTTGATAGGTTGAGAGAGTTTTGCTTATTTTCTTAATATTTAAGTTGAAATAGGTACCATGGGAGAAACAAATTGTTTTAACCTCAATTGCTGCAAACAAGTGCATTTGTTTATTTATATTAAATTGGGCAGATTTAAAACACAAGAAAACTCAGCTAGTAAGCCTCAAAATTTTCTCATTTTCTTTCAGAAAAATAAAAAGCTTGTTGAGTGATTCTCCATACTCAGTGCAAGTGCACTGTGAATGATAATACAAATGGCTTAATTTCATCAAAGAGCTTTTATATACACCTAAATAAGATTCTGTGTCATCCTATCTGATTTACATGGAGATTTATATACTCTGGGTTATACTAAATGTCACAGTGAACAGTACTGTGAGGTAAAAATATGTAGCTGAACAGGAACTGATTCTGTTTTCCCCATCCCTGAAAAATGAAAGCAAATGATTTTGATGTTCAGAGGAGACACGACGCCCTTTTACCTTTTTATTTTATTTTTTGTAGAATCTTGCAGCAAGCAAGAGACAATCGACTAATCCACTCTATTCAGAAACTACTCAAGTAAACTCAAGGACTGTGGTTTTGCTGAGTGCAAATGTGTACTTACAACACTCATATGGTTCTTCAGGAGATACTTTATGAGCACTATTTCTTCTAAATATGCATTGTGGTTTTAACACAAGGAACATGTCAGCATGAGAAGTTAACACTGAATGTAATCACAGTAGCTTATACATTTTGAGCAAATTTGTTTTCTGCAATCTTTTCTATGCTTCAAATATATGACACTGGAAATCCATGTTTTCGACACTTACACTAAAATCATACTAGTTTTGTTCCCTAAATGCAGAATATCTTTTTTTTTTAGTCCTGTGCCTCAAAGTACTGCAGAAGTGGAAAGTGCATAATGCACAAGGCACCGTGAAAGAAATTCAGGAATAAGAACAATTTTACAAAAAATCAGAAGGGAAGAAGAAGAAAAGTTGAGTTCTAATGGTTTCACTAATGAAACAAACTCAAAAATTTCTTCCTCCTTTCTCTCTACTTCTATATCATTAGAATTTTTTTTGTCTTTACTCTGCCTTCAGGAGAAGTCAGGCTATGAATGGGATTTTCTTTGCTGATGGCTTTACATGGGCTTTAGATCAATCATCCATATATGTGTTTTGGTTACAAATGGTAAATCAGTTGATCTTTACTGCTGTTTTTGACCTTGCAGTATTCTAACAATAAGCTCCCAGAAAAAACTGTTACTGGAGAGCTTTTGGGTCTGTATGGTAACTGAGCAGGGACTTTAAGAATGACACATCAGACAAGGGCATTCATTTTTAATCAGTTCCTCTCATATTCGAAATTTTACTTGGTGTTTTCACCTCAGACTGTCTTGTAAGCATCTCCAATGGAGTCTCACCATGATTATTAGGGATCTGGAGCACACAATAAATGAGGTGATGGTGGAAGAATTGGCTTTCTTCAAGCTTGAAGGGAAGGTTTGAGGAGTTGGGAAAGTTACTTTTGCCGTCAGCCTAAAGTGGAGGTAGTAGATGGGACAAGGCACACACAGACTCTTTGAGAAGAACATAGTGATAATATGAGAAAGAAAATTCCAATGAGATATAAGGAAAAACTTCTATTGGGAATAGGTTGCCCAGAAAGGCTCAGGAACCTCCATCCTTTGCTGAATGAGACCCAGGGCATCATCACACAATGGGATCTACTTTGAGTCTGGGGTGGACTAAATGGTTTCCAGATCTTCATTCCAATATAAATTGTCCTATGCTGTTAAATTTTCTTCCAATTATAATTATAAATAGCATTTTAATTTTGTTCCCATGGATTTTGATTTCATATTCCATTTAACTGGAAATGCCGCCAATATTTGTATTTTCTAACCATATGGACCAGGAGTCCATAGTCATCCTGCGAGCTTCTATGAAGTTCACAAAGTCTGTGCCTTTCCTATTCCTTCACTTTGCTCCTAGGATAAGGGAGCAGTGAGCAGCAGTGCTTCCTATAGATGTATTTGTACAAGGCCCTATCTAAAATATAAAGTGCCAGAAAAACCTCATGGTCTTTATGAAGGAAAAAAGACAGTTGTAGAGTATAAGTGTGTATGAAATGTAGTGCCACTGGGAACAATTGGGGTCATTGCAGTGATACAATGACCTTGTTTGTTTTTAAAATTACTTTTACTGCATTCTGTTATTACATGAAAATCGCTGAAAAGTTTACTTTTTCTTCTCTCTAATCAATCACGTTTCTGTAAGACTTTATAAGAAGGTTTTAAAACCACAAGCATACAATTGATCTCTCCCTTAAAATCAATATAATGCATCAAGATAGGCCTTTTTAAAACACAAGGAAGTGTCTTTTAATGCTATAGAGAATAATCAGTAAATTGTTTGTGCTTGTAATTTACATGTGTGACTGAATATAAATGTAAGTACTATAAATTAATCCTTTTTGTATTCCTGGTAGCCTCTGAATTTTATTTCTGCTGCTTCATTTACAGACATCAGCTGCATAATTGACAGTGATAATTCTAGTGGAATTTATGCCAGACTTAAGATTTTCTGTGGAGCCTTGGAGTCAATGTTTATAGTTTTTACACAACCTCTGAAATGTGTGAGGGTAATGTGATTTTGTGGTTTTGTCTTAGCAAGTGCTAGAGGAGCACTGAGTTGTAGTACTACAGCCAGCAGATTATTCTGAGCTGTTTTGAACAGCTGCTTTCAAAAAAACCTGGCAATGATAATGTAGTCCTTCATCTTCTTGACTGTATAAGTTAGAAGTGCAAATGGAAATGTGTCCTTGGATTACAGCTGTCAAAAATGTGTGCTTTGCTTTTACTGAAGTGTCCAGAAATAGAGTTTTTGGCAGCTGTGTTTCCAGATACAAGTTCAGCGTAACGTGTACTATAATGTTTGTTGTTCTTCTGGGATATTTCCCATGCCGTGTTCTGGTCCTTGAGTGTTTGGATTTATTTGTGCTACTTGTTTCTCTAAACTGCAACTACTTAAAAGAAAACATTCATGTGTTGTCAGAGAAGACTGTTTACTTGAATGTCTCTCTGTTGTGAGAAAGTATTTGCACTATTTTTACTTAAAGAGCTGCCAGACATGGTAAAATAAGAAGCTGAGTGAAGTCCAGGCTGACAGGTTTTGCTAGGCCAGGATGTTGCAGTTTGTTGCTGCGTGAGGCTGTCTAAATGCAAAGCCACCAAAGTTTGCAAGACTTGCAAGGGATGGCACTCAAGTAACATAAAATAAAATAAAATAAAATAAAATAAAATAAAATAAAATAAAATAAAATAAAATAAAATAAAATAAAATAAAATAAAATAATAAAAGCCTCGTGGCATTTTTTGCATAATTGTAGTACTATAAAAGATCACTTCTGACACTGGGTTCAGTTTCTTGTAGGGTTACTAGATTACTTCAACCCCACTTGAAGTTGTAACATCTCAGAAATTGAAGGACTAATAACAAATACGTATTTTTCATTTCAAGCAGTTTTCTGAAATCCTCTTTGTTTTCAGTGATTTTGTGTCTATTTCCATAAATAGTTTTCTGTTTGATTTAAGATAAAGATGTTCTCAAGGTGATTCATCACTACAGATATGTAAGCTGTGTGTAATAGTGCACAACCACCCGCCAAAGCTTATACTGTCATGTTTTCATATGCATGTTTTAATCTGAGTGCAGCAATATTCAGGTTGTCACAATTCCACCTNAGACATGGTAAAATAAGAAGCTGAGTGAAGTCCAGGCTGACAGGTTTTGCTAGGCCAGGATGTTGCAGTTTGTTGCTGCGTGAGGCTGTCTAAATGCAAAGCCACCAAAGTTTGCAAGACTTGCAAGGGATGGCACTCAAGAAACATTTTATCAAGTTTTTTGTGCATCCTAAATTAAGCTGTAGTTAATGGGTTTTGGTAAATTAAACCGACTGTTTTCTGCCTCCTGGGGTTCATTGGCATCAAGCTTTGTACAAACATAGGCAATTTTTTAAAATTTTTCTTTCTTTTTTCTTTTTCGTTTCTATTAAGCACAAGTAACTTCAACTGTGCAATACATGTATCAAGTAACATAAAATAAAATAAAATAAAATAAAATAAAATAAAATAAAATAAAATAAAATAAAATAAAATAAAATAAAATAAAATAAAATAATAAAAGCCTCGTGGCATTTTTTGCATAATTGTAGTACTATAAAAGATCACTTCTGACACTGGGTTCAGTTTCTTGTAGGGTTACTAGATTACTTCAACCCCACTTGAAGTTGTAACATCTCAGAAATTGAAGGACTAATAACAAATACGTATTTTTCATTTCAAGCAGTTTTCTGAAATCCTCTTTGTTTTCAGTGATTTTGTGTCTATTTCCATAAATAGTTTTCTGTTTGATTTAAGATAAAGATGTTCTCAAGGTGATTCATCACTACAGATATGTAAGCTGTGTGTAATAGTGCACAACCACCCGCCAAAGCTTATACTGTCATGTTTTCATATGCATGTTTTAATCTGAGTGCAGCAATATTCAGGTTGTCACAATTCCACCTGTTCTTAATATGTTTCTTGGTGGTTTTTTTGTTTTGTTTTGTTTTTGGGGGGGTTTTGGTGGGTTTTTTTTGGTGGGTTTTGTTTGTTGTTTTTTTTTTTTTTCTGTGGGAAAGTTATCATTTACACTGTTATGGTGTCTGATTCCCAAGTAAACATTAGCCCACACATATTCACAGAACTGTTGGAAAGCAGAAAAATAAAACCATCCTATTTTATAAAAATAAAGTCAAATATATAGAAAAAAGGAAACAATGAAGATCACACAGACGTCTGTGTCAAAACAAGAGCAGATTTTGTGAGTCCTAAAAGATGTCCTAGTTTATCTCTAAGGTCTGTCTGTAATGTAATGAATTATAGAAGCAGTGCTACAAACCTCAGGTCCAAGAAATCATCCACTGCCTTGGCCAGGATTCCATGTAGTTCAGTGTATAAACACAGATATCTCACAGGTTAGTATGAATGCATAGGGGTTGCCACAGGAATGGATTTTGTGTGGCTTATCAGCCTACCTCATATGATTTTTAATGTCAGAAGAATATTAAGGTATAACTATAAAAGTATTATTTTTTTCTGCAACTCAACTATTCTTCAAAAAAGATTTTGAGTTTTAGAGACATAAATAGAGTGAAAAAGAAAGAACATCATTAAAGAGACATCCCTTTATGTTCCAAATCGTCTTTGTTTCAAGAAGTTAATAAACTTTGAGGAATTTATTCAGCTTATATGCTAGGATTCATTTCTAGGGCGTTTTGCTTATCCTGCTGTATCATTTTCATTCTAGAGGATCTTGATTTGGAGTCAGGCCTTTCTTTGTGTACCCATTTTGTCCTTGGGTGTTCCATTCAGATTTAAATTTCAATTGAGAAACTCAGTGTTTACTATTATTATTGAACACTATCTCCAAGGAATTAATGACTGTCATAACCTTTCTTTAGAAATCCTAATATTTTTCTGGCGTGGATATATAGTTGGTTTGGTTATCTAGTACAAAAAGTAGAATTAATTACATGATTTTAATTCATATAAAGTATTTTTCTGTTGAATATGAAATATCTGGCAGGATTGCATGGCAGATTTGAAGCCTTAGTAAATAAATTCTTTAGAAATGTAAAATTCTCTTTCAAATCAATATGCACTCACAGTTTTAGATAAAACTTGAGAAGAGCTATGGCGATATAAGCGGTATAATGGTTTGTTACAAACTCTTAATAGAAACTAAATGGGAGAATAAGCAATTTTGTAGCGAGTAGGTTGTTTGAAAGATCTTTAAGACTATTTTTGAGAGAATGATGAATTCTGAATCCAGGTCTATCCCTATGTGTAGTATGCATGGCTATCCTTGACCTGAAGTTTCAGACAAGAAGAGGCACTTGCATTCCATGACAAGAGCTTTCAGTAAGTAGTGGGTAACATTCCAATTCTTCTGTTGGGCAGAAAAAGTTTATAACTTTTGACACAGTCGTGGAAATACAGGAAAAACACACATATTTTGTGTTAAGTCATATTTTATATTGCTGGGCAGACAGGACAGGTTTGAGAATCTTTGAAATTGTCTCTTTTACCTTTTTTCCAGTTTGGATGATCTTTAAATGGCATGGATGATTTCAGCACTGATTTTTTAAAATAAAAATGTATGATAATTCATATGACTTTTCAGACTATTTACAGTGCAGATAACTCTTCAGATTAAAGTCTACCATGTCTTTCCTTTTCACTGGAGCACATCTATTCATAGCACAGCAGGCTGAAGGTCTTTTGAAATTGCAGTCTGAGCCAGCGTTTGCAGAGTTAAAGCCCTTCACAATGTCAAGGAAAGTTTTGTCCGATGTTTGTGGCTACTTCACAGTAGACCACCTTTTCTGCTGAATTTATTCACCATCTAGTCCATCTATTATTCTTTATTACCAGTCTGTGCAGGCACCAAAGCACTCTCCTCAGGAAAGATACTATTTTCTTCTCTTTTCTAAAAATGTATTTGAAAATTGCCAGGTTACTTATGTGTCCTCTTGATCTGCGCCATGAAGGAGGCTGTTGAACTGTGGGGAAGCGAGCAGGAGCAGCAACAAATTACTGCTCTCTGAGGCAGCTCTGGCTTTCAAAGTGATCTAGCAGCCTGGTTCCATAAGCACTTTCCAGACCAGCTGAAGGTGGAGTGAGGAGGGAAGTTCATTAGATACAGTCTATTAAATATAATTGAGCAATGTATTTGTTTTCTGAATTTTTCTGCCTTCTTTGTTACTTAATGCTTCTTCATACTGTGGTGTGGAAGTGATCACTGTTAAGATACTAAACATTTACTCGATAATTCATCTACTCATTATTATTTCTTTATTATTTTACTCACTCTAAAAATCAGATTTTCTGGCTTACATAAATAAAATTGTGCAAATCCCACTGCTTAAGAGCATGTGGATAATTGCAATCTGAATTTTAAATTTACCTAAAACTATTTTAATGCTTTCAGAGTTCTTGTATGGAACTTTGTTTAAAGAAAATGTTGTAGAGAAAATAGAAAAGCTGGAGATCTACCATGAAAATTAGGAAGGAGAATTTAGCATTTTAATTATCTCATAGTTAGAAAGTTAAATTGTAAATAAATGGCTTTAAAATGTTTTGTTTGTTGCTTTTAATAATTTTTAGCAAAATATGCCACCCAAACTGCCAAAAAGAACTGCCTCCCAATTTTTAATGTTTTTTAAAGAAGTAATTGATTCAAATTCTCATTAGGTTTAAAGAACTCTCTGTGTACTCATTATTTATAAAAAATTTCTTCCTCTAAGCTATTTCTATGTATGAGCACAATTCATTTTTTGGGTAAGCATTTAGGTTTAGCTTATAGTATTTAGAAAGAATTATTGGCCTTTCACTCAACTTCCCAGTTTGATACACATTCTGGTTAGAAACATAAAACCAGATATTTTCATGAAATATATTTATGTAAAGAAAATAAAGTCTTTTAAATTCATTAATCTATTCTGGAGAGCCTGTTTTTAGCTTCCCTAATGTATTTGAAACTTGAAATATTTTAATGAAATTTTTAATATTATCCAACAGTTAGCTAGCAGAGTTCTCTTTAGGTTGTTTTTCCATATTTATTCGGAATATTTTTTGTTGGGGCTTGTTTATTTGTATTATTTTAAAAAAATAAATTCTTAAGTCAGATTGTAATCATACAATCAAAGTTCATTCCCCGACTTCTGCTTTACTGGGCCTCCCCAACATCTCTTGGAGGTCAGTGACTTTGTTTGAATTGTTCATGTGTGTGTGCTTAACATTGAAACTGTTGTCTGCAAAAGTTGGTCATTAGGTCAGACAGCTTAGAAAAGTGAACACAGTAACAAAGAAGAAAGAAAAGAAAAAATATACAAATAAAGAAATTTTCACTGTTAATTTATAGGAACAGAATTTTAGAATCTCTTAATGAAATAACTGACATTAAAAGTTGTAAAATTCAAAATATCTTGGGAGAAATAAAATCTCTCAGTGAACTATTTATTATAGAGTTAGTATATAGAGTTATTATAGAGTTATAGTATTATAGAGTGAAAAAATCACCCAGGGGAATGTAGGTAACAGTTCTGAAGTAGTCTCATTTTGAAATAAGTAGTTCATCAGTATAATTCTTGTCAAAGAAGTAGCTTCTGAATACTTCACTTTTGAAAAGCTTAACTTTGTCTGTATTATAACACTGGCTGAGTCCAGCTACCTGTTTGGAATGATTTTAGCTTCCTTTCTTTTTCCCTGCCAAAAGTCACAAGTTCATTTCTGTCTTTGTTCTGATAGGACACAAGGTCATTATAAACAACTAGAGCATGATATACATTGTTCATTTAAACTTTTGGGGTTTTTTTGTTTTTTTTTTTTTATTGTCAGTTGCAGGCGATTTGGTTGGCTACTTTTGTGTGTTGTTAAAGTGTGCTCTACAAAATTGGTATTATTTTCCTTGTATTTGTTCATTGTTATGCTGGTCCCTGCAGTAAAGTCAGAATTTTTTTCACTTGCTAAGATATTAAAAAACTTTCATTAAAAGAAACTAAGTGAGTGAAAGGGGAAATTCCAGTTTGGCTGCACTTTACAGTAAGAGGCAGTGATTGAACAACAGTAGTTACCAGTGAGCTGACGTGATTTTTTAATAAAGACAAATGGAGACATTGTGATGATAAATTTTTTTATGCCCTAATTAAAAATACTAGCAGTAATGTTCTAACAAATGCAAAAGTGGTGTTATTTTGATTTTCTTATTATGTTTGTATATTTTCTTTTTAGTAGCAGAACAAGAAAATACAGAAATGAAAATATTTTTAAATATATTCAGCTTCAGTCCTTAAGGTCCATCTGAAAAAAATTATTAATGTTCCTGTCAGTAAGTCCAGAGTAAACCTTTTTTTATCCAATAGGACTGGAGAATGCAAGACTGTGAAAATCAGAATTCATGTGTGAGCTAGAGATCATGCATTGACACAGGTTGAACTTAAAATATGCATGTGAGCAGGGAAGTCTGAAGTAAAACAAAATGTTGGGTGATAATTACTGGTGTAGAAAACATTGGGAAATGAAACAGGAAGGAAAATGCAAGCAGCACCTGTATGTTTACCTGATCATTAATTTCATAGGATACAAAATATTTACTTTTCCCTATGTTTAAATCTTCAGTGCAGGGTCTATTAGAACATAACCACCTGTAGAGAACCTACTAGAGCATAGGTTGTTACTGGAGGACCACATTCTTGAATGACTTGTGAAAATTAAGGCTGATGTTTACGATAAAACTCCGTAGCTTTTAGGACTGGTTTCTCCTTTCGGAAGTTACGGGAAACCAGGCACTAAAATGTGTTCATATTAGCTTTAAATGGACTGCTATCTTAATTATTTCATCTGTAGGTTTCAACTAATTGAATTGGAAATCCTTGCATTTAGTTGGAATCTTATGCAGGCTTACATTTCTTTTCTGAATTTCATCAGCCTGATATTTAGGTACTTCTTTGGGTATCTGGAGAGAAATGTAAAACTTCTATGTACGCTTGCTTCAGAACAATACAAAAGGTTCATTTCCCTTTTTTGTCCCGTTAACCACACAGCATTTTTAATTATTTTAGAGCTGTGGAAGCAGTAAGATATCCACTGAAAAACCTCTTCATGGATAACATATGTTAAAATGGAATGCTTATTAATCAAAAGAACACAAGCATAAATTTAAAAAGAAAAATTCAGGATGCAGTGAGTGATTTTGTGAACAGGCTTCTAGCATGAGGTTTCTATCTGTTTTAGATTTGATGCAGATGGGAATTTTAAAAATTGCACTATATCCTTCAAGATCATTAATATATGGCGTATTATTTGGTGTGTTTTCAACACCGAAACACCTAAAAATATCACTACTCTTGGAAATAACCTGGATACTATTTAGTTAACAGGACTGGTGCAACATATGAGCAGACTACTGTTACTGTGTTTTCACTTTTACACTTTTCCTGTGGCTCTCATCCAGTAGCCTCGTTGGTTTCCAGGCAATCCTGGTTCACTCTGTCCCAAATGAATTTTGGTACATTGTTCCTTCCTGGTCCATCACATCTCAAGAGTATTCACAATTTTATGACACCCTCTTACTCATCTTGGTATTCAAGTATGATGCTATCTCAGTGTTAATGGTAATGATGGGCAATTGAGAAACTCAAATAATTCATTTCACCTGTAATTAATTCTGTATTCTACTAGTCATACTTGGTTATAATGTTTTGCTTCACCATTGATTTCAAAAACAGTCCTAGAATTGTACAGATCAGATTGTACAGAATCCCCTTGTCCTCCTCTGTATAGATGACTGTTCTCATTCAGGCTGTTCTGTAGAGCTGCAGATGGACCAGTGAATAATTTCTAACATGCTGTTTTTTCACAACAGCTTCAGACTTCTGGCTCCCTCAGCATCTATGGCATTACTCAACATCTCATAACTTACTCAGGAGATGTCTCATCTTGACACAAGATAATTCTCAACACACACACACATTGTCCTGCACCATTAATGTTAAATTAATGTTAGGGAAAACTACTCTTTTTATTTAATTTTTTCTTCCTTTTTTGGTTGTGGTTGGTTTTTGGGTTTTTTTGTTTTGTTTGTTTGTTTGTTTGTTTTTGTTTGGGGCTTTTTTGTTGGGCGCTTTTTTGTGTTTTGTTTTTTGTTTGGTTGGGTTTTTTTGGTTTGTTTTTTTGTTGTTGTTGTTTGGGTTTTTTGGTTTTTTGGTTGGGTTGGTTTGGTTTTTTTTGGTTTTTTTTGGTTTTGTTGTCCAGAACAGGATCACTCAATACCTTATACTTTTCTCTGTAATTTTTATAGCTAGTTATGACTTTAGTAATTAGCACACTGCCTTTTGACATAACGTCTGCCTGCTTGGTTTGTCCTGTTCTGTTACGCAGGACATAGGACACTACTGAAATTTGAGAAAATCTTCAAAGCTAAATTAAACTAAGTAAACAAACATTTTCAAAAGAAAATAGATACTCAACCTATTAGGTGGTATAAGTATTAAACACCATACCATTTAAGACACACCATACTATTTAAGACACCCTACCATTTAAGACATACTTTAGAAATTATCATGACCTATAAAACTTGTTTACATATTTGCACAGAAGCAATGGAGTACCACAGCAGCATCAAAGTATATGTTATTTCCTATGTATTGCATCCTTTCTATTTTTAAGAACTTATAATAATATCAGATATGAATTGTAACTTCATTGCTCAGTCAATCAGTTGCTTTCTTAATTTACAAAATGTCAGCCTAAGTTTTCAGTGAAAGTTGATATTGCATCTAGATTCAAACTAGACAGACTTATAATGAAGCTGAAATGCGCAGAACTGTAACTGTGTGAACAGGCTGATTTAATAAGGTTAACATCTGTCACTTACAACAAGTTTAGCATTAAGACCCTACATATCAAGATGTCTTTGCCAGGCTCAAGATTAGTTGTTAGTGAGAAATACCAGCAGAAAATGTCAATGTCTTTGGCATCTGTTTCAAGTGGAAAAAAGTTCCCAAATGGTGTTATTTGTCTTTACTGGTGACATAATGGATATTACAGGAAGGAGTAATATTTCTAAGGTACTCCAGCAATCAGTGTCCTAAGAATCAGAGAACTTCCAACATCACAAGTTCAGGCCAAGCTGGCTTACAGTGTTTTTAGCAGAGGGTGTAAATACCAGAACAGTATAATTTTCTTAAGGCCTCTGTGTAGCCACAATCACAGAATCACAGAATCACCAGGTTGGAAGAGACCTTCAAGATCATCGAGCCCAACCCATGCCCCAACACCTCAACTAAACTAAACCATGGCACCGAGCGCCACATCCAGTCTCTCTTTAAACACGTCCAGGGATGGTGACTCCACCACCTCCCCAGGTAGACCATTCCAATATTTTATCACTCTTTCCGTAAAAAACTTTTTCCTAATATCCAACCTATATTTTCCTTGGCGCAACTTAAGACTGTGTCCTCTTGTTCTGTCAGTTGTTGCCTGGAAAAAGAGGCCAAACCCCACCTGACTACAACCACCTTTCAGGAAGTTGTAGAGGGTGACAAGGTTACACAAGATTACATGTGTTTTAAAACAATTAATTTATTTTTTCTTTCAAGTTCTCTTTACCTATGTTTGAACTTGTTTTATGCAAACCCAGGAGAAATTATGATCCTCTGGTAGTTCAATCTCTCCTGCTTCTACTTAATTTCTCCCTTGAAATAATAAAGGTAGAAGACTGGACAGGAATCATGCAAGAGAGGATCTATAGCAAGCATTACATCTTCACTGTCTATTTCTTGGTTTTGGGGGTTTTTTTGTCAGGTGTTGATAAAGTTTTCCTTTGTGTCTTCACTCACAAAATCCTAGTGACTGTACCTCAGATGACACTTTCTGTTTAAAAGGTACAACAAAGCATCTTCAGACACTGCTTTTATTTTAATACTATTCACAATATAATTAAAGTTTTAGCATAAAGGCATTACATTTCCTGCAGCCTAACTACAGAAATCCTCTAACAATTGCATCATTCATTCCTGTTAAAGTCTAATCTGACTTAGATTTCAACTTACATAACTTAGGCTGTTTACTTCTTATCCTGCCCGACCATGGATGCTCTAACCCAGAATCTTCATTTTGAGGGGTTTTTTTCCCCATTTTTGCCAAATCTGTCCTTGAGACTGTGAACAGGGAACTCTCTACATGGAGGCTTAGTTCTAATTGCTGCAATGTCTCACATCTTCTTTTTGGCTGGCTTTCTGAGATCTGCTGGTTTATAGATTCAGTAATACGTGAGTGTGAGTTGGCTGAGCTGAGGGGATAATGACATGATAATCTAATGAGAATCTGTTTCCTGTTGCTAAGCAATATGATAGGAACTTCCCTTGCTAAATATAATCTACGTGAGTAATTAGGGAGAGATTCATGTCTGAGGCATTTCAGTAGACTGTGTTTTCCTAGACATTCCTGTGACCCACAAGTGCTAATTGTAAGTCCTGTAAGTGTGCTGACTAACCTTCTATACCTTCATACCTGACATTGGTTGGAAGGATTACACAGAGATGAAAAAAAAAACCGGGAGACAATCATGCCCACAGAAATCTTCAGCCCAAAGTGATGCATTTGTAGTGTAGATTAATTTTCCATATAAATGACTTCATTATTTATTTTTACAGCTGCATTTTAATATAAAACAAGATGTCTACCCTCTAAAAACTTAAATAGGCTAACTCTGGAAACCTTTCTCCCTTCTGCAAATTCAGTGGCATTTAAAACTAACAAAAAGAAATTCCCTCCACAAAAAGCTGTTTCATTTCAGTTGATAATCTGCTCATTGTAGAAACAGTTCAGAGAGCATGTGAACAAAATGCCTTGAGTGAAAAGAAAAAAAAGTAAAACCCAAAAAGATTTAAAAAAAAAAAAAAAAAGATAAAAAGAAAAAAGTGCATTGATTTAAGGACTAAGTTTCCTGGGCATAAAAGCAAATTGTATCTCATTACCACAGAATTTTATGCATAAATATCCTTTGCGATTCTTAGGACACAAAACACTTTTCAGTTTGTCCTGCTATAACATCTGGGTACTTATTGGACATTAAAAGCATAGTGGAGAATAAACAGGAATAAATATCTGTCAAACTCTTAGCTATGTATGCCTCATTGTATTATTAAAATTTACTTGAAGTTTTATCTTAGTGAAAAGCATGCTTTGAAAGGCATATGCCTTTGGATTCTTTCAGTAGGGTTTTGTGCAGCTTGTGGATATTGCATAAATTATATTTATACTTACAAATCAGTTTTTGTTATTCTATATTCTATCCAATATATTCATTTGTCATGTTAGATGTACTTTTTTTAGTTGAACCTATCTAAGTTTGGAGTTCCCAGGATTATCATTTCCTGAGTATAGGAATGGTATCTTGACTGACTGAATTCACTTGCTTCTCCATAAATATGAAATATTTAAACATGAAATATTCTTAACTGGTCTTTTCAAAGGCTTTTATAGAGATAATTCATGGCCCACCTGATATACTCGAAGTAGATTGTTTTCCAGCACTTTTTACATCATTTTCTATACTTCATGGGAGAGCATGGATGTGTGAATCTGTCTAAAAATATATAGCTCTGTTTAAATTTTTATGGGGCAGCAATGGGATTCATTTTCAAACTGAGATATTTTTGAGTTGTTTGGTTATTTTTGTCCCCTTTTCCAGGTTTTTCTCCACTTTTTTTTCTCAGAGATGAGATCAAACCAATACAATCTTTGTATTTCACATACTGAAAAATTATTTGTTAAAGGAAGCTGCATCTTGAAAAAACAGTCAATTTCCAAACCAAAGCCACTGTACACTCTTCATTCTGATGACTGATTTTATCACACAGAGCTGCTATGAAAATCTAACTGAAATTAACCTGTAGCAATGGAGTTACCATCTAACTCTTTAATGATATAATACAGTCTTAATAGTACTGTTGCTTGGTCAGCTTTGAGTTAGTTGAAATTGGAATTGAATAAGAACAGAAGATAAATTGTTATTGCAATATACCACAAGACATTGTCAACTGTACAACTTTTTCGTTTGTGGGGTTTTGTTGATTTTTTTTCCTATTTCTGGTTCACACTGCATTTTATGGCCTGTAAAATGCATTTCAAGCTTTCATTGCGTGAAAAATGATTTATCAGAAATTCAGGCAGAGAGAGACCAACACTGCTGTTAGAGCATTACGTGTTGCTATGATCAAATGAGAAATTACTAGAATTAGAAGTATTTGGTACCTTAGACTACTGTTACTTTTGTGTTAAATGCAAAGAAGCTACCTTGGTCTCAGGAAGTCCCTGACCCTCAAATTGCTGCCTGTATGACATCTACTTTTGACAACTGATAGACAGAGTACTTGCCTAGGTGAGCTGCTCATCTTATTGGTGGTATTGAGTAGGGGAACTGTTCAGGCATAAGCACTTTCTGCTGTGGTGCCAATGTTATTGAATGTAGTTGAACAAATAGCATTTAATTGTAAGTGATAACATTTAATGTAAATTGAAGACTTTTAAGTTTCTAAATTTCAGAATGGAATTTAAAAATAAGTTATATACTGCTTAACAATAATTAATAAGTGGCATATAATAATGATAATTTTGGTATCAGTCCCCACTCAAGTACTGCTTTCAATGGATATTTCAATATAGTTAAACTGGTGCCAAAATTAGGTGATTAAACATACTGAAATCTAATCCATGTTCAAATTATTGAAGGTGAGTTAGAACAAAGGTAGATTATAATAGATAAATAACAAGAGGGGTTAATAAAGAGATGAAAGAAGATTAAAAATAAATGAATAAAATTCCAGTGGATAGTAAATAAATCGTTGGGATTAACTGTGGAAATTACTTTGAACAAACAGATTGGAAAAATGCACCAAAAGTAGAGTGCATATAGGAGGAATGATATTGTATACAATTTTGGGTTATATTATGACAATATTAAAAAAGTTTTCAATGGGTGGAGCAATCATTATCTCATATTGACTGACTGCAGCTGGCCATGTAAATTGTCTCCTATCTAAGTAGAGAGATTTAAATAAAGACTGCAAATGTAATATTGGTGTTTGTTAATAGCTTTCAATGATTTTAAATTTTGCTGATAAGGGTGGCCATTAAAAATCTTTTCTGCTGGTGTTCATATATTACATGAAGTACAGGAAAAGCCAAGGTAGCAACAGTGGTATTAGAATAAGTTAAGCAAATTTATTTGAACTCTGATATTCCTGCTCACTTTCTGTCTTACAAGAGAAGGCAGAAGCATGTGCTTCTGTACTTACTGCTTCCCCATATAGCCTAGGTCAATGGAATGTGTGAATAAATACATAAATAATTTAAACCCGAAGTCCTAAATGTAGCCTGTTAGCTGCCACTAAGGATATCTTCACCAACTGGACACGTTCCCTCAGTGTTGCACTGGCAGTACAAGGTGAGACACTTGGGTTCTTCAGCATATGGGACATGTTAGAATGCAACAAGGTGCAAAAGGAGGAGGTATCGACTCTTGGGAATGCATTTTGCATCATGTTTTTTTGCCATCTTTAGGGCTGTTGAAAATTTCATGGGGTCTCTTAGGTGAATTTGGCATTTTGGCACCCAACTAGAAGGGCAGATGGTAAAGTGAGCTCATCCACTGTATAAAGATTTTACTATTGGCAAGTGTTGATCTAGGTATAATATCTATATTTATAGGGGGACAAAAAAAAAATTTGAAACCATATTGATTAAATAGAAAAATTTTGCTGACTTTTCCTATGGAACCATTTTTCTTAAATTGTGATACTTCCTATATGCACAAAATCATACTATTTTTTTTTTATCATATACTACCAATCACTACATTTTCATAGGAGTGTTAATGTTCTGTGACTATAAACATCCTGAAATTGTTATCCATGGGAAAAAAATGTCAGAGATAGATAGATAGATAGATGCGTTCTATACTATGCCAATCTATGATATAAAAAAATAATGTTCTTGGGGATTTTTTTTTATGTATCATCTAGCAAAAATGGCCAATGAAAAAGAAAAATGAATTCATGCTGCATGAAAAGCATCATCCCCTGTAATACTTCTGCAACGTAATATCAAATAATATTAATGACTCCTGGCCATGCACCTTCAGGGTGAAATCTTTTACCTTCTTTAATAATTCAGATGACAAAAAGGTCAAATACATGTTATTAACACATAATATAAGAGGTAAACTTAATTTTTTTAGTTCATTGGAAAATAATTTTCCCTAGGAGCTGTGTGGACTCATAAGCCCCTCAACAATTAAAAACCTTAATACAATATCAGTTTTCAAAAAACCTGCAGCTTACTCATTTTTAATATTAGCACATTTTCTGCATCCTTTCTATTGTACTTTTTGTTGTATACTATTATTTCCTGTAGGCGTCTGTCCTATGAATGGAAAAAAAAAAAAAAAGTTTTAAATTTTTCCTGGGCGTAAAGAGTTGACACACTTCTTTGCAATACATCTTTTATCTATAGAAAAAGAGGACCCAACACTGCTATTTATTTTTTTTTCCCTAAAGTTCTTCTCCTTTATTTGAAAAAAAAAACCCCAAACTCCCCACCCTTGTCTTTAGGATACTACAGTTAGTACTAAAATTCTTAAAACAAATGATAATGTATTGTTTCCCCATATATGTCTGATAATCTAAATTAGTAGATATTTCCTATGTATTTAATATACCTGGAACCACACTCTGCTCCAGTAGCATGCTTGAACAAAAGCTACACTTGTGAAGATATTTCGATTAAATTAAATTTTTAAGATATTTCAAGTTATCCTTTCATAGTCTGTATTTAGATAACTGCATACATAAAAGTGTGCTCTGGGGGTAAGTATGTGCTAACAGAACATTACCTGATTTGTTTTTATATTCCTAATGGTTTAGAGAAAAAAGGCAAAATGCACATGTATATAATGAAACTGAAACAGAGAATCTGACAAATAGCTTAATTAGCAATATTGAGCTGTTTTCCTACTAACCATAAGAGCAGTATATTAAAATAATTTGTCTTTCTCCATATCAAAACCAGAATACTAATATATGTGGAATAATTCCTACAAAGCTTAGTTGCAGACTACTATAATAATACAAAAGACCTACTATATTTGGATGACTCAGTATAGAAGAAGCCACAGCTTATTTAAATCATACTACTGGTTTGTTAATTTTTTCATTGATAGAGTTTTGGAGCCGTTCATGGCATTCCTGCCAGGGTAAAATCGGAATCATAGAGGGGGTGGAAGTTCTGTGACTTCTAGGGAATAAGAGGATGTTTCAGAGATTTGGGAAATTAATACCTTAAAGGAACAAAATATAAAGGTTGACAAAAATCCAAGTCTTATCTAGTGCTGCAAAAGTTTACAGATATAACTTTGTATAAAAGTGCAAACTGTCAGGAGCTATGGGAAGTGATGAACAGATACCAACAGATAAAAGTTTCATGCTAGGTATTTGGATTTTGCATCCCTACATACAGATGCATTCAACATACAGGAAACATTCAGTTTAGAAATAATAGGAGAGTGAATAGTGAACAAGTTCAAAACATATTTACTTTTTCTTTCCTAATTGATATTCACTTTCGCCATCCACTTTTGGGAAGCTGTAGAAAAACCAACTACACCAGTACCCTTTTCACATATCTGATGAGAGCAAACATGAGTCAGAATACATAAAGAAAGAGTGTCAACAGCTAGTGTTAGCATTATATGTTATCATTAACGTACATCTTGATCTCAGAAATATGTTTCAAGATGTGCATTTGTGTTTATGTAAAGTTCTTTTTTCCTTTTTTTTATATTTAGCAGACTGGTTATTTGCTTACTAATTATGCCATTTCTTTACCATACAATGTGGTGATTTGATATTTTGGTATTTGTGCAATTTTTCCATCATTGCTGACCAGAGAAGTTGTATAGATGTGTGACCAAATACTTTATTTACATCAAATATAGTATAAAGCACATATATAGGAGAGAAAGCCTTGGTACAACTATATTTTAGTTTCCTGTGGGTTTTGTTTGTTTGCTTGTTTGTTTTTCTGGAATCTTAATTATACCAGTTTCCAGTGCAGTTTTGCCTTTTGTTTGGCAGTGACATGCTGATACTGCTACTAGTGGGCTGAGCAATAAATCTGTGAAAAACCCTGTTTAATTGAGCGTTCTTATATTGGCTTTTGTTTGCAATTTTTTTTGCTTGTATTTATAATAAGTACTTTATAATTACAATCAATTAGGGTGAGATGTTTGTACACCTGTTTTATTTTCAGTCAATAGAGACTGTTGTACAGAATAAGACGGTAATTCCCAAGAAAAGACACACAAAACAGAATTGAAAAGCGTCACTAAGATTCAACATTTTCTTATAATGCAGTCTGGGGACTTTACAGAGAGATGCTAAGGACAAACAAATTTAACAGACTGTGAGACAGAAGAAGGAAGAAAGGAGAGAAGGAAAAGGCTTGCTCTGCTTTAGGAAGAGGCATGATGAAAGATACCTGTAGATTTTAGATGAAAGTGGTAGAAAAACATACTGTGTGAAATGAATAGTGTAAAATATTACTTCGTTATTATTTTTAGACTGAACTGAATATCAAATGCCAAATGAAACTGGAAGTATTTGTATGACGCACTTAGTATTTGAGAACAGCAGCCTGAGTCCTGTTTGTGATTACATTTAGTAATTCAAACTTGAGAAAAATTATTCTGTGGGAAACTAAATAAGAAATATATAGGCACTTATGGGATCAGAAAGATTGAGACATAATTAGAGCTGGTTTTTAGATGTTGGTGGCAATATGGAGGGTTTTTCTTCACTGTGATTTTTTCCTCTTCCTTCTGCTGGAAGGCACTATGAAACTAAAACAAGATAAAAGAACCTTTCTTCATCCCATGCACCAAACAGCCTATCACAGAAACTGGGTCTTGCAGGGTAGTGATAAAATCATTACAATGTATTTCATACAGCCATAATGTTGTTATCAGGATGACTGATTTCCTTTCTTTGATGAAATTGCACAGATGAGTATAGTCACAGATTGAAACTACAAGGGTTCCAGAGAGGCTGAATCCTTCATGGCTTTCTCCAGGGTGATCTTGTGGTGGTGCCCAGTGGTTTGCTTGAGTCGTAACAGTCTCGCTGTTCTAGAACAACAATGTAGTTTGATTTGTGATGGAAAAGTTTTGGGGGTTTTGTTTTATTTGCTTTCATGTTTTGATTTTGTTTGGTTTGGGTTTTTTTTGTGGGTTTGTTTTGGTTGTTTTTGGTTTGGTTTGGTTTGGTTTTGTTTGGGGCTTTTTGGTTTTTTGGGGTTTTTTTTTGAGTTTTTGTTTGTTTTTTTTTTTTACTTTGATATCTGTTAGCTCTGAATGTTCATTTTTCTTTTTCTCTCTTTGGTCTTTGCTTCTTCACACACTTCAAAACTGATCACCAATCTTCTAGCATCCTAGGTCATGCATGTGCTACAAAGAGCATGTGGTTTTCCAGAAGGATCTTTCTGTGTCATAATGACTGTGACATGTCGTTGTGAGATGACAGAGGTGTTACAGTTGGATTGTTTTCCTATATGAAGACTGCCTTGGGGAACTTCATTTATTTCAGAGATGGTTATATTTCTTGTGAGACAAGTAGAACTGCCTTTGATGATTTCTCAGTATTGATTAAAGATTGTTTTTTCAAGTGCTTCTATTTCCTTCAGCCTCTGATCAGAAGTTGGTGTGCAAGCGGGCCAGAACAGATTTTGTAAGCCTATCACTATATTCTGGTTTTTTGTCTCTTGAAAAGCTTATTTTTTCCTTTTGTTTTCATATTTTCATGCTGGAGGCCACTTCTCCTTAGTTTTACTCTTTTATATATTCTTTTTCTCTAGCAATAAGCTAAGCATGTACTTCTTTGTGTCCATCTGGTCACAGAAAGCATCCTGATAGACAGCCATTCTTATTGTCATCTTTGTACTTTTAGATTCCTGATTTCATAAAGAATGGATTTACTTTACAACATTCAGAGTTTAAGAGTAAAGAGTCAAAGTTCTCCAATATCCAGCCATTATATCTTTCTGCACATATGTCTTGAAACATGTTTTGAAAACAGAATTCGCTCATGACTGCACTAGAACTATTACAGTACCAAATATTGGAAAGCTGTTCTGTGTAACAAAGGGTCTTTTTACTGGAGTATGGATTGTAAAATAAGGGATTGATTTTTTTCTATCTTTGCATATTTAAACCTGAAATTTATCCAGAATTTAAGTGGTTAATAATCCAGACTGTAGATCTTAGGACTGTTTGAAATGCTTTCTGCATCAGTTTATAAAAATTGCAAATTTAATTTTCTCTGCTAAAATCTATAACATATATTTCTGTCAATACAAATGTATAATTATTATGTTTCTCATATCATCAGGCAAAGTTGGCAGGGAGTAATATGAGGAAAGTCATCAAGTCTTTGCTTAAGTTTATAATATGTGTACCCTTGTTTGTACACATTTATGTGCACACACTGACCGACAGATTGCATCCTTATTTTACAGTAATTCACATTAATTCCAACTCTCTCTGAGTTGGAAGAAGTACAAATCCCTCAAGCACTTTGTCTCCCAGGAGGTGTACTCATTCCTGCAGCTGGTCAGTTCTGGCAGTCTGGAGAGGCAGAAGGTAGGCTGAGTCCCCAAGGAAGTCATTCTGTCTCTCAAGGAATTTGCAAGTGGACTCACAATGTAGAAAAAAGCATTACAGCCAAGTCTTGATTCAGTTATCGCAGGCTTCCTGTGCAGCCTTGGGCAAGTCATTCAGTCCCTGTCTTCTTCAGTACACGATCTGTAATACACAGTGTGTCTAAGCCTTTCTCATGTATTTTTGGTTGTTATTGGTATAGTTTGAGATGAGAGTCTGCTGCATATTATGGTAACTTTCCCTTTGGAAAGATGGATAGGTAAGCACATAATCCACCCAAAAGTAACCTTCAAAATATTACTTCATAATCCTTCACTAATAAGATACTGATTACAGCAGAATACTCACTCTCTGGTCCATACTGACTTTTAATACATTCTGATCTACCACAGCATGTCAAGAGTTGGTTTAAAGAAGGTCAAAGAGAGTTCAGGATTACAGGGAAGATGATAGCTTTTGCCTAATCAGGCTAAAAGTTCTGATGAAATCCTTTGTGTAAAATGTCAGAATTGTAATTTGGAGAAATGTGATTTTGAAAGCTTGATAAGAAAAAAACTTACTGATAATTTATCACATAAGAATAATGTCACAGTAATCAGTGTGATTATTTTTTATTATAAAATTTATTAATTCTTGATAGGTAAGTTGTCTTGCCATCCAACTTCTCCACTTCCAGCCTTTCTTAGGTCCTCACCCCTACAGTGTCTGTGTGTCTCTACCTGTCATCCCTGGCCACAGCATGAGATTTGTCAGTCGGAGCTTTGGTTCAGTGAAGGTAGGGAAGTTCCTCATTTGAGAACTTTGCCTTTACACCTTAGGAAGCACATCAGGTAGAAAAAAATTTTCAGTTTTTAATATCAGTCATTCCATTTGCTAACTGCAGTGTAATAGTTTCCACCCTCAGTCACTGACATGAAGTCAGATGAAAAATTTGTCACTTCAGTTACTGATTTCCAAATATTTATGCTAGATACCAGTTCTCTTGCATACAAGGGTGCTAACAGAATGAAAAAATCTAGCCAAAATCAATAAGGATATCTAAAATATAGTGGTCTATAAGTCTGCAGGTTTTCTCTCTTGGCACTCACTCATTTCTTTTACCTCAGAATCCTCTGTTGATATTGGATTGTTTCTTATTCTCTTCCTCCTAAGGGTGAAGGTAGTTTTGCTTTCTCCATCCTACATGCTGCCAGCTGTCTGAGATTTTTCTCTATAAATGGGTGTAGCAGATTTGGCTGGGATGGAGTTAATTTTCTCCAGCTCAGATAGTGCTGGTTTAGATTTGCAGCTAAAATGGTGTTGGTAATGTGGGTGTTTTAGCACTTGCTGAACAGTGTTCAGGATGTCAAGGCGTTCTCTGTTTCTCACTCTGTCCCTTGGTGAACAACTGGTGTGTGCACAGGAGTTTGCAGGGGAACACAACCAGGCAGATGACATGAATTACCGAAAGAGATATTCCACACCATAAAATGTCATGTTTAGCAGTAACATGCAGCGTAGTGGAATTAAGTGTCGTTAGCCATCATTTGCTCAGACACTGACTGGGTATCAGTCTGGCTGTGGGAGGTGGTGAGTGATTGCCTTTGTATCACTTGTTTTATTTCTCTCTTCTTCTTCTACCAATCCTTCATTTATTAAACGATGGTTGTCTTTATCCCCAAGCTTTCTTGCTTTTATACTTCCATTCCTCTTCCCACATCCTAAGGGGCCTGAAGGAAGTGAGCGAGCAGCTGAGTTTCAAGCTTAGCTGCCTGCTGGTGGTAAACCCACTTTAATGGGAAGTCCAGATTCTGTTTCATCATCTGCTTAAGGTTGTCAAAACTTACACTTCTTACTTCCTAGGAACTTGATTTTTTCTTTGTGGCCATTTGAAAGTGAGACACATGCTGTTCCTCCTGAAGTTTTGCTACTGCCCAGTATCGCTGATGGCGATATGAGAGAGGGTCTCCTCCAACCTGGGGGAGGCCGAAAGTCCTGGCCAGAAAGTGAAAGGACGAGCGGAGTCTCCGAATTTCTTGCTTCAGATAGTTGTTTTAATTAGCGTTATCAGAGAGACAGAGTGCCAAGCGTGGCACCCTGTTAGCAGTTCAAGAAAGGCACGGAAAAGGGAGCTTATCTCAAATTCTTGCCCTTTTTAAAGGTAAATCCCCCAATAGAAGTTTGAAACGAAACATATTTTCTTTTCTCTACCAACACTCTATAACCTCAGCTTGAATATCCGGAGGAAATGTGGATATTTCTGTCCAATCAGTCTAAATCACTTTGCTGCAGAATATGGAGGTGTAGAAGAAGGAGAAAAAAGCATGGAAAACAACAACTGTCCTCCATCTTGGCTTTTTTAGCTACTGTCTATTCACTACATAAACAATCCTAAAATCTCTAGATTTTTCACTCTGGAACATCACCACAAACTGCTCTAACATTCAGTTCAAACCATCTTAGATTCAAAAGTTTCCCAAAGAGTCAGCAGCTTCCTCCATGGATAGAGGTCAAAATACACCCTGTCCAGGGGGGTCACATGGCTTAAAACAGGCAGAGGAATGTCCTCTGCATTTTGGACATCAACAGCCCAGTGTTCCAATTTCGGTGAGCAATAAAGGATGCAAGAAAGAAGAAACATAACTCTAGTGTACATTTTTTAACATTGACATGAGGACCTTGAAACTGAGGTTTCCAATCCCTGCTCATAGGACTGATTAATTTTATATTAAACCTTTAGTGGGTGAAACAAAAAGTCTTTGAGATAGGAACTAGAACCTGAACCTGGATGCTCTAATTATTAGATCTATGTGCTTCCCAGCAAACCCTTAGGTCCTTTATATATCTTTAGTCCTTAGTTCAGTATCCATTGTAGACTGCTGGTATTTATAGCAGTCTTTTACAAAATGTAGGTTTGACCAACATGGCAATTAGTAGAAATGACAAGTGGGGGCAACCCAATCCCTAGTGAGGCATGTTCTTAGAATAACTATTAAATCAGACCTGTCAAGGGACTTAGGAGGAAGAATAGTTCATTTCTCTTTCCTAATTAGATTTAGCTTTTCAGTTTAGGCCATTCTTGTGCCTAACAAGAATGTAAAGTCTAAGTATGTAAACAATGCGTGTGTACAAGGTAGTAGAGTATAGCAAAATGGAGAGAGCAGTATCTTACAGAACATGAACTGTGGGGGTTATTAATTTTCCAGATGATGCTAAGTAAACTATTGAGCTGCTATGCATCGGAAAGTGTAAAAAAACCCTGAACAAACAAACATTTATTATCTATAGAATACTATCACCTTCTCCAGTGTGTTATTTTTTGTGCATATCCTGAGTTGCCACCTGAGGTCCATCTCTGTGACTTTAGCTGGGGAATAGCTGGTGAAATCATCATTCAGGGAAACCACACATGGCAAAATACTTTGTTTCAGCCTGTTGCAGTGCTGAGCCTTGTCCTAACATAACCACTTTCTATGCTGAATACAAGAGTAAAACAAGACTCAGGAAAAGACTGTAGAGATTTATGAAGTTCTGGGGAGGACCTACCTCCATAATCCTCAAGGTAAATTCCACTTTTTCCACATCATAAAAGTGGTTCTAGTGGTGACTGCTGTAACTCCTGTGAAAACAAACTACACTTGGTTATTTCCTGCATAACAAACAGGCTCAGACAAAACTGCTAGGGAGACCCTCCCACTGAGTTATGAGGTTCAGAAAAGACCCCCTTGTGTTCTCAGCTCCTTCTCAGAGGAGAGTTTCGATGCAGCGGATCCAGACATAGTTCCAGGCTTAGCCACTTGTATATGTCTAAAGGATTATATATGTACAATCTGTCCTTTATGCCACAGCTAAGATTTCAAAGTTTCAGTGCACTTACTCCCAATTCACTAACTGAATATCTGACATGATAAGGCTTCTCTCAGCCTCCAGGAGTAACCTGGAGAGGTGTTTCTGCTGAAGGGGGAAGATCCTGGTGCAGCTGCTGCCGTGCAGGGAAGCTCAGCAGGCCCCGGGCTGCCCACTATTTATGGACTATGATGATTGATTTAGAGGCGTATTTGCATACTGACAACAGATGTTAGTTTCTTCCAAACTTGGCTAGAGTTGGACATTAACCAGCACTGTAGTTAGGTGGGCACATTGCTCATGTTAGTCCTTGGCTGTTTATTGTCTTGTAATCCAAATACCCCCGCTTTGAGCTGGATGCAGCCATCAAATCAGACACATCCATTATGACCACACTTCTAGTTACCGCTTGAGCAGGGTTATGGGACATAAAGGTGAGATGGAGGAGAGTGAGGAGATCACACTGACACAATTTAGTATACAGGTATTTCCTAATCCTCAATTTATCCTTTTCAGAAGGGCTTATGAAGGCTCTGCTTCAACACCTGATGGTGTATTATTTCCACCCCATTCCAAGGAATGCAGTTCCAGGATGGGGATATATCTCATGATCCAAAGTCATACGATTTCACAGCATTGAATTAAGTTCATGCTCTCATGACTGCCTTAGTAACAGGAGTCACAAAAAGGTGGAAACATTTGCTGTGTATCTTAGTGATAGTAATTCAAATGACATTTTTCCCCTTTCAATTCAGTTTTTATGCATTGTGTAGAATAAAAAAGAACACACCACAGAGGTAGTTAATGTTCTGAATCCAGATGATACTGTCTTCCACCCTCTCCTGTTGCAATTTCATAATTAATTGCTAAATATTTTGAAGAATATTTTAATGATACATTCTGAGCGCTTGCGTAGGTTACACTATTTCCTAAATTTATTTTATCTAAATGAGAGCTTTAAATGAAAAAAAATCCTTTATTGATTCCATGACTGGCATGCTGGAATGAATGGATGGAAACTCCACTAGGAAGGAAAGACCAGGAAGGAATGTGAGCAGTGGGACTTTTTAATGTGAGAAAGCAGCTGGGGATGGATGATAGGCCACATGAGAGCTTAGGATGAGGGTTAGGATAGACAGACAACATTATTGTACATCTGCTACAGACTGCCTCATCAGGAAGAAGAAGATGAGGCCTTCTTCAGGTAATTTGGAAAAGCTGTGTGTTTTCAGGCCCTGCGCATCACTGGTGACTTCACTCATCCTGGTAATTGCTGGAAAAGCAAGGCAAAAATAGCAGAGATCAAACAATCCAGGCTTCTGCAGTGCTGCAATGAGAACTTCCCAATACAAATGCCCCAGGAGCTGATGAAGGGAGATGCTCTAATAAACTTCACACTTTCCAAAGAGCTAGTCAGGTTTGTGAGGGTCTTGGCTGCAGCAAGATGGTGGAGTTCAGAATATGCACAGAAAGATAAACAGCAGGATCCCAAACCTGAACATAGGATGAGTAGACTTGGCTTGCTCAGCTTGAGCGAATGGCATGGAATGTGACCATGGAGAGAATAAGGCTGCAGGAGAGCTGGTCGATTTTCAAGGAATATCTCCTCTGGGCTAACAGGGGTCTACCCTGATAAGCAGGAGGTCAGACAAAATGTGGCAGGAGATCTGCATGGATGAACAAAGAGCTCTTGAACAAACTCTATACACAAAAAGTAGGGATGCCAGAGGTGGGAATGAGGTCAGGTGACCCAGGATGACTGTAGAGGTGCCATCTGAGAGTGCAGGGCTTGGCTTAGGAAAGCCAAAGACCACTTGGAGTTGAGCCTGGAGACTGTTATTAAAAAAAAACAAGATAGGTTTATAGATGTGCAATGGAGGGAAGACTAAGGGAAAAAGGTGGATGCGCTAGTGCATGAGGAAGGGAACATATTGGCAGGGGACATGGAAAGGACAGGTATCAGATGCCTTCCTCACCTAGCTAGATAGAGCTGATGGGAGGAAAACTCACTTTCGTTTTTTAACATGCTTTATTTTTGTGGGTTTTTTTTTCATTAAATTGCTTTTGCTTCTCTTTTATGTTTCTATTAGATTTTAAATTGTCTGTTAGAGCTGGCATTATGCTTTGTTGTGTCAGACTGGGTCAATAAAATCTGTTGTTCTTCTTGCAGGTGTTTTTGTTTAGTAACCCTACAGAGAAAACAAGTGTAAACAGCTTTGCCTGTGGTTTCTTTATGATTTATCTAGAAATCTGAGCAATTTGTTAAACATGGGATATTATTTAATCAGCAGGGCGAATACTGTGTGGGCGTTACATTTTTCTTGAACTGCACATAATTGATATGGAAAAAGCAAAGTGAAACAGCATTGGCACTGCTGGATGAAACATTATTGGTTAGTGAATGGATGTGCCTCTTTTAAAGAACAAAAAGGATTGAGCTAACTCAGTTATGTGAAAACCCTATTGTGAAAAAGTTTTAATCTATCATTAATACACAAGATTAGCATTATTAACATATTTTTCATTATCACTGATAATGAATTTTGTCTCTTCCTTATTTTCTGTATTATTCCTTGATGAGAGCACTTTGCTGGTAGGCAAATATGTGCATAAGTATTCATTGTTAATTCTCATTGCCTCCTCATCAGCTGTATTTCTTTTTCATCTTCTGGTACAAAGGAAAAACATAAATAATTTTTCTTCTTCCAATTCTAGCATGGCAAGTACTGTATTTCATCTTAATGTGCTAGCATTTGGAAAAAATGAAAAAAACCCACGCCCCAGATGTTGTGGGTGGAAGATTGCTTTTCTTCTAGTTGAAATGAATTGATTGATTAAGGGCTTATCCAGTAATTTAGACACTATAGCTTCTCTTGCTGAAACCATAGCATCAGCTCAGCACATTTTGTTTTATTTTTCTTTTAAGAAAGACAGAATTTTTATTAGACAAGTTTTTAAATTGGGAAGAAATGGAAGTATTTTCTGGGCCATGCTTTTTACTGAGTCTGATTGCCAATGCCTGGCTAAACTTCTGCTTCTGTTCACTTATGGAATTCTATTACTGCAACGTATGAAATTTTGGATCTAAACGATGGGTTTTGAAATTGCAAGGAGCAGATACTCACTTCAGAATTCTGGTTCTTGCTGGAGATAATACAGGGACAGGCATACTTCCATTACTGTGGAATCTCCCTTTGGAGACCTCGAGAAAATAGAGAAACACAGAAATTAAAAGTGAGAAATATAATTTATTGAGAATAACTTTAGCTGATGTAAAATTGCATAGTTTACACTCAGTTTATAGAAATTTAGAAAAATGTGAGGAGGAAGAATGTACCTGATTCTCATGGTAGAGAATTTTTTTCCAGTAATTAAAAAAATACATGAAAGAAATAGAGTTAGCTAATTGATGTATGTATGTAATTAATGAATTTGTTGTAAATGTGGATTGTATTTCCAGTATTCAGATATTTTCTCTGTTTGACTGTCATTTTCAAACCCTAAACTCTGATCCCAAAGCACATGCAGTCACTTTATTTTCTTGAGCAATAGTTAAATAAAAATACATCCTTCGGGGAAAAAAGCTTCTTAATGTGTAATGATGAAGAATTTGAGAGGAATTGATGTTGCTGGGCTTCCTTCATGATGGAAAAATTAGACAAGACATTGAAGTTGTCTGTATTGCTTTTGTGAATATTAAAAAAAAGGTTTTCATTTGGCACACTTTTCAGAATGTAAAACATAGCTTAGTTTACCTCATTTTAATAACATTAATTAAGAATTGTTTTCATTTTAAAGGTAGTGATATTGAGCTAATAAACTTTCAAGTAAAATTCTTTTGAAAAATCACTGTCTTTAGAAGAAGAGAACTTTGGATTTCCCTCTGTTATATGCTGGTGTGTAGCAGTCTGAATCAGTCCTCTACCAGCTGATATCAAGCCATGAACATGCAGAAAGAGATCCTTCACTAGCATAGACCTACAAAAGATGTGTAGTCAGGAGCCTTGAGAGCTTGTGCATTATAGCCTTAAAAACTGTAGGATTAGATTGTAAATTTAATATTAAGAATTGTAAATATAAATATTTTTAATTTGCAAAGCTTAAAGTATTATTTAAAATAATTTTATCAAGTGTATTAATTGTACTTAATAAAATTAGAATATGTAAATAAACACAATTTATAACTAAAAAAGAAATTATTAAGATTGCAAAACATTAACATTCTATAAATTTGAGATGAGAAACCTAAAGACTAATGTTTGGAGTTTGTTGCATTGGTGATTTTCTCATTAAGGCTTTGCAGAAGAACCATCATTGCAGACTAAATAATACCAAACAAATTAGTTTTAGAATTAGTTGGACAAAGGTATTTTAAGACTATAGAGACTGAACAGGTTTTTAGTGTGATCATCAAGAGATCTTGAATTTTACAGTGTAGCTGTGGTAAAGAAATTTATAGTATTCTGTGATCAGGTGGTGTCCTCATAACTACTCCATTGACAGCTTCAGGTATTTAGCTTTTAAGTTAACAATATAAATGTCATTTGGAGTGCCAATAAATATTGGCAAATCTCTGAAAAGGTCAGGTTGTTTCTGTAACTCAAATACCCCTCTAATGCTAAGGGCTTCTCAAGGTTTTGTGTGAATGGTTTAAAACCAACAGCCTTCTATCAGGCTTCTGCAACTTTTTTGTTTAATATACGCCTCTCACATATATATAGGTGTTTCTGTATTGCTATCGCTTTATGAATGTTGCAATTTTTTATTACACAGTTTCACTATGTTAAAAAAATAGCATCGTTTAAAGATGGGAAGACAGAATAAGAAGAGGCTGAGCTAACAAACGAGAAACTGAATGTCCCTTGACCAGACAATACCCTCTATGCTGCTGCAGAAATTGTTTCTGATATACAGATTCATCCTCGCCTCCTGGCTTCCTGTTAGTCCTTCCACAATTTTTGTTGGTGGGTGCTCCATGCTGGAGTTGGAAATAGCATTTTGAGACTTCATCTCTAAATCCTCTAGTTGCCTTAGTCTTGAATTTTCTGCATTTCTTTTTTTTTTTTGTGTGTATTCTTTACATCAGAAGCAAATAAATAGACATCCAGACACATTAAATATGTGTTAAATTATATAAATAAATAGATATTTAAAGACAATAGGTAGTAACATAGTGTAAAACCAGCAGAGACATAATCTTCCATGCTTTTCTTGCCCATCCCAACTGCATTTCTAAAAGAATATATGGACACAGCTTTCAGTTAGCTTATGATTACTTTGGAAGTAAATTTAAATTAGAAAATAAAACACTGTCCTTAACACATTTCAAAAATTAGCCAGTAGTTGTAATTTATGTTTTTTTAAAATATATCTTTTATAAGCTATTAATAACTAAGTCATCTCTTCACTTGGTGGCTTTTATTTAATAAATGATTACATAGTTAGTGAGGATGCATCAATTCAGGAAAATAGGTAGCTAATCAGAAGGATATTTGTTTCCACATTTTGTTCATTATGAATTTTATATCAGAGACTCAGAGGACCAGAAAAGACAGATGAAGTACCTGCAGACTTTCCCTTGATGTGTTAAGAAAGCTTCATCTACCCTGGGGAGGATAAAAATCACTCAAACTTTGAGCTGATTCATTCATCGTACTATTTTCAGTAAGAAATAGCAATTACATGGCATCCTTCATGTTCTCAAGTCTAACATTTCAGTTACAAAATTTACAAAAACAGACTACCTATTCACTTAAGTTTAAATCCAGTGTGATTTTGTTCCGTCCTTAGTGCCTGTGTAATGTCTACCGAATTTTTACAAATTATTTGAATAGTGAGTACCGTTCCCTGTGTTAGGTGATCTGGAGGTTTGTCTTCCTACATCTGCTGAGCTGAAATTATGGGTATTAAATGCACATTGTTGGTGGTTTATTGGCATTTTGTTTCAATGCTAGTTTCTTACCTCTTGTACATGGCTATGGCACTTTGTCATGTTGCTAAACTTGTATTTAAAATAACATTGCTCAGGCGATTTTTTTTTTTTTTTTTTTTTTTTTTTTTTTTTTTTTTTTTTTGTTGGAGCTAAATGAAGAATTATTTTCAGACTCTCTCTCTGTTTGGTGTGAGTAGCATTTCATGAGGTTAGTGCTTACTTCTGCCTAGTTCCTTATATGGCCCTATCTAAAACCATTTCTTACACTCTCAGAGATTTAAATTGGGGTGCTCTGGTCTTTACAGTTGTAGAGGGTGAATCTGCACATGGGTATGTGCTTCTGCCATGGGTGTCAGTGGGTGTGAAGTCCTGCAGTAGCATTTTTTTTTCTTTTTGTTTGCCTTTTTCTTTTTCTTATCCTTTTCCTTTTTCTTTTCCTTTTCTTTTCTTACTCTTTTTCTTTTCATCTTTGCAGAAGTCATGACCAGAGTATGGCCTCTTGTACTGGTCACAGACATACCAGATATGAATTGTGGCTGAGAATTTAAAATAGATTTTTATTGGGAAAAGCACCTTTGATAAATTAATTCCAAAATTTGACATTTTTTCCTTAGGAATGATATAGTATTTTTTCTTCAAAATCATGTTTCTTAAAAAAATGGAACATCATAATACTATATATTTTACACATTAGTATGTGAAGCTGCTACTAACTAATATGATACCACTCTATGAATTGCACAATGAAATTACTATTTTCCTTGTTAAAAGCAATATATATTTAATATTAGTTTAAAAACTATGGTAATAGCCTATTATCTATCTGGAGAAAGTGCATTTCCTAAAAATAAATGTTTTGAAATTTTTATATGACATCCAATAGTGGTTTTCCTAAACTAAATTTATAACAAGATAGTTCTGAAACCCAAATGAATAATTTTTACCTATTTAATTCAGAAAAATAAAACATTGTATGGCTCATAAATAAGTAATCATTTTAGATATACATAAGAAGTGAAAAATTATCTCATAGAATAACTCAGTCAGGAATCAACTTTTTAGGCCTCCATCAAACCTCCTGCTCGAAGCAGGAATAACTGGGGGGTCAGACAAGGTTTCTGAGCATCCAGGTGCATCTTGACAATCCCCCAGGATGAATCACACAATCTCTCTGGTCAACCAGTTTCAACATGAAGCCTATTTGGTTTCTTGCTTTGAGGCAAAGACTTATTTGGGGTTTTTTTAAATGCTGCTAATAACGTAACAAAATAAATTTCAGAAAAACATCTACTTATATTATAGTAACACATTGACATAGGTATGTAAATTATTAGGAAGTTAACTGGAATGAGACGTTCTTATGACCTAGAGGCCCTTTTGATGTGCACATAAAAATTTTTTGGGTTGTTTGCCTTTTTTAAATTCTTGTCCCTTTTCAACCAGGAGCTAATTCATTCATCCCCAAAATTTTATTACTCAACTAATTCTTTAAAACATTTTTCTCTATATATCGACTTAGACCAGAACTTTCACTGACTGTCAAAATGAGATTAGTCCCTTATTTCTGCTTTATTTTTTCATTATTGAACCCAGTGAATTTGAGCCTTGATAAAAAAAGAAATATCAAAAGAGTCAAGAAGTTTTAAAGAAGGTGGATTTTTTTTTGTCTGAAAATGAAGAAATGGCCATAAAATTGCCCATATTTTTAGAACTATTGACAAAATTATAGTTATGATTTTGTTTTGTTTTAACATATTTTAAGTGTATTAATTTTTGAGTATAGCTTCTTTTATTGCATGTATTTAAAATCAAATTAAATCACAACATGGGAAAACACTAATGCATTAGAGTGTTACTTTCTAATGAATAAATAGGATAATGGATTTTTGTCAATGCCTCTTGTATACTTTGTTTCCTTCTCGTTTACAGTACTCAGGTAAAAATTTTCTAATAAAACATAATCAAGTGTATTGAAATCTGAGGAAACTAACAAACATTTTAATATTTAAGCAGGATATTTTTAAATCTTCTTTTTCCAGGCAATTGCAATTAAATGAAACATTTTAGGAGTGCAAGTACATAACATCAAAGGACTGATTCATTTTGTTATTTTTTTCTGTCCTGCCTTTGAGATATTTCTGTAAAAGCTTAGTAAAAGAAAAACTTGTTTTGAAAATATAATTGAATTGCAAGGTCTTCATCAGAAAGTTTTTAAAAGCCTGTAGAGCCCTTAATACTTTGGTTCTCTTATGTATTTTTTGTTTAATTGAAGAATCACTTTGACATGTGATTTCTTATTCACAAGATTGCAAATGTGAATTGTGTTGTTTTAAAATTTTTTAAACATGTATGACATTTTAATGGTCTAAAATTGACAATTTTAGTCCAGCTAACAGACACTACACAGTTTTACAGAACTTCTTATCCAGCTTTTGTTAATATTACCAAGAATAAATGTGTTGTCAACTGCTATAGATGAGAGAGCTTCCCCTAGCCAGGGATGATAAAATCTATCTGTGAATGATATTATGCCATGGCAACTTAATTTTTTCAGCTTTATTTAATTTTGTAAATTTATTAGTACAGGAGATGTCAATTGATTTTTTTTTTCCTTGAATTTTGAGTAATTTTTAAATAGAACTTCTAAAAGTCCAAATTTATGGTTTCAGGGTTTTGTCATACTAGATATTTTGTATATGCCAAACTGCTCTAGTGGAAAATACTGAACTAAAGTGCATGTCATATCCTGGTGTGTGTTATTATTACTTTGCATAGGAATTACACAAATCAGAATAGGAAAACAAAAAGGATTTTAAAATTCTTGATAATAATGTATTATCATAATAATATTCAAATAAATAAATGGATACAGAGGTGACTCACATTAAAAATTTAGTGTTCATGAACTCTCACATTTTCCTTTGTTTTCAGTAAATTTCCATTGCCATTTATTTTGATTCTTCCTGTTGATTACAAAGAGTAAGTCAAGGGCCTGCAGATGGTCTTTCCTTCTTTTCAGTTACTCTTGCTAAACTTTGATTGTCCTGAGAGCAATGAGATTTTCTCGTGTAGTTCCTGGGTACTTCTAAAAAGATTTGAGAGCTTTTTAGTAATTCTTGTTGGAAAAAGACATTTTTTCAGGTTTTTTTTTGTAGATGGAGAAGGAAAAAGTTATGTGTAAGGAGCATAATCTTTTATTTCTTTTTGTTCTTCCTTGCTTTTCCATATTGTTTATTTTCTAGTGTATTTGAATCAATGCAAAGAGGGATGAGATGAAGGCTTTTTTTAAATTTATTTTTCATTACTTTGTTTATTCCCAGATAATAAATTTTTATTGCATAAACTGCCCATTTGAGAAGGTGAAGGGAGTAAACTAATAAATTGGCATAGATTTGATGAAGACCTGTCTAGTAGCCAGAAATCAACTTTGTGACTTTGGAAGAGCTGCTCTGAGCCCAGAGGGAAGCATTGCCTACACATTGACACTGTAATGGTACAGAAGGTTGGAGGCCACTGTCTCAGGCCCATGTTCTATTTAAGGTCCATAGCTTAACTTACCATTTGATTTGTAGTTGAGGTTGAGCAAAGAATTTTTTAACCCCAGTCTCTGTTTCACCGTGGTTCAGTGAGTATATTTCTGTTTGATTAAGCATATAAATTAAAGTTGTGTCTAGAAGTGTCCAGGTGTCAAGAACTGAGAGGACATTATTAATCGTGTTTCTCAGTAAAATTAGCTTGGGGTGTTCTTTTCTAAAGATAAATAAATTTAGATTAAAACCAAAACAAATACTGTTTTTTAATATATATAACAGGAAAGAGATTGTTTTTTGTTCTTTTAAGACATGGAGAAGAATTAAAATTATTCAGTTTAGGCTGAAAGATCAAAGTCCATTGAAGTGGTGGAAAAGAGTGATATTGCTCTTCTTTCAGTATCTGTAATAATCTGCTAAATGTATGTTCTAGTGCAAAGTATCACATTTCATTGATTTCATTTTTTGTGTATTTCAGTGTGTACTTTTTGTTTATTTGGTAATTCAGTGAGTACATTTGAAATAACAGTGTTGCTTAGATATGCAGTGTAATTATGAACCTTTTATCTTTGTGTTATTGACTGCCAGGGTTAAAAGCTTTCACAGGTGCCAGGGTTCAATGCAATCAGTTATTTCTGCTTTTCCAGCCTAACAACACTTTGTGAAAGGCAACAAGAAAAGTACTGCAAAAGCAAATGATCAAGGCCTTGTTAGAACTTGGTACTATAATAGGTGGAAGTCTTGGTCTTGTACTGATTACTTTGTAAGAGACACCATTTAATAATGAAACAGTACTAAAACCTGATGGAAAACTCTGTGTGAAATCTGTTGGTGTTGACGTTGCATGATAAAGTACTCTAGGTCAGGGATTTACTTGCTCCACAGAAAACAGGAAAACTAGTATCTTCCTCACCACACCCCCCAATTTTTGTGTGGTTAGTCATGTTTCATCAACTATTTAATTCAGCCTACATTGTTTGTAACAAAACAGAAAAGCGACAAGATTTTTCTTTATTTTCTTGAATTCTCTTAAATCTGTGACCTTTTATCAGTGATTATAATTCTATTTGAAATAAGAAATTATCAAGGAAAACACAGCTTAGTCCCACAATATTGTAACAGCTATGTAAAAATTAATATTGACAAAGGAAACTATTACCTTTGTTAAGTAGAAATTTAATTTCCTAGTTTCTATGAAAATTACTTAAACATATGCAAGCTTATCAATTACTTTTATGTCCTTGGGACTAGTGTTGTTCTCCAAAACATTTTTGCTAAATGACAACCCACGTGTTTTGAATAGCTAGCTGTGTGAAACAAATGCTTTTTCTGCCTGACTTTATTTATTTATTTATATTTATTTCTTTATATCAGAAGACATTAATGGGTGTGAAAGGGAAATGATAGCATCATATGATGTTCTGCTTTCATTCTTTATTTGAATTTTATTTGAAATAACTTCAGGGAATAACCCTATAAAGTAGGTGGTGTTTTTATGATTTTTCAATAATCAGATATTTAGCAGAGGTAGATATAAAATTTAATTATTACTATTTTTTGTGTAAATTGAAGGAGACATGAAAGCTAAAACTGTTCTCCTAAAAAAAATTACATGTACTTTGAAGAACGCAAGTGGTGGAAAATTGCATTTCAAAAGCAAATGAAATACACTTTTGTATGTGTCCCAAGACTTAGATTTATTAAATTGAAAATATTAACATTTCCAATTAAAATTTTAAGCACAGTATCACATTTTAATGGGAAATAATGCATTGCCATTATGTTGATTTTAATGGACAATTTTGCTTTATAAAAAACCCTTAGGGATGAAAAATAGATTTTTTTAAAAAATAATCATTTCCTTGTACTAATTTAATTTCTTATGCATAGAAATTAATATTTTTTTAAAAAAATAAATTTTCTGAACTGTTTCTTATTATCAGTATTCTTGGGTAGTTCCCACAATAAAATTTTAATGGAATTCTAAGGGTTCATAAAATATCCTGGGTGGGAAGGAATCTGCAAGGATCCTTGAAGTTCAGCTTTGAAATGTGAGAAAAATGAATATTGATCACTTTTAGAATCTTTTTAGATGTTGCTGGCCATTTCAGGATGAGAGTGTGTTTTTATAATACAGTCTTAGAATTAGAAGTCATTTGCTGAGCAGAGTTCTGCAGTTTTGTTGTTTGTTTGTTTTGGATGGTAGTTTAGCTGACCCCAGTAGCTGTAGTCGCTGTCACATTTCTCTCAGCATGGAGAAGACAGAGGGTGTTAGGAGGGAAGGTCTTATATGCTTATTCTTTGTCACCTTAGGTATTTGCTGAAAAGTTATTTGAAAGCATATTGTGTTCCAAGGTCTGTATATACAGTGCTGACTCCATCTTGGAAAATAATCTATAGAATGAGTTCTGTACAGAAGAAATAGTAATGCTTGAATAATGTGCAGTGATTTTTTTTTTTCTCCAAATATGTCAGATGACTTTCATAACAATGCTAAATACACACTGCATTTATCAACAAAGAAACTTCTAAGTTTTGTATAAATATATTTACAAAACAACACATTATTTATTTATTTGCTTATAAGTGTAAATCAAATGTAAACATACAGTATATATTGTAACAAGCCCCATTTCTTCCTGTGATTTATTCATTCATACCTAATGATTGATTTCCTGGTTAACGATTTGGGAATTATTAACAAGGTACAATAGGGGAAGTATCAGGTAATTTTCAATTCATGTAGCAGAGAATATATGATTAAATATTCTCTAAATTCTGTAACACAATGACTAAAAGAGTCGCTACTGAGCTAAAGCATTTGATTCTAGATAACTGTGAACTGTTTATGAAGGGTTTCACACTACAAAGAGCCTTGAAGTTAGCTGGATACTGTACTCAACCCTTTCTTTTCCAAATTAGCATATTAAATTACACTGAAGGCTAAGAATCTCTTACTTTCTTTGTAATACAAAGTAGTGATATAGAATAAGATTCAATTGTAAACAGGGAAAAGGTGGAACTTTTGGATGATGAAGATGAAGTCTTGAGAAAAAATCCACTCCCTTTGTTCTTAGCAAAGTGTTCTTCTTTGCTCTAACTTTCAGTCCAGCATCTTTTCAGTGACTTCTTGGATAGAAAAAAAAAAATCTTGAAAATTACTTCTTGAAAAAGAAAATCTTTCCTTTCCATCACCTTCAAAGCCTGGCCATGGGTGTTCATCCTGTGACAGGCAGGCATACTGCTTTTCCTAAGATAGCTGTAGCTCCATGCAGGGTGCTTGTATTATCTGGGATTCCCAGCACTGGCCAGCCTGAGCACCCTCGGTCTTTGAGCAGCCTTGTGCTGTGACTGTGCATTCATGCATTACAAATGTGCAGCCTTCTGCTGCACTTCAATTACCCAGCAAGCTGTTTGTAGAACATCCTGTATACAATATTTGTGCTGCAATTTAAGAACAGATTTTTCACTTGTAATGTTTGTCACACAACTTTTTTCCTTCACATTCCCACCTGCTTTTATAACTCTGGAGAAGAAGACAAGTTTGTAAAAGGCTAAACAGAATAAACCTGTAACCGTCATGCATGTTGTCAACTTTTTCCTCATCTCCTTGAGCTGATTCTGTGACATCTGACAAACTCTATTGCCATAACAGAAAGTTGGTCTGTCTTTATTTCATTAGTGTGCACTGAGAATTTGAGTACAAATAAAATGGTTGCAAAACAAAAAGTCAAACTAATTTCAAGCTCTATTAAGCACATTGATCCGCTTTCCACCTTCATATCCGATGGAGTGAAAAAAGTGAGAGAGATGTCAGTTTAAAGTTTGATGGAATTACACAAATTGCTCAAACACCAACTTCAGCAAGTATATCAAAATAATGATAAAAAATGTCACTAAGTATTGCTTTTGATTATATTGACCTCAGTATTTCTCAGATTTGGCAGAGTGAGCCAGGTGTGGACTTGAAGGCCAAGAATCCTATAACCTGACAATTTTTAGTGTTAGAAGACATTGCTTAGAGAGACATCTCTGAAATGGGAATTATGTGATTATTGTTTGTATCCATACCAGCACTTCTGATCACATAGATTTATACTATTTTAAAGGATATTCTATATGATTTCTCTGGAAATATATTAATAACACTTTTAGGTTATCCCATTTGGAGAGTAGTGCATTCAGCAAGTGTGTTTAAGGACTGAGTATATATGAAATATATGAGTACCTGTAATACAGGAGAATATTTAAAATTAGACAAAGGTAGAACACTTCTGCAATTCTGCATCCCAGACGATGCGAGAGGACTCTTGCTTTTTCCTCCATGTATGCAGTGTTTGGAGACTGGTGTCTAGCTGTTACAGAGACACTGGTTCTTCACAGAAAACACAGTTCAAGTAACAAAACAATGGATTAATTTAGAAGCCAAAGACATAGCTTGAATCTATCACTGTGGGACATGCTTTCATCAGAGAGAGATTAATCCAATTTTGTCAACCTGCAAGGCACAAGTAAAAGAACACTTGTTAAAAAGTAGATCTCTGCTTATAGAGAAAGATCTGATCTTGTTACTTAGCTTAGAGTCTGAAATGTAAGCCTTGCAGCAAAGCTGAAACCTGTTTAAGAACATTTTCACTGAAGAGTTTTCATTGCCATAACTAGATTTGTTTCAAAATTAAACTGTTCTTCAGGCATGGTTGTAAGAGACTCCATGAAAGCAGCAGCACTGGAACTTAAAATCAGTGATTCTTATTAAACGAGCGTTAAATGAGGATGCTATTTCTCTTTGTCTTAATGTTTTGCCATGCTATTTGAAATCAATTAACGCAGCTATCTTGCAATTTAAAGTATGCTAATTAAAATACCATCCTCTATTTGCATCCATTTCTTTCCCAGAAGCGTCAGTTGCAGTAGAAAACTTTTTTTTTTTTTTCAGGAGAGCTAGAAGTGAAATGATAAGAGAGAAGCCATATTGATAGAGAATTTATTTGGGCAGGTGAAATCATTCATTAGTGTAAGATCTGTGTGTTTGCTTGTACAGTTTTTCCACAAGATAATTTGCAGGGGAATGTTTCTAATTAAACATAAGAAGGTTCTAAGAGTGAGAAAGAGGAACAGGACTTTTCTCAGTGGAATAAGTTGGGTATGTTTTTTACTGAGAAAGCTTATGTTGATATCACTGAATCACTAGGAGAGATTTGGTTTCAACATGTCAATGCATAATGTTTTCAGAAACAAAACACTCTGATGATGGAATTAGTGAACAATACAGTAATGGTAGGTTGGATACTCTAAAACAGTTCTGGGACTAATCATGTGCACAATCAACTGTGCAACCAAAGTGATTGCACAGTTACACTGTATTTTAGAAGACACATTACCTTTGGGATAAATTGGGGAAAAAACCCAACAACTTGGGGGGGAAAAGGAAAATATGCAAACTGCTATTTATTTTTTATTTCTTTTACATTTGAAATATTTGTTCAGATTTTGATTCTAACTCAAGGAGGAGGGGTGGAATGTTACTTTAGTCAGGCCAAACACAGAGGATACTCTGTGGATCTCTATTGTCCCAGTGTGGGACCCATACTGTTTTATTTTTCAGTAAACTGATGGTATAAATTTTTCCATGTAAGCTCTATTAAGGGGAAGGATCTATAACAATTTTTCTATATACATTTAAACTGCAATTAATTAAGTTATCTGTGAAAGTAAGTGTCCAGAATAATCCTGCTGAGAAAATAGATTGAATATGACCTGCTCCCTAGACAGGGTAACTGAGGTTGTTGTTAATAGAACCCTTGAGGAAGATTAGAATGAAGTGACACTGAATAACTGGTGTTTATATATAAACCAGCACACAGCCAAAAGCTCTCCTCTTCCCCTTCATTTGCGGGGTGCAAACCTGACCTCAGCAAAGAGCCCACTCCTTTTGTAAATGGCTGGTCGTTTGAGTTATTAACCTGTAACATTTCAGTCTCTCACTGATCATTATGTTTAAAAAAGAGGGAAGAGGCAAGGAAAAAAAAAAAGAAACAAAGATAAAAGAAAAAAAAAGAAACAAAGATAAAAGTAAAAAAAAAAGAAAAAAAGAAATAATTTTTAAAAATCTGTAGTAGAATAATTGAGGAAAGCCATTGAATGAACCACTAAAACTTTAGCCTAGCTGTTACAAAACCTTTATCTTCAGTGAGTAATACTAATTGAAGGAAAACAAAACACCTTAAAAGACAGTAGCTATAAACTTTGGCTTCAAAGATGGTGGAGCTAGATAGATTATTTTCTTGTTACTTATTGTAACACTGCAATAAACTCTTTGAGTTATCATAAAAGTATTTCAGGAACAGAGGAAGATAAAATTGTCTTTGCATTTCCATTACCTTCAATTACTTNCGGGCCAAGCTACGTGCAGGCGGGGAGGCAGGAGCACAGGGAAGAGGGTGCGAAAGCAGGAGCAGAGGGGATCAAGCTGACCCTTCAAGCGACCCAAAACTAAAGACCTCATGGTGTTGCAGCTAACTGGTTTTATGTCTTCAAACTCCTTCCCCAACTTGGCTTCGCACGTCTGTTTTTGGTGGGCCTTTTTGGCGGGCATCCGGGTACTTGCTCTCTCCAGTAAGCTTGTGGGGGAGGGCGCTGCTCACAGTCTAACCATGGAAGTTTCCTCTTCCTTGATTGGCTGCCAGGTGAAGCCTCTCTGGGAACAAGGCAACACAGTTTTTATAGGAATTTTCTTCACCTCATTTGTGACATATGTTGAGGCATATGTATATTGGTCCCTCACAACTTCGCTATATGTTTCAACAAAAATTATAATAGTTATGTTTTTTTGTGGTTCCGAATGGTACTGAGGTTGGGAAGGAGACAAAATGAAAGTTATCAGAATAAGTGGAAGATATTTTTTTGGGTATGTAATGGAATTTATTAAAATTAACATGAGAAAGGAAAAAAAAATCCTAATTAAGTAAGGATCATACTGATCATTTAGGTACAACCTAGGAGATTAAACTACATTTCTCTATTTCATTTACTAGTGAGTATGGGAAAAAATACAGGATGGTTAATAAGAATGTGTAAATGGAAATTACTCTGAATTTTGCTTACTCATACAGAGTTTAATGTTCCCAGAGTAGGATGGGACAAGATAATCTCTAACCTACAATTATGCGATGAAATCTCAGGTCAAGTAAAATGGATTTATAATTAATTTATTATCATGGGGGCGAAATAATTAATAGTAGAAAATATAGTACCTATATTTAGGGGAAGGCAGAGAAGTGGTTTTAGTGATGATTGCTCCTGAGTCCTACTAAAATTGCATGAAAACAAGTTGAAGGAAAACATAAATACACAGAAAATAAAATAAAACCCAATGCATCTTCACTGGAATATACATAATAACACATTAAACAATACACTTTGAGGCAGAACTATTCTCAAACCAGCATTCTGACATTGCCTATCCCAAAGACCAGTAATTGTTTTCCTTCCTCTGTAATGGCTTCTGGTTTTAACTGTGCAAGTGGACACCATACACATGTGGTGTATGTACAGTAGGCCTAGCAAATTTGGTACTTGTGTTGGGTTTGCAGGGCCAGCTTCTGGTAAGGGGGCATACAGGGGTGGCTTCTGTGAGAAGAAGCTTCCTCATGTCCAGCAGAGCCAATGCCAGACAGCTCCAAGACAGACTCACATTGGAGAAATTCATGGAGAGACTGCAGGCTGAAGCAGAGGAGGGACTCCTCTCCCCGAGCAGTGGCAGAAACAACCTGTGATGAACTGACCATAACCCCCATTCCCATCTCCCTGCACTGCTGGGGGAGGAGGTAGAGCTGGGAAGGAGGGAGGGGTGGGGGGAAGATATTTCTAGTATTTATTTTACTTTTTACTATCCTGCTCTGATTTTATTAGTAATGAATTCAATTAATATGCCCAAGTTGAGTCTGTTTGCCCATGATGGTATTTTGGTGAGAGATGTCTCATGGATCTTAACTCACAAACCTTTGTTATATTTTCTCTCCCCTGTCCGGTTGTCAAGGGGAGTGATAGAGTGGCTTTGGTGGGTGCCTGGCATCCAGCTGATGGTCAGCCCACTACAGTGCTCTGAGGGGACTGTTCTTTTGAGGATGTATGAGGAGTTTTGCAAAGAACTTAAAACTGATCTTGTTTATGGGTTTCAGTAAGGACCTTGGCACAAAATGCATCAGTATGCTATTGAAATACATTCATGTTACAGAAATTGAAAGCGTATTAAAGCACAGGAATATTAAAAAGAACACAGATGAAGAATTACATGACCTTGTAGACTGAAGTAATAAAAATGGGATAGTTTTAATACTAAATGTTTAAAATCAAAAACTTTTTTAGCCATGAAGTGAAAATTGAAAACAACCATAGAAAATAAAATATTTGGATTATCAGTCACTAAGGGATAGGATGTGCTGTACTGTCAGAGATATGCTAGGATATCCTGGTTGGTCTCCAACTGCCACTCCATAGCATGCTGGGTCTCTAATAGGTTCTTTATAATATCCTGTTAGCCCCATGCATCTGAAGTGGTGCTGGATGTCTACATTTAGGTGACTAAACTAATGTTTCAAAATTATTCTATCTGTCTTGTGGCAGATTTGACAGACTTCTTGCCTATGTTGGCAAACCTAGAGCATCCTAAATGAACTAGATCAGTATGTTTCAGTAACTTGATCCTGCCTGTAGTAGCTGAAAAGGTCTGTAGGCATCAGTGACTGAGATCATTGTGTATAATGGAAGTAAAAACCAAGCATACGGGAAGATACCTACCTGAGATATTTTATCCTCAGAGCAAATTTCACTTGGATGATGATGATGATGATGATGATTACAGTTGTCACGGCCAGTGAAAAAGCTGAGTCACTGAAAAATGCACTGGTAACAGTCTAGAATGTGTTGGTTCTTATGAAAAGTTATGGTCCTTAAGAAAAACTAAGTCCAATTAGTACAAGTTACTTTTTGCTACTTATTTCCAGAAGTTCTAGAAGACCATTAAAGTGATGAAGGTAATAGATCTTACCAGAAGACACTGAAAATGCAAACATGAATTATGTTTTGTCTCATGCATCACAAGTAAAAACTCCAAAGAGAGAAATAATCTATTTAACCAAATTCCTGCAACTTAAGAAAAACTGTACATAAGCATGCTGTAATTAAGTTTTTGCTAGAAATCAGTGGAAATCATGGAGTCACCAAATAAAGCAAGAATTGATAATGAGATGGGAAAAATATTACCACTTTTTGGATGCAGGTTGATTAACTTAAGAAAAGCTGGCTGTAGTTACAGGAGCAGGAACGGACAGAAAATGTTTCTCCCTATGTTTTGTATTGGTCTGCGAGTGTAACAACCACTGTGGGTTGGAGAACTACTTCTTTCCTTGATAAAATAATTCTGTGTTTGTGTCCTTGTATTGTCTGTCCTTACAATTGCGGTGTTATTAATGTAGAGGTGTATTAATGTTAGTCAATCTTTATACTTACTTCAGACACCCATGTTTAAGAACTTTCTTATACTGTTTTCTATTGTTTTTTCATGATGTAGTCATTTACTTTAAAATGCAGGTATTGATTTCTTAAAAAAATAACTACACACTGCAGCCAAACCTCCTTTTCTGCAGCCCTCTACTTTAACAACTTGTAGAGCAGGAAGAGATTTTGATTTTGATTTTGACTAGATCTACACAAAGCCTCTTCAGAGTCTGTTTTACAGTGCATTACACCTACCAGAAGAATTAGTGTATAAACATTATAAATGCTGTTTAGAAATTTGTCTTCGCACCATTTTCTTCTGAAAGCACAGAGTGTATTCTTTTGTTCAGCATTTTCCAAAAACTAATTCAGACTGAAATTTTCATGATGCTTTTGGCATACAAAGCAGATGGATTCCTAAAATAAAGTGTTAAATTAAGCAATTAACATAAATTTATAAATATAATCTAAATGATAAAATATTTTAAAATATATAGAGGAATAAAATCCTAATACTGAGCAAAGTAATTTCACAGATCAGCATGTAGTGGGGTAAGTCTTTGCTCACAGTCCATATGGACAAATAATTTAGTTTGATTCCTGCCCCTTAAATTTCTACAGACCAATTATATTGTTGGTAAGTATTTTCATTTTGATTACAAATGCCAAAAGCATTCTGAATTCTGCAGTAAAGTGACAGATCAGAATGATACAATGAGCAGACAGCTGAAGGGCCATGTGGGACAATTAGTGAATTTGTACATCACTTACCCAAATTTACAGTTTAAGTAATGAAACGTAGAGTGTGCATTTCATCTTCAAATGCGTATCTTCAGTAAGCATAAAAGCATAAATTTAACTTTCCTGAAAAAAGCTTAACAACTATTAAGGCAGTATTAAATTTAGCATGTGCATGGACATTTTAGAACAAGCCAAGCATTTGCATGACTAATAGGTATCTTTCATACACATTCGCATTGGGATCTTACACCTTCAAGTTCAGGAACTAGCATTTATCTGTCCTTCTGTCCTGAAGAAGTTGAGGAGCAGTCACCTCACTCCTTCTTAGCCTCCTATTCTGTTTTACACCTATTGACCATCCCTTTCTTTCAAATCATTGAACCAATTGACTTAACAAAGCTAAACTTGGGCCAGTTGCTAGTAACTCTTATGTAATATCAAATCCATTGGTTCTGAAGTAAAAAAATTCTTCTTCGAACTGTAAATATTCTATGTCATAAAAGATAGTATTGTTCCATACTCTCTGTTGATTTATAACTTCAGTCTGTCCATGGTCATGATAATGTATCTGCTGTGTTTGCTGACAAATTATTCCGAGTTTCTGGACCAAATCTACTGAAATCTTTTCTCATTCTACAAATAATTCCCCATCACATCTTTATCATTTGATCAAGAGCTTCACTGATTAGTACTCCATAAACAAATACCACTTCTTATACTGTAAATAGGCAGTTTAATCTTCTAATTTCTCATTATACACATGGGAGGGGTTGTTTTCCCATTACTATGTATTCGTCTAGCTAAACAACTTTTCCTATAAGAAACAAATAATGACTGACTTTTTTTCAAGATAAGGAGAGAAGGAAACTAATGTCTAAATAATATGCTGTACTTTTATTTAAAGGAGTTAGAAATTTCAATTTCCAGCTCTTCAGTGGACATTTCAGATGCTCTTTTCTGTGTGATATGAATTGGCTAAAAATGTTGAAAAAGTTGAGAGGGTAAGTTGCCATATTGGCACACACACGGTAGTGGAAGGCTCCAAAGCTGAAGAAACATATAAATAAGTGTCCTAATTTGCCATTTATATGTGATGTTATCATACAGGAGGGTGAATGCTTAGCACTTGGAAAAGCTGCTTGATGTATACTGTAATTACGATTTTATGAATAGCAGGCAAAACTTTCCAAACACATGGGTGCACAAAAAACTAGGGAGGACTAATAAGTCTAAGTTTATTAGAAGTTTTATTTGTGTTTCAAGTTGCCGTTGCCTACTGTAGCTACAGCATGTAGCATGTGCATTTAATACTGTGTATTAAATGCACATGCTACATGCTGTACCATTACATGCTGTAGCATCAGTGCACACTGTATAGTTACATGTATAAATATATACATGAAAAAAAATCTAAAAATTCAAGATATATTAGCCTTTATGAACTGACCTTACCCATTAGTACATTTATGTATTAGATATGAAACTAAGCTAAATAGTTTTTGCTCCATTTTTTTTCCTAGCATATTGAAAAGGGTGGTAGTACAATCCTTTTAAAACTGTAATAGGACAGCCTGTAAGCTTTAAATTGAAATAAAAGAGATTGAAAAGGATCTGTTTTTCCATCAATGCTGATTTTTTGTCTGTATGCATAACTATTAATTTGTCAGATATCCGTGGCTGTGCTGTCTGAAAGACAAGCTAGCAGAAAATACTGATCAGATATTTGCCCTCCTACCAGTTTCACAAGAAAAAAATGATATATAAACAAAAATGAAAATGCTCTAGTAAAATTATTTATAGCACAATGTAATTCTGTCATATGATTTCATCTTTGTTAGCATTAAAGCATTCTGACATTTCCTAATTAATGTTATTATATATGCTAATTCTTGGTAAGAGGGGTCTGAAGAGCACAGCTGAGAACATTCTTTCTTGTTTGCATAATTGCTCTGAGCAGCTGTATACCTTATTTTTACAATATAAAGCAGTAAATACAAGTTAAGCCAAATAAAGATTCACTAGTATCATTTCCAATCAGTATATGATTGGAATTATCATACCTAAAAACACATTTGTTTTCTTAAGAAGTTTGAATTGAAAGAAAGGTGTGTCTCTATCACACACAAAACTTCAAATGTATGTCATTTATATACAAAGAATCTGACAATCTGTTTAGTTTCCTTTTTGTTTTGCTATGTGTCATCAAGATGAAACTTAAATGACATGCAGTGTAACAAAACATTGCTATCTCTGATTTTGGTTTAGGTAAGTTTATGTATCCTGCAAGTTTTTTCTGCTGGTTTCTGTTGAACCACATTTAGCACATCAAGATGTGGTCCTTGAGAACATTTTAGTTTAGTTTAGTGGTGTACCTGGCAGTGTTGGGTTGAGGGAGTTGCACTCAATATTCTTGGAGGTCTTTTCCAACCTTAATGATTCCATGATAGTGATATGAGACATAAATATGTGCTGTACAGAAATAAATGAAATTTTAACCATTTTTCCTGGAAAAGCTGCCATATGATGTGCAGAAACAAGGTTCTCTATGCTAGGAAACAGCCTTTTATAGGATTCTTGGTTACTTTTTAATGAGAAGCATTAATTAGGAGACTGCTGTACTAACAAAGCAGTTTTTGTTTCTGTGGCATGGCTATGGTTGTAGGGATGCTGTGCCATAAATGTCTCTTACTTGCTGGAAGGGGACTGTCTGCCTCTGGTCACTGAATGAGGTGGCTGAAGAGCCCACTGGAGGCAGCTCCAGGGACTGCTGTAGTGACACAAAGGGGAATGTACCACCCTCTGCTTCTCCTGCAACCCCCTTCTCCATTGACGAGTCAGAGCCTTCTGTTCCTGTTACTGTCAATAATACTGATTTTGCAGAATTCCTGGTTTAAAATACTAATTATAAAAGAAAATTAGATTTATAATTTATGCTGATTACTTGGCAGTCAAAAGAAATGTTTTGCCCCAGAAGTTCTCAGAAATATCTCAAGCCTTCTCACCAGTTTGAAGATGAATGTGTAAACACACAGTATCCTGAACATTAACCTACACATTTCTGGATGTTTTAGGATCTATGGTTTCCTTTCCCTTCATAAATGTGAAATTAACTTCCAGATACAACACAATGTATCATTTTTCGAGCTTAGACAGATTTTTTTGTCTCCCTTCATTACAGTCTTTGTTGCATTGCCTTACTATTCCATATGGAATGCCTTTGGCTAGCTCTAGGAAGTGTCACAGCTTCACTCTCCGTTAGTTCCATGATACCAGCTACAATAGCAGATTCTGGCTAAAATAATTTTGTATTCTTTTGTCAGGGAACATGGAAGAAAATTGATCTATTAATGTCTGAGAGTAATGAAATGCCTGCACTTTAGGCATCCATATATTCTGTGTACATACTATATGTGATCTATTCAAGGACAACTTCAGAAAAACTGAAAACTACACTGGATTTATGTATATTTTGTAGTCAAACACTGTGCAGTTTGTCACTCCTCTTTCTGATGTTACATATGTTCTAAGTAAAGCAGCCTCTGTGTCCAGACCTGCAAGATGCTGAGCACTTTCAATTCCCAGTGAAGTCTGCCACTGAGAAAAAATCGTGTCTTACAACTATTTACACACCAAGGTGTAAATCCCTTGTGAGCCTCATGCAGAATGTCTGTGTGGATATGCACACAAATTGAAATGCATTTGCAAAGTGTCCTTCCCTGTGTGACACCTCCCTTGTGCCTTCCCTTCCCTGGCTTCTCCCTGCAGCCCAGTCCCGTGGGTGCAGTGGGTCACAGGTGACCCATGCAGGTGACCAGGTGGTTCCATTGCCATTCCATTGACTGCAGTCATCTTGAGCATGACCCTAATATGATCTCTGAAATACTTTGAGTTTGTCAGGTGCAAGTCTGAAGAACACAGAATGTAAATGAATTACTTCAACACCATTAAATCGGCTTATATTTTAAAATATGTGGGATGTAATTTGTGGCAGATGTTTTTATGTAAGTTTCCCATACAAATTTTGAGCAACATAAGATTTATGTGATAACAGTTCTACAGAAATACTTTAATTAGAAAATATGTAGTTATAACCAACTATATTTCAGTGTGATCTGCTTTAATCAGTAGTTACTATTTTCCTCTGTGTTTGTAGCCTTCACAACATATTGCTCAACAGTAAGATTTCATATCTGTTAAAAATAAATTTTATGTATTCTATTTGTTATTTTCCTAATGCTTCAAAATCTTTCCTACTATGGTTGTTCATGGAGCTGTCTTTTGAAAAATATTCTTTATGAAAGCAATAGTTTTCCCCTTTCCATGAATTGCCTTGGAATTGCTCTCAGTTTAAATGTATATATCGATCAACTGGAAATCTATACTGAGCAGAATATGAAAATTTTTCAGTTAGTGGATGGATGTTGAGAGGTTCGTTTCAGCTTTGCATCACATGTGATGGGTCTCTGAAAGCAGATGCTCACTGCTGCACCCTCCTTCCCATCATCAAACACTTGAAAAATAACAAAGCAGGACAGACTGGTAAATTACTAGTACTGACTGGGTAAATTATTAATATTAACTGGTGTAATTAATAAGCAAAACTAGTTAAAACTACATAAACTAGAAATGGGAGGGACAGAAGTCCAGAGGCTTTGGGAGTGGTTACAACAGAGGAGGGAAGGGATTGGGCAAGTGGCAAAAAAAGAGGCAGAAACAGACCTGAGGAACCAGGGAGAAGGAAAGATGAACCAAGACTGTATCACCACGACAGTAGAGCAAAAGGTTGGCTTATTTCCCGTTAAGGGTTGTGTCTTACTTCAGATAACACAAGTTGAGTCTTTTTACGATTCCTGCCTTGTTACTTTCCCATTTCATATGGCTTGCTTAAGGCTCAATGCTTAAAAAGTCACTCATCTTCCAGTAATAGAGACCACACTACAGAAGTGTGCAGGTATTTTAACTAAATGGTGTTAGCTCCAAAAGCAATGAAATAGATGTGAGAGAATAGCGGAAATACTTTAGAAAAAGTTAAATTAGGTCCATGTTTTTATTAGCTTGGTATTTTATATGTGGATACACGTGTGCCTGTGTAGGTGTGGGGATGTGGATATCCGTAATGAATACCCGGATTTCTATCATTTACTTGCATTACTTCGCCCTGGAAATGGTGAGGTGTGCCTTAAAGACATTTTAATTTGGCTTGTGGCTTCATCTAAGAAAGGCAGCAGGAAATCAATTGAACTAATTTTTTGATTGAAGGAATTATTTGAGATCTGTGTCATACCAGACTGTAGAATATTTTTACTTAGCACATTTATCTCAATTTAAATAAATTAATAAATGAAATGCACATTATTTGGATTTTTTTTTTTTCTGATTACAGATCTTGAAAAAGTCAAGAAAAAATCTTTGTCCACAAAGGTTCAGTAGTTACTGCTGTTCAGTCTGAAATCAATAAAAATTTGTTTACATTGCATAAAAATGAGTTTATACTGTCATGGAAGGAGTGCAAAATCCATAGCTTTTAAATTCATCCAGTGTCTGGTCTTTAGAGATTTCAACACTATTAAACAAATTTTCCTCATTTTTGGCACTTATTTTTGCTTAAATACTTCTTTTAATGTTATATAATACTCTATGCAAATTGTGCTATTCCACATATTTACTTTGATAAATTTGAAGTATCAGATAATGCATTAAGGAATGTCAGCAAATAGTTCTTCCTCTCTTTTCAAAAGGGCATCCTATATAGTTTTATGCCTATATAGACTAAAGAATCTACATATTTATATTGCAGAAGGAGAAGGCACAAAAACTGTAAATGACAGTAAGCTGTTGAAGTCAATGGGATTTATTTGTATTTATGATAATGTAATTAAATTTTGAAAAACCCTGTATTTCTGCTTTATTTTTAATAAGTAGATTATTTTTAAATAAGCCTTTTTACCAGCAAGGACATATCCTTGCTAACTGCTGTTTTTTTCTTGTTTTTCTGTTTATGTTGTAAACCACTCATGTTTTTCTCACTTCTCAAAAAAAAAAAAAAAAAAGCGGTGAAGTAGCAATATATTGCCTTTACCACAGTAACAGAAGATCCAACTTTAAATGGTTTTCCTTTTCATAGTTACTGAGCATTTGTTTTTCACTAACTTTAATGATAAAATGTGTTTTTGCTTAGTATGACTTTCACAGGTGGTTCTTTAGTTCTTGCTTTCATCTTCTGTGTATTATTTATGAACAACAGTGATTCCTCTGTGTTTCCTTTACTACTGGCAGTGTTTCTACCAACAGTCTCAGCAAGTGGCAATACTTCCTTAGATGTTGCAGTTTAGCATTGCTCTTTTGGAAATAAACAGTAGACTTTTCAACATGAAAATTCTGTTAATATTTGATGGCATTTATCAAAAACAGCCAGCATACCTCTAAGTGAGACTCTGTGGGGCTTCACCAAGGAAAAAAGGAAATATTTCAAAAAGTAAGGTAGGTAATTGGATGAGTTGGAGAAGGGGAGGTAGGAAGAAGACTTTTACCTCACCAAGTCCTATTTTCTGGAGAGGGTGATACATTGCACCTTGACGTGGTCACCTGTCCCCAGCCATTACTTCCCAGTGCAGGAGTAGCAGGGTCCAGCAGCCCTGGCTGCCTTACTGGGATTTACGCATCCCCCACAGCCAGGCACTGGAGGCTACTTGGAACCAGCATCCAGAGCAGCCCTGACATGACTGAGCTGTTGTTCACAATCTGTGTCATGTGCCAGTTTGGGTCTATTTCTAGGGGTTTAATTTTTCTTTTCAGTCTATTACTGACTGAAGTCTTATCTCAGTGTCCATTGTCCTCATACTTTCTCATGTCAGCTACCTTCGACAGCAATATTTTTAGCTCATAATTCCATTTTTACTTATTTCAGGAAAGGGTAGAACATCCCCTGGGATTGCAGTTAATAGGTTCAAGAAAGGTCTGTATAGACAAGGTCATACACTGTGAGAAACTTCATAGTAGTGACAAATGTATCGATCCTGCCAAGCTCAGAACTGTTCACTAACTCTTGGAACTAATTGTATCCCATTAGCAGCAGTGCTGGACAGGCATTCAGCAAAACAAACTTAGGTGATATTCAGTATTACCAATGTCTGTATTTTAGCACTCAGCTTCTCAAGTGAGATTTGCAAGGCTGACTCCAGATACTTGGAATGGATTCGTAGAAAATTTTGACTTTAGGCTGAATCTGAGACTTGTACTGTACTCCAGATGTCAAATTCAGTGAAAAGAAAATGCAAGGAACATGAAAAACTGGAGCCTACACTTGTGGCTTCTACATAATTCAGTTATTTTTTATGCCTGTAGCTGGTCCCTTCTGGGAAACAGAAATGCATAATCAAAGACATTTATGTCCAGATCCATGTAGGTTTGTAGTTACGCCCTGATGCTATGCACTAGCAGAACTCTCATTCAAGACCAGGACCCACACGGGTCCAATTGTTAATTGGGACTGCCTCCACCTGAAGAGCTCATCAATCTCCTATAAACAGCTGTGGCTGCAGGGCGGGCACAAGCCCTATAAATCAAGCCCTGGGAGGAGCTGGAGGTAGAGGCAGTTCAAGTTCCTGGTTGCTGTGTGTTGCTGGAGCCCTGTCCAGAGAAGACTGCAAGTCCGGAGAAGACGGCGAGCTCCGGCACAAGTGGTGACTCCGCTGCGACTCGAAACACACAGCGTGTGAACCACCGTGGCAAAGCTTCAGCGGTCCAATGCCCAGAAGAGGTGAGGACTGTGACAGCAAGACCACGGCGGGGGGAGTGGGAAGCCACCAGATGGCTCCCTCAGAGCTCGGGAGGCCGAAAAAAGGCTCCCAGAAAAAGAGCCAGCTCCCTTTGAGGCCCTGGTTGAAACACCCAGAGGGGTCTTTCCAGATCTAAACCTGGGTGAGAGAACCACCGCAGTGGGACTTCAGTGGTCTGACATACCCAAAGAGGTGAGGACTGCGACAGCAAGACTGCAGCGGGGGGGAAGTCATGAGACGGCTCCCTCGGAGCTCGGGAGGCCGAAAAAGGCTCCCAGAAAAAGAGCTCCTGACCCTCACCAGAAGAGGTGTAGACTAGGAGCTGGAGGGAAAAGAG
>VZTH01011892.1:73465-125412 GCA_013397815.1 Aleadryas rufinucha | reverse complement strand
GGGTTAGGCAGAGCTTTGAAACAGCTACCTAAACAGTCAGAAAGCTGAAAATAATACAGTGTGCCCAGTACTTTAAGTTCATCTGTTCAGGGAAAGTTTTTGTTTCAAACAATCAACATGGAGAGTATCTGAGCTTAAAGGTTCTTGAATCACGCTCCTAAAATTAAGCAAACAAAATTCCATGCAGACAAGACTTGCAGTGACTGAGTGGTTCACTGAATGCTTGGCTTTGGTATTTCTTAATGCAAATCACAATGTAAGATCTTGGGATATAATGCCATCTACTGGCATTTTATTTGCTATCTATGTATGTTGCTTAGACATATGGAAGACCTCTGAGCTCACTGGAGTGACTACTGCAGCCTCTCAGGGATAATTCAGTCTTCTGAAAATGACACTAACAGGCTGATTTATTTGCTGACACATAGCTGCGAGGAGGTTGATGCTCCAGAAGGTCACAGGGCTCCAGAGGTCTCCATGTCACTGCTGAAAAACCCATGTGGAAGTTTTGGACAACCTAGAATATATAAATGTTCCTTCATGCTTAAGGGCATCTAGGAAATGCAAATGAGCCCTAGATCTTCTCTAGATGCAAATAGGATCTTAAGCACCTCTTCACAGACCACCTGCATGCAGAAAACTCCACTTAGGTACCTAAATCTCAAATCGAGCAAAGGACATTTCCTTCTAACAGTTGTGTGGGGACACTAGGGCAAATACTTCCTCCCTGTCTCCTTTCACACAGAGGAAGCCAAGTTAACTAATTTTGGCAAGCATCTAACTTTAATATGCCTATGGTCAGCAAAAAGTGAAACATCCTGCAGTTCAAACATTTCTGGCATACTTAAATGTTAAGGTAGACAAAGATTGAATGGTATAATTATTATTAAAGTGCTCAATTACACAGAACAATTTAATGACAATTTACTAAAATCCACTTTGGCTTCAGTATTATTAAATGTATTTTGCTATTACCTTTTATTATTTTTAAATATTGGTTTTATAAGGAATTTTTAGTTACTGGTGAAATTATGCTTGAGGAGACAGATGTGTTGCAAAAGCTTCAAGTACAGGATAAGTAGGCTCCCTGTAGCAGATTTTTAATATTTCTTAGTATGTACAAAGATACAGAGTAAATGGTCTTTGGTCCATCTATTAGGAAGATAATTACATTAAAATAAGATATCTCTCAAAGACTGGGAGCATTAATTACAATTTTACAGATCTGTAAGAGAATAATTACAAGTAAATTAAGGCTATGTCTAGAATTTCAAATAGGATCCTCTGTGGTTTTACATTCTAAAGTTAGACACATCCAACATCTCTAACTGATGTTTGATTCTTTCTTCTACTTTGGATATTGTTCAAGATATTGCATCAGTTCCTTAGCACATTCATTACATTGATTAAATCCAGATTTCAGTGTTGGCATTTGTTTATGTGGTAAATCCCAACTTCAACAAAAAAATTGCAAGTTAGAAATGTCTTAAAATCAATCTAGGCTGTCAAAATCCTTAATAAATTGAGTTAACTGTAACTTATTAAAAAAACCAAACCAAAACAACAAAAATCCCAAACTATATTTTCTTTACTGAAAAGAGCTTACTGCATTTATACTGGGCTTTCCAGTGGCCACTGCTCACCAATCTGGACAAAAGACTTTTCCTGTATCTTTTTCTTGCAATCATGTTGACCAAGTGAGATTTTCAGAACAGCCTCTGAGAAGACTTATTCGTAGAAATATTCATTTTACCTAATCATTAGGTCAGCTTCATACTGTTACTTGTCCCATATCTAGAAGTTATGCTTTATATTTAGGTCTGTCCAGAGTTTTCAAAATTGCTTAAGTATTTCATTCAAAGCCTGTCTTTTGTAAAATGTCTAAAGAGGCTGTGGAGAAGGGACTCAAAAATGAATCCTATTTTTGGCTATGCTAGGTTACAGCTTGATGTCTATTTTTAACCAAATAAACTTGCACTCTTCTTTATAAATTCATAAAAATTCATCAGGAAAGGTTGAAAGTGTCCTTACATCAAAACAGTTAAAATATTCTGGAGGAGATTGCAAATGTAGGTTTCCCTCAAGCACAAAAGAGAATTTATTCAGATTTGCTACATCACAGTGTTGTTGCATAAAAGTAGCCATGTCTTCCTGTTTCCATGCTTTGAAGGAAAGCTGTGGCTCTAACTGGAGTTCCTACACAAGTAAGACTTGAATGATAGAACAATGAGCTTTTGGATCACTACTGAATGATCTAAGTGCCAAATTGTTAATTGGTTTTCAGGACTGAAGGCACATGAAGAAGAAGAATATCAGCTGAACACTCAAATGAAATAAACAATTAACTAATGAAATATATAAATAATCTTTTTAGCNAGAATTTATTCAGATTTGCTACATCACAGTGTTGTTGCATAAAAGTAGCCATGTCTTCCTGTTTCCATGCTTTGAAGGAAAGCTGTGGCTCTAACTGGAGTTCCTACACAAGTAAGACTTGAATGATAGAACAATGAGCTTTTGGATCACTACTGAATGATCTAAGTGCCAAATTGTTAATTGGTTTTCAGGACTGAAGGCACATGAAGAAGAAGAATATCAGCTGAACACTCAAATGAAATAAACAATTAACTAATGAAATATATAAATAATAACCTTTTTAGCTCTTCAGTGGTCAGCATTAGTTTACACAGATTTTTAATAATAGAGTTTGGGCATTGGGTATTTAAATTCCACTGAAGTCACACTTTGGGTGCTTCATTCCTTTTCCTTGTTTTTAAATCGGGCTTCAAATTTATGTAGCTGTCCTACTAATGTAATCTTTCAGAAGAGAAAGTTCACCTACAGCTTTCTAAATCTTACATGAGTATCATTATTCCTTAAATATCCTTCCTTAGTTGTGAATATGCAATTTTGCTTGAAGTTTTATGTGCCAGGACAATCATTTATTTGAACTGATGTTTTCAGTCTGGCACATCCCTCTCTGTCTTTCTTCTTGGGAAAATTAGCATAATGTCTTTGAAAGATATCCAATAGAATCCTTAATTTATGAGTGTCTCTTCATTTTCTGTTTGGTTTTAAAAGCTTATTGCAGTGTTAGAAGCAGCATAAAATAATATAAATGTTACTTAATCTCCAGTAGTATGAAACTGGTAGGATTAAATAGATATGCAATCTTCTTATATATTTTTATCTACTTATTATTTTTACATGTCTGCATCATTATATATATGCAGGTCCTTTAGTCTATGTTTTGTGCCTTTTTTATTTAGAAATTGCTTCTTGAAGTAGTTACATATTGAATGAACCTCGGTTCTAGATATAAATTATGTCTATAATACAAACAAATAAATCAGTACTTTTGTCCAGAAACATTTGTCTTTAAACCATGGTTTCAATAATTCATTTTAATTGTGATATAGCATAAAATTGGTTTTGAACAATTTCTTAACTTATTCTATTGAATAAGCAGCACCGAATTAAAATCTATATTAAAAAAGCCAAACTTGATTCTCTGACATCTTCTCTTCAAAAAGAAAATATGTTTCCTTCCCAAAATACCCAGAGTACATAATATGTAAAGTTCTTAACCAAAAGAGGAAGGGAAAATGTAGCACACCCTTCCATTGACTCCAAAGAATACTGAAAATCATATTAATGTACTTTTTTTCAAGTAATTTGAAGATAAAAAGAAATGAAATGCTTTCACATAACAAATGAGTAAGCTTGGAGAGAGAAACTTTTTAGTCTGGAAATTAGATGGCGGAGAACCAACAAAGCAGAAGTTGGTATAACTGTGAACTAACAAAAAGTTGGGGAAGGGGGAGCAGACAAGGGAAAGAGGGAAGAAGTGGTAAATAATTGAAACGCTGAAATCAGGAGCTATGGAAAAAGAAAAACAACTTACAATTTGTATTATCAAGGCATAACCTACACTTCTCCTGAATTACTTGGTCAGTCTTTTCTTTTTTATCCTAAAATAGACCATCTCCTAAGTTATAAGTGTTAATATACGGGGGGGTTTTTGGTTGGGTTTTTTTTTTTTTTTTTTTTTTTTAATTAAGTTCAATAGCACTATGTCTCTGTCAGAATCATTAATAATTGGTTTTTATCTCAAATGATGCCTAAGATTTGAGAAGCCTATTTTTATTTCTAGGTCTTACAGTTTTTCTTACAAAAAATGTGAATGAGCATTTGAGGAGTGAAGATTGGAAAGTTTCTCTCCACGCACTCTGACAGATGTTCTCTGGATTTTATCATAAAAGGTTATGCCTGTGCATGAGTAAACTTGGTGTCAGATCATAAATAACATGTCTATTCATCTTTGTGATTAAATAAATTCCTAAAAGCATTACCATACAAGGCACAGGTACAGGTACAAAGAACAGATTTGGCCCCTCTGAAATACTGGCCATAATGTCCTTTTGGTAATGAGCTTTTTCTTCCTGACTGAATGGAGAGAGCGCTACCACCTGTCCTATACATTTTATCATGGCTGTTAGTCTTGTGGTTTACATTTAAAAAATCACGGAATGGTAGAAAGACTGATGCAGTGCTTAGGGGAAGCAGTGTCCAGCTGACATGAAGACAGATTGTGTTACAGCAGGCTTGTGAGAAATGCTGAGAGATAACTTGGAGTGACAATATATATATTTGCAACAGTGTTACCCCTTCAGGCTATTCTATATCAGCCAAAGGATAGCATGCAAAACAAACTGTGCCATGAAGATGGAAATCCAACAGAGTTGACCAAAAACATAGAAAAATAAAAGCATCTAAAAGTGCATCCTATACCTGCTTTATCCATTTCAATTTAAGCCATGTTGTTCTTTTGGGTTTTTTTCATTTTCCAAAGACGTGTTTAGGTCATGTTATTCATAGACTGTAATTCCCAAATGTAGAATCTTGAAATATGTCAAATTTAAGTCTTTCTATATGCTGGTACCTGCAGTAAGTATAATGCTGTCTGAAAAGAAATTATCTCAGAAACTTTTACAAACACAAACGTATAACTCTTTGAACATTTGCATAAATAGGGGCGTCCCTCAGATAAAGAAGCAAAGGTATTTGTTTTTACATGTCTGTTTACTGATTTTTGCTATCACTGTGAGATACACTGGGAATGATACAGTCACTAAAAGATTTTAGTCATGCTGTTGATTTCTCCTGTGACTAATCATGGAGCAGACTAAACAAGGCAAACAGAAATAGCCATAAAAGTGAGCAGAATGTTCTCCATAAATGGTAAATATATTCTGAGTATATTGACTGTTCATAATTCTGAGAAATATTAATAATTAGGAGCTAAGTTTAGGCATCTAATTTAACTTTAAATCTAAAGGCTATTTTTACTTCTGTTTCCCTCATTGTCAAAACAGGGAAATTCCCAGGTTCTGAGTCACTGTCAGTAGCAGACTTTATAAGTTAGGTGCTAAAAATAAGTAGAATACCTCCCTTATTTTATAAATAACATTTAAACATTCTACTGTAATATTTTCTCAAATTATCTAAATCAGTTTTATGCACAGAATGTGAGAGAAATGAGAATGTCAGCTTCTGAAATCAAAATAGTTATTAAAAAAAATCATTTGAACTCAAACTGCTTTCACTAGCAGGAATAAAAGCACCTTCTGCATCACACTATTTTGAATGATTTGCTTTCTACTTTTCCTTTTTACTCACTTCTGATTTATCCATGAGAACTCAGTATTTCGTAGTGTTCATCAATGACCATGTAGAGTTGAGTATCATAATCTTTCTGTGATTGACTACAGAAACATACTGACCACAGAAACATCTTGAACATATCAGTCATTAATCACCTTGTTTTTACATAGAACGCTACATACATGGATATTAAAAGAAAAGTAAATAATACAGTTAAAAAAACCAAAAGTGCAAATATTTTAAAATTTAATGATGATATTTTTAGCTACTGTATTAGTTGAAAACAAAGCAAGAAAATTAAACAAATTTAAAATTTTTACTCAGTGTCATTTATCGAGGCCATGCATTTTGGAAAACAATCATTTAACAAGATTATGAAAATTCCACCTATTGTTAACATAAAATGAAATATATAATAGAACTTCTCCTATGTTACAGCTCTTTCATTAGATTGAATTTATCAAGGATTAATGTGACAAATATCAGGAGCAAGTATCAGAAATAAATATATACCTAAAAATTCTGAAAATAAAGTGGCTAGTATTGTTATTTCCCTTTTAAAAGGTATCATTTCTCATACAGAAAGGAATGCTGAATCCTGTTTCCTTTGCACTACAGGTAAGTGTTCACCATAGCAACCTCCACATGTCGTTGAAGAGCCATTTGAAAACATCTCAAGCATTTATCTCCCTAGTCTATATCTTTTAATTGGCAAGTATTTGACTTCACTTGAAAGGAAGGAAAACGGACTTGGCTTGTGTAATAATATGTTTCAGATGACAGTAGACAACAAGCTTGTGGAAAAACAGAGGTTTCAAAAAGGGCCTGGTATTTAGTGCGAGTGGTATTAAAATAGAAGCGAAGTGCATTTAGTTTTTAATCTAGTATTTTATGCTCTTCAGGAAGAGATAGGACAGTGACAGCAGATTATATGTAGACAGCTGATTAGTGAGCTCTTAACCTTTGTCATCTTCTTCAGATTGTTTTCTGCTGATGGTCTGTAATTCAGAAGAATTTCTCCCAGCAGTGTGTAAGAAGAGTATGGGAAACAAAGTTCTCTGAAGTAAAAATAACAACAACAACAAAATAGAAAGCAAAACTATTTCAGTGTTATTAAAGTAAATGTCCCTTTGCAGATAGAGTGCCTCCCAGAAGGAATTTTTTTTGCACTGCAATTCAATGTGGAAAAAAGGTTTATACAAAAATTTTGTAACAGCTGTAATAATCAAAGCAATGAGAGTCAGAATAACTGCAGGATGTTTTTTGTATGTTCAATTTATTTCATGCAGACCAGAGCCATTTTTTCTTTTTTTGTTCTTAAAGGAATTTTATACATCAAAGTATGTGAGGAGTTGAAGTATCCAATATCCAAAAAGCCAGTGAAAAGCAGCCATTGTAAAGGATAGCAAAAATTATTAATTACTCCAGTTTATGACTGGAGTGGCTGGCTCTGGCTCAGTCTGCCTGTTTGATCATGTCGAATCTCCAGGCTAGAACAGGCACTCTCAGGAGGTGAATCAGGATTAGCCCTGAACTGCCTGTGATGCTCTCTATGTTCCCGTGGCTGCAGAGTGTGGCACAGTGCAGTTAGTCCCAAAGTGTCTGTTCTCTGGCTAGGATCTAAGGGAAAAGAGGTAGAGGTAGACAAAAAGATAAACAGAAGACAACAGGGCAAAGATGAACATTAGAAAATCTGCTTATTCATGCAATGATATGCTCTCAGGAGTTGACAAAAATCTAGGTATGGCAGGTGAAGCAACAGCACCAAGAGACCCAAGAGTGGTGTAACATGTAGATATTTGTCAGCTATTTCTAGGCTTCTATATGCTCATGACCTCTTCATCTAGGCTGCTAATAATTTCCACCAGTTGTACAAACTGAGTATGCTGATGATTCATCAGCTGCTGACTCTTTGTGAGCCATTATCATCGATGAAAATAGTTGCAGACATAATTACAAATAAGCTGTTGAACTGACTGCATGTGAACCAGTTCAGATAGAATCCTGAGACATTAGGTTGTATCACTGTCATAATTCACTTAGGATCTCCAGTTTATAGCAAGAGTATCATCTCTTTGTACATGTCTTTGATGCCCCATGGTATCTAAAATGGTGATACATGTCTGTGTTAAATCAGCTGAATCCCACCTAAGGTGCCTGCTTCAAATTGAGCTAAATGTCTTTCTAGGCTGTTCAGGCTAAATCATCATTTTAGTTTAGAAGCTGACTCACCTACATTAGGTTACAGAAATTCAGGTTTCATAATCTGAAATTAAAATCCATCCCTAGTCTCCTGTGGCATATCTGGTAAATTTTGTCATTGATTTAGGTAGCTATGATCTTCTCCTTTGACTAGAAATAAACAAAACTGCTGCTTCATTATGGAGTGTACTGTGAGAAGAGGATATTTCTGAGACTGTAAAACAGGGGACAGGTCCTCTGTGTATGTGAATTTGTCAATAAAAATTATGAAAATATGTTAACAGAATATAAAGCTCAGCAACTGCAATCAGAAATCACAACTCAGCTGAAAATACTGAGCACTGTCAATCTGTCTTGCTGTCATTGGGATTCATTTGGTGCACTGATGTGGTAGCACAGATTCTTTCCCATGGGAATTTTTCTCTTCTTCTCCCTGTGTTCTATAAATAAAGATAAGGTTTGGATGTTATTGAAACTGTCTCTGGAAAGATGGACAGTTCTACCTGGCCTATGGGCCTAGGGGGAGGTTTTGAATTGACCCAATCCGGAGAAACTTTTAAAAGTCTATATAAGTTTTAGAATTAAATAATAAAAGCAGAATTCCGCCTCACCCGATCCAGTTTGGTTCTTGCACTCGGCTAGCGCTCAACAGCGACACACTGATGCTGTACTCAAGTAAGTAATAAAATATGGGAGGGTTGTGGGGTTTTTTGTAGTAAGCACCCAGTAAGCTTGTGTGACTGCTGGCTAATAAAGTCAGAACTGCTCCAGCTTTTCAGGACTTGTATTTACTCCATTTCTGAGCTTCAAGCAGTGAATGCCTTTATATTTAGTTTTATATTCATTGCTATGGAGCAGTTTGTATGTGTGTTGTAGCACTGCACAGAGTAAGCCATTCCAGGTGAAAAGCTTACAGCTGCAAAGCAGTCTATGTTTGAGGACTGAGATTTAAAATAGAGCAAGTCCAGTGACAAATATAGAGCTTTATTTGAATAATAAGATGTGTTTTGAAAACCATACTTGCAGTGGTTGTCAATTCTCAGAATCAAATGGGTTATTTTTAGGATCCTAGTCTGTTTTATATTGCTTTTTAGAGAACAGGTTGCTTAGTCTGTAACGATCTTCTTTCATTCTATCAAAATGAAAGTTACTGCTGCAAACAAAACATCAAAGTCTCACAGCAAAGAGGTTATTGTTTAAAGGTTGTATGATCATTGCTGTATACACACCAATGGTAACCAAATATCTTCAAATATTTTAAGAATTTAAAAAAGAGGAGGTGAGAAAGCCAAAGGAAAGAGACTCTATAAACAGTTTTATATGTTTTTTTTTAATGCAAGGAAGACATTAAGTTTTATTTATGCTGTTTAAAACACTGTACTCGTTAAACTTTCCTACTCTGAGAATTATAATGACATTGCCAGTTTATTAATCTTGAGGGGTTTTTTGAGCTTTTACTTTTCTGTACTGAAGAATGTGGATAATATTTTAAATTGCTGAAAACTATTTGTGAAATTTGTTGCAGTATTTGGTTCTCTAGTTTTCAAACTATTTATCAAGTGTTTTAAAGAGTTTGTATATGAAACTAGTAATTTTGATGCTTTACTGTTTACTTTTGGAACTCTATGAATAATAAGAAGATAGTTTCCTGTTTGCTGGTTGTGAAGGAATGAATAGGCTACATAGAGCAAGGTATTACCAGCAGGTTGAGGAAGATGGTCCTTCCCTTGTAACTAGTAATGGTGGTGCCAGGCCTGGAGCATTGTGTCCAGTTCTGGACCCCTCAGTGCCAGGGACACATGGATATACTGGAGAGAGTCACAAAGATATTTAAGGGACTGGAACATCACTCCTATGAGGACAGGCTAGGAGAGCTCTGTATGGAATTACATGTGTAATTCTTAACTGTTTTGATTGCTATAAACATATATGCACATGATACCTACCAAACACCTTTCATCATTCCACATTTATGAACGCATAGCAAAATAGTAAAACATTGACTTTATTATGGCTTTGGACTAAGCAGGCATAAAAGGAGAAAATTACCATCATACTGTTTTCAGATAATTAATCCTACCCTTTGTTGTATAATGGAGGACTCCTTCAGAGAACAGAGAAATTAGGTGCTCAAATAGCCTTCTGAATGACTACAGGTAGAAGTCTTCATTCATTAGATTTGAATTATGAGAAGAATTCATCTAAATCAGACATTTCAATTAGGTATCTGCCTTTAAAATGAATTATTTTTTTCTCCCTAAGTTTATTCCCAAATGCTGGCTGGTTAAAGCGTGACAATATGACTTTTTTCTCAGTTTTGCATATGAACTACAGTTGATTTTCCTACTGTGATTTACAAGCAGATGATTTATACTACTTAGTAAATAGATGGAAATATAGATGTAAATGGAAATAATTGTGAATACAGCATTTGTAGCTACAATTCCGCACGCACAAGAATTATAACAGATTTATAGACCAAGGTAAAACATACTGACTACTGTCAAGTAACTTATACGATGTGAAGTATTACAGAAGACTATGCTCGAAATAATGTTTATAACATTTAACTAATTTTTCATAAAAACAAGCAAGTCTTCAGTATCCAGTTATATATGCAGTCCTGGGGATAATCTCAAGTAAAATCAGTGTACCGTTAAACTGTGAAATGACTGGCAGTTAAATGTTCATGTGGATTGTCACATGGATCTGTTAATAGGCATATTAAATGAAATTAAAATGTCAGTGTTTCCCATCTACTGTAATGAAAAGCATTGCAAGGAGTTTTAAAAATATCACAGCTTGTTATGCCATGTTAAAAAAAATTCATGAATAAAAATAATAGCACATGGTCTGCACAGTGAAGGCAAAAAAATTGGAAGTTTACCATAAGGAGTTCTGACAACATTGTGTTTGCTTTCATTGATACTTCTGCATTTATCTATTGAGCAGAAATATTTGACATCATTATATGTGCCAACTTCAAAGTCTTCTAAGCATATATTAGGAACAAAAGTTTTATTTGCTCATATTTTAGACCATTTTTACATTTATAGTAAGTTGTAAAAGGAGACTAAATGTGTTCACAGCATAAACCTTGGCAAATTTCAACAAAAAAATCAATGCATTTTTTTCACAAGGCTTTTAAAGAGAAGGTTTATTTGTGAAGATTTTACTGAAAAGATTAGTTCCATATGAATAGCTCAATTCATTGATGTAATTTCAGTTTTATCTTGTACTTTGATCTAGCAGAAAGCTTTCAAAAAGATGACAGTCAGGGAAATCTGGTGTCATGAAGATACTACAAGTCAAGGTAATTTCTTAAGAGAAACAAGTGTGCTTAAATGCTGATAAAGGAATAGTTTAACAGGTAGGGATTGAGTTTTCAATCTAAGAATTTATATGTATTAGTCAAATGGTTACTGAATTGCTTAATAATTCAGAACTTTTCAAACTATTAAGAAAATATTCATACACAGAAAATGCATAAAGACCCTTTGCTGAGCAGCAGCCGCTTATCGTAAATTGACTTACTATTGTAAAACTTTGATGCACTTTGGTAGACTAGAAAAGGGCACCTTGTGTGAGATTCATAATGACAAACCTTGTTCAGAAACACTGTTGACGAAAATAGGCAAATACATGCTGCAATGACATTCGAGAAAGAATGATAGAGTCACTAATGAAAACATTAATGGTTTTTGCAGTTCTTTAACCTGCAAACTTGATTGAAAATGCATGTTTGATTTTTATTCCTGTTTGAATCATTCAGATTCTACTACTACTATAAATTTTGAGACCTAATTTAAAATATATGGCTGAAACCTGTCAGAACACCTGAACTTCTTTATTTCCTAAATATAGGACTCATTAATTTTCGTGTATATCCTATCAGTTTGTTTAAATGTCTCTATGACCCATATCACTCCTAGCATAGCTGCTGTCAGCTTTTTAAGCCTGTGACACTTCCACTCTGTGTTCTGACATTACTTTAATATTGTGAAATATATGTTATCTCTAGTCTACTGACAAGAAAAATTTATAAAGATGTTTTCTTAAAAACACAGAAAAAGATAACATGGGTAATTTTCAGCAAAAATCTATTAAATCTGAAATGTTGGTTTCATCATTCAAGCAAATCTCTCACAGATTTCAGAACTCAGTTCTGAATATTTTTTCCAATGGAACATTTAAACTACCTCAAAATGGAGCAATAAATAATGAAGTTTGAAATAAATAGTTAACTGTTACAAGCTTAATTTTGCCCTAGTGAAACTATTTTTAAGTATTTTGTGACTGATTTGTCCTTTTATATCAATTCCTGTCAACCAAGTCAGACAAAAAAAAAAAGGTACTTGTTTTGCTTTATTTATTTTCAATTCTGGATACCTTCACCTCCCTTAATTTATTTGAAAACCATATATTATTGTCCATTTTCAGAATCTCTGCTGAATATCTTGAAAGCTCTTAGTATTCACAGGACCTTGTTGTGCTTGTTTACTAAAATGTAATTAAGGAGAGAAGCCTACAGGTTTGATAGAATTTGTTTTCAGATAAATCATCAACTCTGTCAGAGTAAATTAGGCATCTCATCCTGAACTTCAGATATTTCAATTGGAACACTTATGCTGTTGGTGAATAAGACGTTTCTGTCAGGAATGTTCTATGTGTATGGCTCTAATTGGTCCAGTTTCACATTAATGCATGAAAGAATCCTTTGTCACTCTTCTATTCACAAGTCACACAAAGAAATATGGCAAAACCCTCATTTCTTCTGTTTGCATTCATCTCAAAACAAAAAGGAAAGATAAACAATTGTGACCTTTTTTTTTGACAGAACCCAATTTAAATAAAACCAATGTCATACCCAGAATATATCAGAATTAAATGTTGTCTTCTCTTGATGTATTTGCAAAATACATGTTAGAAGTGAGAACACTTGAAGTAAATGAAAATGCAAAGGATCGATTTTTTCGTAAAAAAATGAGACTAAATACAGCATAACTGAATCCATCACATGGCCCATTCAGTCCAATATCCTGTTTGCCATATTATGCGAAATTGTTCTAGGAAAAGCCACTAAACCCCAAGTAACATAAGTGTGATGAGATTACATACAACTTTCCAATTTTCAGAAAATAAAACCCAAGAACAACACTGACAATCTCTGCAAAAGCTCTAATTTGCTATAAATAAATGTTCTAAGCAATCACAAAATAAGGCTGATCCTGTTATGCATGTGAAATGAGAAAGACCATGAGAAACATCCCATCTGTTTGCAATCATGAGCTCTGTGTGCTCTCTTGAAAGTTGTGTAGCTGCTTTTTGGTGGTGTTTTGGGGTTGTTTTTTTTTGGTTTTTTTTTTTTTTTTAGTCCTTGTACTAGTTTGAAAGCCAACGAGCGAGAGATTCCAAGTCAGAATTACAATTTAATAGGAAAATTAAAATAAGTGCAATAGTCCAGAAACACTGATGGAGTCAGAGTACAACCTGACACCCTGTCTGTCAGGATGGTGGTAGCAGTCTGATTAAATGGTGGCTGCAGTTGTCTTGAAGTGATAGATGTGGTTCTGTTGAAGCAGTGATCCTGTAGAAGGGTCTGGTCTTCCTCTGAAGGTCCAGTGGTGGTTATGTGGCTCTTGTCCTCTGGGAACCCAGTAGGTAAGGGCTGACTGTGGTGTTCCAAACCTCAGATATCCAGGTAGGAATGCTTGGTTCCTCCCCCTGGGCGGAGCATCTTGCAATGAGCTGATGTAATTCTATGAATTATGCAGTGAGGCTTGATGGCCCATTAGCAGAAGATATTCCCCCGGAAGGAGTTATCAGGGATGTGTCCTGGAAGAGATAAAGAGCACTGCTCCATCTGCTTTTAATAGCTTCAGGAGACATTGATAGAATACATACTTTTGGTTACATCTTACATTGTAATCTACAACAGTCCTCCTACCTTTGTATCTAATCACCCAATTACTCCATGCTCCATCTCACCGAGGTAACAGAGGTAGTTTGTATATACTGATATGTAACTATGTGAGCTGTACTGAAAAAAAAAAAAGTCATACAAATTTAGACTCTGTTGAATCCTAAATCACATCAAGGTCATTATTAACCCAAACTTCCCAGACTTAACCCAAGTGTGATTTAGAGGGTTCTGGTATGAATCTGCTCTTTAGCGTGTCCTGATACATAATAAAAGCTGCACTTTTTTCATGGCCAGGATGATCCTTAAAACAGCACAGCTGTGTTCCAACATCCTTGTGCCTGATCCAGTAAATCTCCCAAAACTCTGTATACTGTAGCATTTAAGTTTCCCCAGAACTTCTGATCCATCCCCCTAGATTAGGTCAGAAGAACAAAGCAAGAGATGAGGTAGCTCATACTTTTACCATATAGATGAATGGCATCAAACAGGGAAAAATTACATATTCATACCATGAGTATACAGAAGTATCTGTTAGCAATGTGCTCATATGCATGGCAGAAAACCACATAAAATATTAGCAGAAACAACTGCAGTAAATATAAGTAAAACATCTAAGAAGATTCCACTAAATTTTTTTCTAAATCTGTTCTAAATGTAGTTTTGAATATTACCGTTTCCAAAGTTTGGCTATACAATGAAAAATGCTAATTTTTATTTATTTAACATATGGAGAGAAAACACTTGAGTGCCAAACAGTTTTAACAGTGAGAAAAAACCACTGACTTTCAGTGCTTGATTTATGTAGACAAATTAATTTGAAATTAGAGCATAAGGCCACCAAGCTTGTAAATTCAAAATATCATGAAGGTCATGTCCTGTCTTTCGTAGCTTATTCAGGGATACAAACCAAATTATTGCAAAATTAAGTATCTAATCCATCTGTCTTTTGCCTAAAGTGTTAAATGTTTGGAGAAAATAAGGATATTTTAAAAGAAAACAAAAAGGCAGTGCCTTAAATGTAACAAAGTCCTTTGGTTCAGTTGCACAATTTTCACTGCATTCATTTCTTTCATGATTCATGAAGAGTTCCCAGACCAGTAAGTGGTTAAAACCATGAAAATTAAAGTGAAGCACATGTTTATGCTTTCATTGGATAGTGATGTTACTTAACACATTGTAATAATTTTATTAAAACTCTGATAAGGCTAAAATAAGTTAATGTTCAGTTAAAATAAATGAGTGCTAAGTTCAATCGTTGCAGGAACATCCTAAGCAAACAGCTGATAAAATAGCTACAAACTATTATAAACTAAATACTACAACTTTCGGGTTTAAAAAAATAATAATATTAAAAATTCAGGTTTGCTTACAGAACCATTCTCTTGTCTTTCTTATTTTCTTCTTCTTCCACCTCCGAATTCTGGTATAAGACTCATAAAGTTGTTTCATTACTTACTTAATAATAACAGTAAGCATGTCACCATATTCTTGGCACTGTGCAATTTTTTAACATTTTCTCTTTGTTTAATATCAAGGTAGATTTAAAGTCCAAGAATTTTAGCTTCAAATATTACTGGAGTTCAAACAATATGGCAGTTCTAGGTTGACTGCTTGTGACTTGAAACTGTAAGACTGGACACTACTTTTAGAGTATAATGTGTTGAATTTGCTGCTGTTGTCTAATTTTTCATTATATGGATTTCAGTCAAATTCCTTATGTTCAACTAAAACATTTCTATATCTGTTTTTCTCTTACTAATTAAAGGGCTTATCTGCTTTCAGATGTGTACACATTTTCTGAAATTACTTCCAGCCTGGCATTAAAATCCATTGCTTAGTATTCCTGTCTGTAAATCTGGTTAACAAATCAATAATCTATGTTAAACAGTTTTCTTATATAAGTCCCTACAAGGGAGCTTTTGCATCTTTTTCTGTTCTTCTTCCTCCCCAGTACACTCTGATCTGTCTCTTTCCTTTCCATTTTTCCTTCTCCTAAACATCTCATACCAAATCTGGCACATGGCCATGGTTTCTTTAAAAAAATTCTAGAATGTTCTTTTCTGGCATCACATAATGTCCTCTACCCTTGTAGCAAATAAGCCCCTGTGTCTTTCATGGTTTTTAAGCTAGGCAGAATTCCTTCTCTGTTTCTTTTGCAAACCCCATTTTGGCAATACCTGAATTATTCTCCCTGATGGAACTAAGGGCAGCTGATTTAGTGGTGTGAGTTTGCAGTGGTCAGGTTGCTCAGGCTCTTCACATCCTTTATTACTTGATAAAGGGGAATCTTCTTTAGTATCTGTGAGAAGTATACAAAGAGCAAAGCAAAGAATATGATCAGATTTAAGAAAATTAAAGGAAGGGCAAAATGAGTTTTTTGTTACTTTATGAGTAAGGCTCCTGAAAGGAATAGGTTTTTATTTTTCATAATTTTTTGTTCATCTTGTCCAGAATGGGTAGATAAACACATAATAGGCTTAAATTCAAGCAAGCAGATTAAAGTTAAATAAACTTTCTAACAGTACAAATAGGGAAACAAACAGATACATTTCCTAAGCAGTTGTGAAGTCTCTGCCATTGTCTTTGAAATCACACTCAAAATCATCAGAAATGTGGTACAAATCACATTCTTTCTGTGGAGTAAGAAAATGGAATAGGTTGACATTGACCTGTTAGGGTCAATGCTCTATGGTTTTCAGGACTGAAATTTAATTAAGAAGAACATAATTGGAAGAAGGCACTGGTATAACATAATCGCTGCTTTTATAAGCAATATTGCTTGTAGTCTGAGAATGTTTGTTACAGACTGATAGAGTGTAGTGGTTTAACACCTGCTGAGATTTCAACTCCAAGTAAGACAGTCCCCTTCCTCCTTCCCCCTCCTGTGACAGAGGGACAAAGGCAGTGACTATGGATTGGGATAACAATTTACTGAAAGCAAAGAGCAACAGAATAAGAATTGCACAGCAACAGCAACAATATTAGCAACAAAAGTACACAGAGGAGCAGGTGCTTTACACACAGAAGGTGTTTACACCTTCACTGAGTTCCGCATGGCTGCCGGGACAAAGACAAGATGGCGGACACCCCTGCAGCTCGGCACTGACACACAGCTGTTCCTGAGGCAAGACAAGACGGTGGCTGCTCTCTGCCAGCAGTGTTCCCCATCCTCGAGCCTAGGATAATGGAAAACCATGAGAAAAAAACCCTGAAAGCTGGAGCATGCACGTTGTGCTGCTTGCTTTTCCAGACTGCTGTGCTCTGCTGGTTCGATTCGCACAGTGCTGCTGCTTTGGATTGCTCAGGTCACTCCACTCTGCTGGACTCATGCTCAGCTTAGACTCGGCTCCTCTCACCTCGGTTTGTCACTGCTTTGTTCCTTGTGGCTGCTTCTGGTTCACCACTACTGGGAGTCAAAACTTGGAGCCTCTCTTGGCTGTGTTTGCTGCGTCTTGGAGGAATAGGAAGGGATGACTGGTGTTAGAGGAGGGACAGAGTCCGCAGTGTTGGTCCTGACAGTCCCCAGCATTATCGCAGCTGGCACCTTTCCTGAGCAAGAGAGGGAACAGAAAGGTGCAATTCCAGGGATATGCTGCTTTTCTCTTCCCCAAAACCACGCTGCTCAGCAATGATGTGCATGGTATAGAACAGCAATTCAGCCATGCCCATGCAGTCCTAAAGCTCTGCCTCCTGGAAGCAAATTTAGGACATTTAAGAAGAGCTCTCTGAGGTCTCTTGGTCCAGTCTCCAGCTCAGCAGGGCTGACTCTGAAGCTACATCAGGTTGCTCAATCCTTTTTGCTGATTTTTAGTATCTCCAAGAGTGGAAATTTCATAGCAACTTATTTCAATGTTTAACTAACCTCAATGCAATATTTTTTCTTATAGTTGGAATCTACCTTGTGGAGCAACCAGTCTCTTGAATGCATACCTGAAAGCATCTATCTTGTCTATAATCACCACAAGGTATCTAAAAACAGAGATTACATTTTCCCCATCATTGAAATAATGTTTGACTTTCTATATATAGTACTGAATAGCTGTAGTGGGTTTGGTTCATTAACCGGGCAGAAATACCATTTAATGTAGTGGTTTCAGTTCGCCTTTCTTATCTTTTGTGAGATTGGAGATTTGGAGGAATGCAAAGCAGGCTCAAAACTTAAAGAATATGAAAAAGTTTATTAACAGAACTAAGATGAAAAAAAGAAATAATAAACTTTTAAACCAAACCTCCCTTTTTCCCCAGGATCCCCTCCATTTTCTCTTTCCCAACCAGCACAAAGGATAACAAAACATGATTCTTGGTCANGGGGAGAAGGGAGTCCTCAGAAGCCTCAGCTGGGTGGTCTCGGCTAATTGCAGCGATTATGGCTGTTCCTCAGCTGCCCAGGGCTCTGACGGGTTCTCCCGCCGGCACCTGGGGCTGTGCCCCGGCACCGGGGGGGGGAAGGCCCAAGGCCGCTCCGAGAAACGGAGCCCCGGAACCCATCTTCCCCCGCTCTACTGCAGGAGGCTGCAAAACTGAAAGAGGGCACTTCCTGTGTCCCCCAGGCTTTAAATATGGAAATTCTGAAAAGCACTACTGGTCAAAAGAGCTGTCCATCAGCTCAGGTTCAGCCTACCACAATAGCCCAAATAAGTAAGGACTAATGATTATCCGCCGCATGTAAAATTAATTTCAGTATAAAATTACAACTTAATCCAGGTGATCATGCAATGAATTCATACAATTCTGAATGTCATGTGTCTTACTAGACTTAAAGCTAACTTCTGAAACTTAACCCTTCAAGACTGGTGAGAATTCCTGACAGATCCAAAGGGAACTGATTGGCTTACAGGCAGGTAATTTTCTTGAGTAGTTGATAAACTATTAAAAAATCACCAAACCCAAACTACAATTCTTTATTACAGAGACTCTTCCCATCTTTCTCCCCTGAGATCACAAAACATTCAAATCATTCAAGAAATAGGGGTCATGTGTCTGATATGTTAAAAACTGAGCAGCTGCTAGATGTGCTGTGTAGAGCAACCCTGATCTGAGGTCTGTTAGCAGCATTCATTTGATAAAGAAGTTCTTCTGTAAATACAGTTATTCTAACACAATTAGTTTGTCCACATCTTTAGCTTACTTTGTCGAAATAATTGATGACTATTAAATGTAGACTTCTTGTTTAGAAAGGGATGAAAGTCTGACAGACTTTTATTCATGCTCTGTTACTGGCTTCTGACTTTTGTAACAGACACTGATAGACACTCCTTATTATTGTGAATTGAAATAAAAGACAAACCCTTTCTTTCAGAGTACCACGACACGGGACTCTGTCCATGAAGCAGGAGAAAAAGTAAGAATAAATTATTTGTGAGCCATTAGGAGAAAAAACTAACTCAAAGTGCTAATTTACATCTTACTTGTGTATTAGACTATTACTGAAGAAAAAATAAACATTGCTGTAAATGACAGACACATGACTACTAAAATGTCTGACAACAGGACATTGAGAACACATTTTTAAAAGGTATTAAGAATATTTAAGTATCATTTTAATTTGTAGGAACCCAGGAACTACTCTAAATTGCTCTATATCTGGTAGAATCACGTCTCCTTTTTGGTACTTTTCGCTCCTCTATACATTCTATAGAGTGGTGATTGTTCTGCTTTGTTGGTCTTTTCTTTTTTTTTTTTTTTTTTTTTTTTTTTTTTTTTTTTAAATTTATTATATTAATTTCTTTCAGAATAGTCCTGTTTTCATTGTTAAAAGTTTTGGAACTCCATTACCTGTGGTTGTATTACTTTGTCACTTATCTGAATGCAGTATTTTTGAAATCATACAAAAATTATATCTTGAAAGTCAGTGTTTATTAGCTACAGGTGTGAATTATTTTCTGACATGTTAGTTGTTGATGCAATTAAAAGAATTAGAGTGATTATTTATAATTGCAAAAGCCGTTGCTGTTCAAGAGTAAAATTGATGTAATTGTCAAAAGGACTTGAACATTTTTATGTGTTCTGGATGTACTAAACAAAAAATTTAATTAAACAGCTATTAGAAAAGCAAATGCTAAAAACTGTGGAGTGACATGTCCTCTAGAAATAGGGACTTATTGGAGTTTGCTGACTATTCTTTATTTTCTAATCCATACCATTCCATACACAATGAGGGAAAATAATAACTATTACTACAGGTCAGGAGGAAGAGCTCTCAGTACCTTTAAAGAAAAAAAATGCCTGTTCATAGGAGCTCTGTAAGAAGTCCCCTATGGCTCAATTTCTGATGTCCTTCTGTTCTGAAACAAAAATATCTAGCCTGTTCCATTTGTTCTGCTTTGGAAACTTGTTGAATGTATTAGTTTGCTCAGATCTATGTACTAATTCTCACTGCCTGGGTGAGAATGTATGTTATATATCTATCATTATATAATAAAGACAGTTGTAGGTATTTAAAAGATGCTACAAGAATGTCTTTCATAGGCATTCTTTCAAAGACAGAGAAAGAGAGAACATGGCATAAGAAAGAAATTTGTATCAGGCTAGAATGTGACCAGTAATAAGGTAGAAATGTAGATGGTGAACAGTTCTCAGACTTACACAGTATTTTTCATTTCTGCTTCTGAAGATACTCTGTGAAGAGAGTATATTATTCCCACTGTAATGATTGAGACAAAGGCTTTCAGGTCTTAGTAGTCAGGCTTACTATGCCATGAACAGATGTAACTGGAAATTTGAAATATAATTTTAATGTACCACTGCCTATTCCTTACAAGTACAGGCTTTCTAGGTTTCTATACCAGTGTCCAACACTACTCCAGAGGCTATGTAGGTGACAGGATGATTACACTCAGAGAGTTGCTGTCAACAGCTCCATGGCCAAATGGAGACCAATGACAAGTGATATTTCTCAGGGCTCGATGGTGGGACTGGCACTGTTTAACATCTTTGCTGGTGACAGGGACAGTGGGATCAAGTGCACCTCAGCAAGTTCGTTGATGACAACAAGCTGTGTGTTGCAGTTGACACCCTGAAGGGAAGAGATGCCATCCAGAGGGACCTTGACAGGCTCGAGAGGTAGACCTGTGCTACTGCTTTTAGGAAAATAGCAATCATCCTTGGGGCTAAGATGGAGGTGGCCTTATACTCAAGGGTTAAGCTATTTTTTATGATGAGGTCATCCTCTTCTGTGTTATCCTGTATAAATACATCAGCTTTCCCTGTTTCCATCAGTTTTGGAGCTGCAAAATTGTGGTTCAAAGATGCTGTATTTGTAATTTGATTATGGAAGTGGGTCCTACTGTATGCTAGTATTTGTATTTTGTATGTAAGAAGTGGATTATGTGTCTGAGAAAAAAAAAAAGATATCCTACTGAGATCAAATACCAGAGAATATCAATGAGATTCCATGTTTCATTTTTATATACTGCACAGTAGTCTTATCAAGTGTAATGGAGAAATAAATGCAGTTTTTTAGTGAGTAAATTATTTCCTTTTCTTCTCATCTTTTTATTTATGACAATGATTGAATTTAATCAGAATGAAGCAGAATTTGCTTTAATTTTTTTGCAGCATACTGTGTTTCAAAGGCTAAAATATATCCCACAAGATTGTTCCCACTAACTAGCTGTCACAGATGACAGGAACAATATCTTTCTCTGACCTCATCTAACTTCTGTGTAGGAATCTCTATGTTCAAAAAAGAATAAAGAAAACTTTTAATCAAGAGTCAACATGAAGAACTAATGACTCCGAATATGTTATCTAGATACCATGCTTAGCAGAAGATGAAAATTATCTTTATGTTACTACCAGCTTATCCTCAGTTCTCCCTAAGTTCTTTTACTTCAAAAAGATGTTTGTGTTTTACAAATACATTTTGATTTATTGCTTCATGAACTGTAGTATTTGGTTAAAAATACAGGACCTTTTATATGAGATCAGTCTCTGAGGACTGTATGGGGCTTGCAAACAGAGAAGTGAGAGCAATTTAATTCAAAAATTAGTCTGCTATTTAGAATATTTTCTCTTCTTAATAGCTTCATATATCTTTTGTCTAACTCCAGAGCAAAAAGAATGGTTTTGATACTTTCAGCAGGTTGTCATTTTATTTCCAAGCCTTTCTATTCAACCTTGTAATAAAACATATCTGTACAGGAATTCTACTAGTGGAATACCTAAAAAGGATTTTATGTCTTTTTCATTACTAGATTTTCCCCCTTATTTCGCACTGTTGTTACCATAGGTCTCCTGCAGCCTGTCTGTGGCCCTTTTACACTCCTACTAAAAATTTTTATGGCATCTGAGTAGCTGATATAGAGAGACTTCAGAACCTTGATGTTATTAAAATTCACAAGTACTATTATGTCCTGAGTAAAACACTGCATTTTATTAAAATTTAAATTTTGCTTAATAATACAAGTCCTAGACAGAGCACTGAGGGGGAAAATTTATGGGAAGATACCTTTCTGAAAGGATTTCTTCAGCAGCACTTACCACACATGTACACAAGTATGTGTTCAGATTTTGTTAATACTGTCACAGACAAGAGTTCCATATCTGCCACTTTTTTTCTGTTTTTTCTTCTATTTTCCAAAAAATAATCACTGTTGACTATAGGAGCTTGAGGATGCCAAGTACTTCAGATCCTGCAATATTTCTATTATTCTATTATTTTGATGTTTCCTTTGTATATTAAAACATTCTATTAATCAGAACATTATGTCGCTCTCTTTTTTGTATCATTGTATTTCCTAGCATACTGATATTCAAATAATAGACTGTCTGCTGCCCTAGGACTTTTACATACATATAATACAAAGAGATCACTAACTGTGTTTACTTACAAAAAGTAAACACAGGTAGTGTTTACTGAGATACAAAATGGACATTACAATATACAGTGAAAACATGAGAGAACACAGGATATGGAAATAAAAACTACCAAGGTTTCTTGTACTTCTTATGTATGAAGGAAATGTAGTTTCAAGTTGGGTGTTTTTCAGCTGTGCCTCTTTGCTTCATGAGCTTTATGAGTTCCTGAGTGAGCTTTTAGGTGGAGCACATCAGGTTACATATCCTTAGCGTGTTCTTGCACCTGGAACTTCTGATAGCACAAAATAAGTTATGGAGAAATAGTTCACAGCTTTCCTTTCCCTATACTCCACCAATTTCTTTAAAATAATTATTTGGGGTAGGATTAGACCGTGATTGCCCTACGTTGAGGATATTTTCTGTGTCAGGCCTCTAACATTATAGACACCGTTTACAAATGGAGCCTTCTGTTTCTACTTAGCATTATCAACTTGTTGGCATGAAAATAAGGCAGTAAGTAGAAATGGGAGCAAAATGGCTTATTATAATATACACAAAGTAGGTAAGAAAAATTATGATGGTTTTAAAAACTGAATCAGGGAAATTAATTATGCTTTCTCCTAATATTCTGGAAAATGGCAGGTAAAATCCAGTTCTCTCAAATTCTCTGGTTAATTTCATGGGACAGGATCCTTTCTGTATTGTCCTTTCCAAAGTAATAACTTTCTAGAATATGTGTATCATTCTTTATCTATTTGTATGGCAAAATCATGTGGGCTTTTAATTCCTTTGATGTTTCAAATATAGTGTCAGTGGAGTTGATGTTATAGAGCCTTATAATCTTTTTAATTTTGTAAAGAAAGGTGATGTAATACTCATGCCAAATAATGGTCATGGTTGATTTTATGTAAATATTAGTGTTTTTCTTCAATAAGAGGTCTTAGAATTGATCACCAGGCAGTATCAGAAAAAAAATTACAAACAAATAACTGTTTATTCTGAAACAAAGCTAGAACAAAAAGTCTTTATCCTAATCGTTAGCAAGCTCAATTCAGCTTGCAAGAGAATAAGACTAGAGCAACCTCTTTGTTTGCTAACACTTGTCTTCCCTTGATCCTTTCTAAACAGTTTTATAACTGGTTTTTTTAGCATATTTCTTCTTATCAATTCTGCTTCCTTATTTACATATGTCACAATAATAAAGCTAGTAAACACTGTTCTCAAAAAATAAACTTACAAAAAGTAAACAAGTACCTTCCTGTCATCTAGTTCTTTATCATAATCAGTGAGCTATCAAATGTCTTTTACCAGAACTTTACTTTTACCAGAATTTTTACTTTTAGATACCTTCTTGATGTTTGTGCGGTACAGAGACCACTCATCAGCCAATAGTGCTATAAGATAAAGTGCAGGTGGAATTTATGTAATTAAACTAAATAAATTATAACTACTTCCTTTTTGATGATTTATTTAATAACTTAAAAATTATTAATAGTGAATCATATTCTGTATATTATTGTAGAAGAAAACTACCAGATGGTAGGAATGATAGGGTGAGGATGTTATATATTGTGAGACACATTTTAACCACATCTTTGGGAAAACTTCATGAGCCTCCTAGTCGTAATTTAACAAATGGCTTATCAGTGCATAATCAAAATCACTTATTATTTCAAGGTGAAATCTGAATGCATTAGTTTGAGATTGCTGTTCAAAAGTACCACTTCACCACAATAAATTCTTCTCAGTCTTTTATCAAACTGTTTGATAATACGCTTTCTTTATGGAATAAACATCTGCATTCATGATGCATATATGAGAATAAATAACCCACACTGTGAGTTTTGGTTTAAAATGCATATCTCAAATGATGGTATTGATCTGTATTCTGTACACAAACCTTTATGCACATAACCACAGTCTAAAATGAATTAAAACCCTGGTTTATTTAGCACAGTTGAAACAACCTGTTAAGTAACCCAAGAGTTAATTCTGTATTTTCACCTGAAAAATTGTACTGCCTCTTTCCTTTACAATGATAGATACCTGGAGTTATCAAAAAGGACAAAACACATTATCATGGGTACAACAGAACTGGCATGTCATTAAACTGCTCTTCATCAGCTAATTTGGAAACTGATTGGATAAATACTGCAAAAATCTTTTCCACCTCAAAGGAAGGAACGTTAATTCTACAGCTACTGTTGATGGGCTCATGTCTAATTGGAATAGGCAATAATGATCAGGTGTACTGTTTTATAGAGCTTACTGAGATAATAAGCAGCTTTTATACTGTCATTTTCAAGCCACGCCAATCTCTCTTTCTGCAGTAATTTATCATCTGAATCAGTATGTAGATGTGTTGGCTGGTGAGGTCCTATACAGTTCTTTGTATTAATATTTTCACAGTATGGTAGCATGTTTTTATCTATGCTTGAGGTTGTATTTTTCTTTCTTTTGGAGGTTTTCTTTCTTCCGATATTCACTGATACTGAAGAGGCACCTCTTAGTCTGATATTACACACTGAGAACTGTCACCAAAGTCAGTTCAGAGTACTTATAGGCTGTATTATAAATATGTAAAAATTAAATAAATAGTTATAAATTGGTAAATAGATAAACAAAGGTAAGTTTTAAAATCTGAGGGTAAAAATACAATTTTTGTGCTTTATTTTATAAAAGGGAGAGAAATCACACGAACAAATCTTTCTCAAAGCTTACATGTATAACAATTATTTTTAAGGGAAATTTATCAACTTTCCAACTGAAAAAGTAACTAGTTTTGTTTAGATATGTCAAAAAATAATAAAATAATAAAATAATAATAATAATATCGTTATTATTGTTATTCTTTCACATGAATGATAACAAAGCATGTACAATTTTTATTTATTTCTAAAGGTCTCTGTGGCTGCATACTCTTTCTACATTTCATCTTTAAAAAACAATAAAGATTCTCATAAGAGGAATATTTTTTGAACACTTTGATGGCCCAAACAAATATGCAAAAAAGTGTGAAATTTTCTAATTAATGTGAAGTAGTTTTATTTAGAGTGGATTCCCAACTGTACACTGAAAGCAACTCTTCTAGAGCATGTTTCAAACAGTCCATCTTTCAGCAGATCTATAATAATTATTCATTTAGTGATGTTTATTCCGAAATTATGATTGAATTTCAGATTTATCCTAAAAAAGAGGTTGTTTATCAGGTCTTTTGAGGCATGATGTAAAGACTGCCATTGTGGACTTACAGGATATTTCCAGTGATAAGAGAGACCTAGACTCCACACTTTCAGTACTGCACCTGCACTGACTCAAAAATTGCTTTGTATAAAAAATATGTAAAAAGTAAAGGAGTGAGGAGTGGAACTTAATCTCCCATGACAGGCAATAGGCTTTTTATGACTTCTTCTTTATATTTTTTTTCTCGTACTTTTCAGTGGAACTGTGTAAGACACCTGCTTTCTGAAGTGGGGCACAAGGGGATTGCAGAGGGTCCTCCCTGTGTTAGAAGTGCCTAAAGCCCCAGACACTGAACAAGAGGACTGCGTGAATTAATTGAGTTTTCTGCACCCTGGGCTAATACAGAAAGGAATTGTCTCTTAATCACTTTTTTTTTTTGAGGGTGTGGAGGGAATGAGAAACCTCAACCTTTTATCATGAATTAGATAGCTTTCCAAAATGTCCAGTAGTTAGCTTCCTCAAGGAGTATTGAGAAAAGAACATCATGTTTCTGGACTCAGAAATCTGTGGGACTTTTAAATCAGATGCTGATGGACTTAGGTATTGCATACTGGTAGTTCCAAAGAAGAGTATTCAGGATTACACCACAACGGAATGTCAAACATAAACAAGTGACAATTTAATGTGCCTTTCATGTATTTGGCATTTCAGTCTCAGGTATGATTCATGACAGATGCTCTTTATCCTGGGCTTCAAACACAGAGCACTTCATCCCCTCTGCAATTGTCTGCCACAGGAAAGTGGTCTCTGACTAGAAGGGCCTAAGTTTTGGAGCAGGAAGCACAACCATATGAACCCACAGTTTTCCATTTAAGAATATAATTTATTCTTTCTAAAACTGCTTCCTACATAGCTGCATATGATTTGGGCAGTGGTAGAACAGTCAGTGTGATGGTACTGAAAGTGCCATTTTGATGAGAAAAGGGAATCAAATAGTTTTCCCTTAGGTTTTGAATTTCTTATGCTGCTAAATGCAAATTTCTCATATAGAAATAATTGTAGTTGAAGTTGAATCAAGTTTTATTACATGTCACACCTCCACCCCCTTTCTGCCTCTAATATTCTGAGATAGTATTTGAAACCAAGCATTATCCATTGATAGAAGCATTAATTAGTGTATTGCCATTCCAATACTCCTGGAATTGTTTTTTTTATTTTTCTGAAATTAAATAGCTAAGCCCAGAAATAAAAACTACATAGTGCAATATGGAAGAACTCAATGCAAACAAAAACTACTGAACAAGGGAAGAAGAAATCTCTTGGTTTACCCCAAAATCTTTGTTAAAGAAACTTTGGAAGTTTCTCTGAGAATTAAGGATTCTATGTAGTCCTTCTTTCTATTAAGGAAAGCAGGACCAGGTAGGAATACATGTATTATTCTTGGTATGTTGACAGCCTTTTTTATTTAAAATACATATAAATAACAAATATTTACTCAATTCAAATGCTCTTTGAGCAAAGCGTTTAAATAAAGTCATACAGTGACAAAATGCTGAGCATTATGCTACTGTGGGCTACAATTCATGTCTTAAATTATTTTCTCCTGAGGACAGCTATAATTTCTGCAGGAAAGGCAATTCAAGAACACATCTTGAATTTTGGTTATTTCAGAACGTGTTCAAATCACAAGGGAACAGAATTGCATGCTGTATTTGAAAACTTGTGGGAGCCTGATTGTTAAGAATTAATAGAACTTATTTTTTCTTTATGATGACTTGAAAAATCAGGGATTGCTTCTACTTCTCTTAGATGTAAAAAATGATAAAACAAAAATGCGATTTGAGAAGGAAAAGTACCACTTACAACATCTGACCAGGAATGTGTAGATTTTTACATTAAAAAGAAGTGGATTCTTTGTAGAGATTGTTACAGAAGTCTCTCAACATTTTTTCAGTACTTTTTAAATAAAGAAATTTTAATCAGTTCCACTTTATTAAAAATGAAAGTTTAAATCTAATTACTTTGACATATTAAAAAGTGAAATAAATGAGTAGCTATGTATAACTAGAGATACTCCCTCTGAGTAAGTTGATTTATAAATATGTTTAAGCATCCTCTAATTATTTAAAAATAGAAACGAAAAATTTTCCTGTTGCTTCCCAGGGTATAAGGGTAATAGTTGATTAGTCTACAGGGTAGCTGAACAAATTCCTTGGGGTAGAATTTGGCAAGAGATTAAAGCACTTGAACTCAAATGTCCGTATGTTAATATCTACATGTGGAAGATGCCTAAGCTTCCCTTAGGTCAATACAATGTCAGGCAATACTCTAAACTGAGCCTAGAAATCCATTTAGCTCATCAACCAGCCCAGTAGCAATGCAATTCACTTGCTTAAGCATATCCTGGGGTATCTGAGAATGGAATTGTCAGATATGGCAAAAGACCTGTTGAAAGTCACTCACTTTTGCAGCATGAAGTGAATTGAGTGAAGCAGCTATGCTGCCTGCATACACGTGTGATTCAGGTGCCGTGGTCTCCTCCTGAACTTCTGAGGCATCACTGATCAGCAGATAGATTGCCTGCTGGATGGGATATCTCAAATGACCCTGTGCACTCAGGTATGGCCACCTGAATCATAACTTACATGTCCCTAAAAGCTCCCAAATTAAATGTCTGGGTACATTGGTTCCTTGGCCAAAATTTGATTGTTCAGGGACATAGAAGGAGCAAAATTACTCTCAAAACAGGTAGCAACAAAACCATTATCCCTTGCTGTTTTCCCTATAAACACATTTAAAGAAGGAAGAAGAAAAACAACCCAACATTAGAGCATAATTTTTATTTAGAGCAAATAGAACATAGTCCATTGTAAGGCCAAGGAAAGTCTTCTCGTTGCAGATTTTGCCATTGCAACTTTTCGTAGTGCTTTATTACTGCATGGAGCAGAAGTAGTAGGGATACTTGGGGTGATCTTGGTTACTACAACTTTTCCATGACTGTTATTTGTGTGAGTCTTGCCATAAAGGGACCTATTCCCCAGAATTCTTCATATAAGCATGACAGGGTATTGCTTCAGGCTTAGATGATAATAAAATTGAGTGAAAAGTAATGGTAAAGGAAGTATATCCTAGACTATATTTCAAATGAAATACAGTATTCCTAGAAGTAAAATGCAAAGGTTCATTTGACTATTGAATGAAGGTGAAATTTATAAGAATAATATTGCTTGTACTGTTAGAACTAGCAGAAAAAACCCAGAACATAAGTGTCAAATAATGAATTCTTCCCAGAACAGAATATTGATGCTTAGCGATAACAGAAAGACAATCAATGAAGTTTTTCCCATTTTAAAATATGCTAAAGTGGAATAAAAATGAGCTGAAAATAGCAAAAATCTGTGTTTTGTTTGACTAAAAAAGAATTTGATCAATTTCCATTATTTAGTTTCTTTCTGAAGCGTGAAGGAAGAATAGTTGCAGTTATTTGCTGACAGAAGCATTCCTCACTTCAAAAGTAGGCAAATAAGTATTCTTTGATTCACTGACAATTTTTCCTACACAGATCTATCATGTTTGTCATTGGTTTCTTAAAGCATTTCACTGTTGTGAAATAAAAACCCCTAAGGAAATCTGAAACTGACAATGTGTTACTGTCTCTCTCCTCCTGGATTTAAATAAATACTATTCAATCAAAATTAAAGAAGGTTGTTCAATAAATGTGGGATGGCTTATGCAATTTTTTAAATGTTTCATATCTCAGTGGCTGCCAGAGTGTCTTGATTAGTTGCTTCTATTTTTACATATAAATAATGTTTGTCTGCAGCTTGAAATTGTCTAATGAGTACGCTTATGTCACTTTCCAAAGTCCAGCAAATAGATGGATTCAGCAACACATTTTATGATAAAATCATTACCTTTGGTTACATCTTTCCCACTATCTTTCTAGAGTGATGAGGATCTGGAGAATCAAAATAGTTAATTTAAAAAATATACTATCATTAATATCTGATTTCAAAGCTGATATATTACAATAACTTTGGGAATAGTAGTTAACCATCACTGAGATTTTGAGCTGGACAGTGGAAACCTTTCCAGAGAAAAGAGAAATACTAATTTCAGCTAATAACTTGCAAATTTTCAGATTACTATATATTTTACAGTTTATCTTCTTTGGTTGAATAGTAGAAAAGTTGCCATAAGAATTCAAATGGCTGTATATTATCAGACTTGAGTTTCATCTATAAGCACCCTTTTGTCAGCCCTTACGCTTATCTGTGTGCAAAGCCTTTGTATATTCTACAAGTATTCTAGTTTACCTCAGGGCATCCCCATCACAGTGGCATGTAGGACATGGTTATCCATATTTCTGAGTTCCTGAAGAGCTGTGTTACATTCTAAGTTCTTAAAGAGCTCTATGTTTTGTGCGGTGTGCTACCTGAGGTTATCTGCTCATCTGAGTACTACAGCTTTTCAGATACAGCCTTCCTGCCATGTGATTTAAGCAGACCACAAATCCCTGGATTTACCATTATACTGTAGGAAACACACTTTTTTTTTCTTTGTTTGTGAGTACAAAATACAGTTGTGTTGGTTTTTTTTAAAAAATAAAGTAGTTGCATAAAAAATAAACAACCTTCTAGGCAGATGTATGCAAGTGGTAGACTGGGCTGCAGTCCTTCAGGATAAACCTGCTCCTGTGTGGGAAATGTCTGCCCCAGCATCTGGAGTGCTGCCTCCCATGGTGTCCGTGGGGTTGTTCCTCGCACTTTCTGACCTCATTCCATCTTCACTCTGTCCTGCAGCATTTTCCCCTTCCTTACACACGCAGCCCCCGAGGTGCCCCCGTCCCGGCCGTGGGCTCAGCCGCGCCCTGCGGTGGGTGGTTGGATCCGGCTGTGTCCGGCTGGGGCAGCACCTCAGACATGCACTGGAATTGTGTCACTTAATTTACCACATAGAACAGCTGCTCATACAGACGTATTCTCACACAACGAAAGGATAAGAGAAAACATATTTGCCAGATATTAAAGGTACAGAATTTCTAAACATTTTTTCTTTCATCTGAAGCATGAACCATTTGCTAATGTTAATGAAACATTTGATTTGATGAATTTTCTTGCAGTCAAGTAGCAAATTATTTCCAGAGCACTTTATGTCACATTTAGCTTTCCATCTGTTCTTGCTTCAGTTGGGTGTCGTGGTCTAGCCCCAGCCAGCAAACAAGCCCCACGCAGGCACTCGCTCACCAGAGCAAGATCAGGGAGAGAATCAGAAGGGTGAAACATAGAGAACTTCTGGGTTGAGATACAGGTAGTTTAACAGGGAAAGCAAAAGCTTCACACACAAGCAAAGCAAACCAAGGAATTAATTTACTGCTTCCCTGGGGCGGGCAGGTGTTCAGCCATCTCCAGGAGAGCAGGACCCCATCACACATAATGGTTATTTGGGAAGACAAATGCCATCATTCCAAACATCTCCCACTTCCTTCTTTTTCCTTCCACTTTATATTCTGACTTTGATGGACTGTAATATCCCTCTGCTCAGTTTGGGTTGCCTGTCCTGGCTATGTCTCCTCCCAACCTCCCATGCATCCCCAGCCTCCTTGCCAGTCTGGAATTATGAAAAGCAGAAAAGGTCTTGGCTCTGTGTAAGCCCTGCTCAGCAATAACAAAAACATAGAATCATAGAATCACAAAATTAACTATATTGGAAATGATCTTGGAGATCATCGAGTCCAACCTATGACCTAACATTACCTTGTCAACTGGACCATGGCACTGAGTGCCACATCCAGTCTTTTTTTAAATACCTCCAGGCATGGTGACTCCACCATCCCCCTGGGCAGCCGATTCCATTGCCCAGTCAGTCATTCTGTGAAGAACTTCTTCCTAATGTCCAATCTAAACCTCCCCTGATACAGCTTAAGCCTTTTTCCTCTTGTCCTGCTGCTCGTTGCTTGGGAGAAGAGACTGACCCCCATCTGGCTACAACCTCCTTTCAGGCAGCTGTAGAGGATGATAAGGTCTCCCCTGCGCCTCCTCTTTTCCAGGCTAAACACCCCCAGCTCCCTCAGCTGTTCCTCATAGGACTTGTTCTAGACCCTTCACCAGCCTTGTTGCCCTTCTCTGGAATCGCTCCAGCATGTCTCAACATCCTTCCTTAACTGGGAGGCCCAGAACTGGACACAGTACTCAAGGTGTGCCCTAACCAGTGCCAAGTACTGGGGAAGATTTCATTCTCTAGTCCTGCTGGCCACACAAAACTGTGTGTGTCCTCTAACATTGCAAATCTGACTTGGAACATTCAGAGTGCATGTTTTCATTCATTTTTATGAATGCTAGTGTGTGTTTCCATCCAATGAGATAAACTTGCTGTAAAGTGAACTATTCCTCAGAATTTTTCATGTATGGCTTACCAGGTATTTCTCCTGGGTTAGATGTTTAATATAAAGTAACAGTAAGGGAAATACATTTGCAATTAAAATAAAATGCATTATTTGTAGTATAATTTCCAGGAGAATCATAGCATATGGTAATGCTGCATTTTAACTACAAATGGAAAAAATCACAAATTCTAGGCGTAACTTGTATTACCAAAACAATTTAGCCATTTTGTTAGCACACTGAAATTTCAGGTTCCTTAATTAATAATGTTGTACATTAAATTTTATTCCTGTATAAGCAGAATAATTTTTATTACAACCTGATATCATAAATAACAAATACAACATTGTATTCCTTTCTATACAGGGACTACACAGATTTTCATTATACTAACCTAGTCATTTAGTTAAATTGTTTTGAAATTGCCACTAAATTCTTTAGAATTTTTTATATATTGTATGTATTCACCATAAATGTCTGCCTTTCAAAAATTACTTTCCCTTTGCCTTTGTTTCTTTGCTTTTTAAATGAATAAGATACAGAGGAGAGAGAAATAAACAGTAAATTACATGGACAGCTCTACTCACTCTTTAAAAATTGTAAATTTTTAATACAGAAATGAAGCAAGCTTGAATTCTGATTATCAGATAGCTAAACTGTTTCCTCTTACTCTCTTTGGGAACCTGAATACTGCATCAAGCTTGCAATCAGAATAAGAGTATGCAATTAAAATTATGAACACAAGATGGTTGTTTCTGGAAATGTACAAAAAGAACAGGATTTCATCACTTAGTATATCATAATTTAACAGCTCTGAAATTATTTTGTGAACAAGTAACTTACATGAAAAAGAAATGCAATATTTTATATTATGCCACAGCATTAAAAAAAAAAAAAAAGAAGATATGTAGGAGAACTGAGATTTCTGAGATTTCTGATGGAGCCTGGAATTTCTTTCTAGCAGATTATCATGGTTAAATTCCTAAAACAGATTTAGCAGAAGGACTAAGATTCACCCTCAATTTTCCACAAAATTTGGATCAAACAAAGCTCAACCAAGATTACCTTTCATAGCTGTAGAGCTTGGAAGCTTTCTGAATCTACTTATATGAACAGTTGCAGAGTGTGATTCTGTAACAAAATTTTTTCTGTTTACTCAGGAATGCTTCTGCAGCAGGAAAATTTTATATAAACATGGACATTGTATTTAAAAGGTATTTTTAAAGAAGTGAAGGAAAAAGGTTGTATCTCTAAATATATGGTTTTAGGAGGTCATTCAGTGGTTTTAATTTTTGATAACTGGTCATGTTTTTGAATACTTTCAAGAGTAAAGGAAGGTAGTTGAACCTTAAAACAGCAAAAGGTCATTATTATGATAATCTGTATTTGCTGGAAAAATCAGATTCATAATTCTTGAGGCTTTGCTTAACAACAAACATACCAAAATAGGAAACCTATTCGTTTTTCTAAAAAAACGTGAGTATATTGAAAATAAATAGCATTTTTTATTTTTTCAAGATAATACCATTTTAACTAGATGTGGAAATTTTGAAAATATTGTATCACACTATCTGTAGAAGTTATTTAATGGAAATCTTAGCTATGCTAATAAGATAGTGTGAATTTCAGACAATTTGCTTGCCTGGCTTATTGTAGGCAGACTATGTAAACATACTATACTGTTTATTAGGTTTACAGAATTGATTATAAAATTTCATGTGGAAAAAAAAATGAAATTACTGTTTGTACAAGTTCCCATCATATTATTTAGGATTTGTACATTTTGGTCTTAAATGAAATCATATAAGCAAATGTTGAAATGGAAATAGTAAACAGTTGTGCACATCTATTAAGTTCACAGCTGCATACATACCTGCATACATACACCTATAACACAGAGTACACTGTTTACAGGTAAAAAGTAAGGAGCATCAAATCAGCCTGAAACTAGAATCCTTTTCTTCATCAGTGTTTCCATCTACACATGTGCAAAGAGTCCCCCAGTGGGGGACTGGGCAATTGGAGGAAATGTAAAACCTAGTCATAGTGATAATTTTTCATAATCAAATGCATTCTTTTTGTTACACATAATATCTCAATTCTTTTACTGAAAATAATAACAAGATAAAGGATCTGTGATAGCAAATGATTTTTTGAGGCCATATGTGGAAGAACAAATTAGTTGAGTGCTGCTCTTTTGAAATAATCATAAACATTTTGAGAAAATCACAGTCCTGTTTTTTTCAGGTGTAGGAGCTGATATTCCAATGTTCCAGCTTATTTGTAATTCAAGTAATTTTATAATATTCACTGCATTTTTTAAGTTACTAGAGTCTCTTGCACAGTCTGGAAGTACCAATTCAAACACCATTTATTGAGGAAATTGTTCTGTGGCAAAACACAAAGACCAAGTGATAGAGCTACTTTGTTTTAGATTGATCTGTCCATAAGGACGTTACCAGAAAGAATTAATTCTGATTTATTTGTAAAGCACCATGCACATACATCACCATTTTGCATTCCTCTGCTTGTCATCTGAAATGGTTGGTTGATAAGTAAGGTGCTTTATCATTATCTCTAGCACCTGGGAAATGGTCCAGTGTCAATTCAATCTCAGTGAATTATTAAAGGCATTTTAGGATTTGTGAACTTGATAATGGTATTTTGTGAGTGTTCATTACCACTGCTTTTTAATATTACTATGGAAATTGAGTTAAGAGACTAGTAGTCTAGTAACAGTTTTGGGATGTAATTTACAATCATGAAAGAGAACAAATCCACACTTTACTACTATGTCAGCAGTGTTTTGTAAAACATGCTTAAAGAAGCTAATTAAACTTCATAAGGCCTCTTGCAGCATTATAATCTGTCACAAGCTTTAATCTAATGAACAACTTAAATGATATTCTACTGTAGAATAAAGTCTGAAGTGCTTGATCTTACTTAAAATTGGAATATAGTTGTTTTCCAGAAGAAATATCTGAAATATTCTAAGTAACGCTAAAATTGTGGTTTAGCATTACTTTAGAGTTTTAGCATTGCAGTGAGTTAGACAAAGTGCTAACTTGCATTATGTTTAATTGATCTCTAGTTAATTTATTCAGAAAAGACCTGCTCACACTGAAAAAAAATAAATAAAATCAGACAGCCATGTAATAGTAAGGAAGTAAATGTTCAGTGGTATGGAAGACCATAGCTCTTGTAGCAAGGTAGCTTGTTGATGCAGCAGTGTCAGGCAACTGGAGATTCAGTGGACTGGTACAGTTTTGTGTCGTAGTCTTTGATGAAGTCAGGAGGCTTTCATCACTTTTAGAAGGAACTTGAAACTTCACTGTGAAGAAAAATGACTGAAAAATAGAATGTTGAGTAATTGAGCAGTGCTTCCGCACTTCATTTGGTGCTCTGAAAGTTAAACTGAGGGAAAGAATAAATCCTTCATCTACCTTTAGATGTCACTTAGGACACAGTGAACATTGTTGAATCCCAACAGTCCACCCAGCACTGGTACAAGCAGTGTTTGACTAGGTGCTTTCTCTCAGTTGGCTGCTGGTTCTTCTTGCAATGTACTGACATATCTAATGAATAAATAATTTAGAGTCATCGTTAACTCAGGCTCATAGATATTTCAACCTTCTTTTCTAAAAAAAACTTCACAGATTAGGAGCTGTAGACTTCTCTGAATAAATAAATCTGTTTACAAATTAATTCCTTTCAACCTAGTATTTTCATGAAGCTTTTCCTGTCAAACTGTCCTGGCACATTATATTCCCAGTTTTCACCTACACATGTTAAGACTATAATTATTATAGTTGAAGCCATAGTTTGTTTTTTAAATTGTATACTGTTCTTCACAACCAAATCTTGCTTAGGCAATCAAATTCAGTAGCTGATGTCTTCTGTATTTGTGGTACTTCCCTTTAGTCTTGCCTACTGTCAAGATATACGAAGTTATTTCTCCTTGCATTATTTTGCCTGCTGAGAATTTTTTAAGGTCTGATTGAAATACTGAGGATTTTTTTCTTGAACTATTTATTTTTTCAAGGCAAGAACTCTTCTGTTTTCTTGTTGTTACATTGTGTTAGAAGAGTTGTCATTTTATCTATCTTTCTAAAAGAAAAACTATAATAAAGAAAAGGCAAAAAGAGTTAAAATGTATCCATGCTTGACAGTGATGATTGAATGATTGAAACCTAGCAGCTTTTATTTTGGCTGGCTGAGTTCCTGTGTCATCTCATTTTATTGTCATCTCATAATGTTTTGAAATATCCTGCACTGCATCCTGATAAAATCTTACAAATTCTTTCATGAAAATCAATGGAGAATGGACATTCAGACTTCCTTCAAGATAACTATTCTTACAGCAAAAATCTTTTCAGTAAGTAATCTGTAGACTTTAATCATAGTTCTTTGTTCCTTTAACTAATGATGTTATTGCAGAAGGGACCCCCAATTATTAAAAAGTATAACCTATCAATTGTTCCTTATGCATGAATCACCAATTTTTGCTGGTTTTCCACTGTTCTGAAGGCGTTTTGTGCTCCTGTGTTTGTCAGGAAAATATTCTGTCAATTGAAAATATCCGTGGATTTAGATGTGTTTTCAGCACAGAGCTCCAGGAGTTTAGCCTTGTAGTCTACAGATTCCTATATTTTTAGAACTGATCTTTAATTAAATTGTCATAATTGTCTGTTGGCATGTGTATCTGTAACTACTGTTTGCAGGTGTTGCAGCCTATCCTAAAGGGGCTCTCAATGAATTTTTTTTTTTGTTGCTGTTTCAAAGGTCATAATTGATGCTGACATCTCTGTGTGGTGACTATCTTGTGTTCCTGAATATTTTTTACACATTTTTTTTTTAATTGATTTTTTATCAGCTCCTGGATAGCAATTTTTTCATACTCAGGGGATTTTGAGGTTTTATTTCTTGTGTCCTTTTGTTGCTTTTATAGCTTTTGTCATTGTTTTTGCTACTGTAAAGTTTTGGGAATGTATTAGGGTTTTGGGGTTTTTTTTTGGCAGATTTTGATCCCTTCCCTACTTTCCAATCAAGTCTTTCCATGTAAATTTAAGAATTCTCCCCAGTCTGGATCCCAAGATCAATCAGATCAAGTTGCATTCCTTCATACAAAGCAGAAAGAAATTGCAAGAATTACATAACATTTATCTTTCTCACTTTGTCTCAGTGTTTTCAGACCTGAATATCTTTATGAGATTTTTTGTTGTCTGGAGATTTTTAATGCCTTCCTAGCTTTCTTCTAGGATTCTTGAAAGCCATGTTGAAACACTAATTACCATTACTTCTCAACTACTGCTTTGTATCTGTGATATACACTATAGACCACGAAATGTACCATGTGCATTTTGATCACAATTTCTTCTGCAGTAGCAATGCCAACTTTACTCCACAGAAGACAGAAATTGGAATGTTGTTATTTGTGGTGAAGTCTTTTTCATGAGCAGGTTTCTCTAGGCTTGAGTTGAACAACAGTCTAATGACCCACCATGGAATTGCTGTGTCAAAAGTGACTTCAATCTTTTAGGGAAAAGAACATTAGAAATATCACATTTTGTCTTTGAAAGGAATTAAGGGTGCTTTCTTCTTTCCATGCTGAGGGGTGGTTCAGCTTTTCACAGGAGGAAGAAAAATTTCCCAGGGAAGGAATAAATGAAAAATAAATCAGAATAAGTTCACCATAGCATTGTGCCCAATGTATAAAGTAATTACTTAAACAAGCTAATTAACTTTAATAGACTGTCCCGCTGTTCTCTTGTCTGCTTAGCTGACCTGTCTATTGAAGCTTTCTGTAAACTTAACACTCTATTTGCATAGCTGCAGGCAATTTGAGGCTGCTCTTGTTGGTTAATCTAGAATCTGAACCTGATTTAATTGCAAGGAATTATAATGACATGTTCAAGGTGGCAGGAAGGAAAGAGGAATACATAACTTATGTATGTTTTTCCTGCTGTGAAGAGGTAGCAAAATATGTGAACCTACACTGATGAAAATCAGGTGTTTGGTGGAGAAGACAGACACTGAGGGGCAATAAAATACCTAACTTAAAATTTCAGCAGTGATAAGGACACAATGGCAGCAACGTGCAGTAAGGTACTTTTGCATGCTGCTGGCACTTTTGAAACAGTCTGTAGATGTTACTTAATCAAAATTTATTTACATTTTATAAGAATTGGGAAATTAAGGACTCCTTTGAAAAAATTTTTATTTTTAGGAGACACAGTAGCAAAGCTTTTATACAGTTAAGCTTTGGATTGGAAGTGAACTAGTAATACACAAACTTAAAAATCTTGAGAATGCAGTGGATGCAACCTGCTTCAGAGTAAAGGATAACTCTACACAAAAGATCTTTTGTATCCAGATTCTTCAAAAAATATGTCTGAAATTATTTATATTGATTCAAGACAGTGCAATAAAGAAAAAACTCTTCCATGTATAGTACTAAACACTATCTATACACTGTGAAAACTTTTTTTTTAATAATAGTAAGACGCTGTTAGGGGCTGCCCGAGACCGCACAGCGTCCAGCTGCAGACGTCCTTGGTGGCTGCAGCACACAGACAAGGCTGGCTCCTTCACAAGGAGTGAGACCCAAACAGAGGTGGTGAAAAAGCTTTGGCAGAGGCAAAGGATGAGAGAGGGGTCTTTGTTCCTCTTTTTATTCTGAGATCTTTTTATTCCGAAAGCTGAGGACAAAATACCGATGGGTAATCAGAATCTGAGGGTCTTATTCGGGGTGGAGCAAAGGGAAACAGCCAGTGGAGATCGACTTAGGGGTAGGATTCCACAGTACAAAAACCAACGGGGATAATAAGGAGGAGGGAACCAGGATAGGGAGCCAATAGGGCACAGAATATAGAAGAGAATTCTAGAAATGCTGCATATTAAACAGAAGAGATGAATAAGCATGAACTCATGCAGATACTGGGTGTAAGGGGCTGAGCCTTACCCCTTGGTGCTTGTCCACCAGGACTCTGGATTTTGGTCTGCCTTTAAGACAGCCACATGCACTGCAATAATAATATATGTCTGGCTCTTCTGAAATATAAAAATTATTTTTAGAATGTTATGTTTTGTCTTATAATTACTTGTGTTTACTTGTATTAGTAAAGTAAGTTCTCTGAGTGTAGCATGTCCAGGGTATGCAATGAACCTTGTAAAGCAGTATGTGGAGCTTCAAAATACATGAAAATTTGACAGAACAGTAAATTACTCATCATGTCAGCAATTAAAAACAGCTGGCTTGATATCTAGCTATGCTATTCAGTGTGCTGGCTTTAAAGGCTTTGCCTCTTAGCCCCAGTTAAAATACCTATGTCATGATGTTCATTGTTGCTAGTACATTTTTCTTGCCAGAAGACATCTGGCTGTTAGACAGAGATAAGCAAAGCATTGCTACTTTCACTGGGAACCCTAAAATATCCCTAAAAGGGCTTGGAAGCAGGCTTAATTCAGGAAATATTGCTTATCAAAATCCACATTCATTTACCATACACCAAGACTGGTTGACTAAAGGAACAGGAATACATTTGGATAAACTGAAAAAATAAACATTTACTATTGAAAGAGAACTTGCCTCCTGGTGGAAGTAGTGTAGCTGTATAGTGTTACTGAGACAAGAGTCTAGTTCATAACAGGTACATCATCAAACAGTAAGGAAACTGAATAAATTTTGTGCTCAAATTTAAAAACAAGTAGACATTCACCTGGCTTCCAGAATATACGTTATTATAAACAGCTATTATGTGGTTGCACTGATTGCAACTTGGTGAGATTTTCTCTCTCCCACCCCACTTTTCACTCAAGTGAACCAACATGGCAAATAATTTTATATTGGCATGAACAATAGATCACCTGAAAATAACACTGTTTTAACAATGTCTAGAATCAGAATTCCCATAGAAGAATTCCCATTTCTTTGAAAAACATCTCTTAGGAAGCGGGTTTTTTTTCTGTTTTTCTCTGGCATTTAAGCTTTTCTGTGGCCATGGGATTTTCTTTTTTTATTTGTTTTTATTTGCAAATATAACCATTATATAATTCAGAGGGGTCATATCTACAAAAATAGAATGGATCTGTTGCCTGATATTCTATGAGGCCTTGTGTTAAGAGGGTATTGAGGCCATGCATTAACAGGCTATGTACAACTATGTTTGATTTGGGAGGTGGGGCGTGGGTATTTAATTTTAGAATAAATGTGTACCATTTGAGAAAAAACTTGTCCTATCGCTTGTTTCGTTTTCTGTGACATTTGGGAGATATTTTTCCAGTAAACTGTAAAGGTTTGAAAGCAAACCAGTGAGAGACTTCAAGTCAGAAATACAATTTAATAGGAGAAAGTAAAATAAATGCAGTAGTACAAAAAGTGAACCACTGGCAGAGTCAGAATACAACTTGGCACCCTGTCGGTCAGGGTGTTGATGGCAGTCCAGATGAAGTGGTCCTGTTGAAGCAGTGATCCTGTAGAAAAAGAGTCTGGTCTTCGCCTGAAGGTCCAGCGGTGTAGCTCTTGTCCTCCGGAAGTCCCGTAGATAAGGGCTGCCTGTGCTGTTCCAAACCTCTGATTATATACAGATGGGAACTCTCAGTTCCTCCTCCTGGGTGGAGCATCTCACAATGGGATGGTGAGTCATGAGGCAAGGCAGTGATGGGCCCATTAACAGGAGATAGTCCAGAGCGAGTTATCTATGAGTCATGCAGCAGAGTCCTTGCTTGCCCATTAAACAGAGATAGCTCCCGGAGGGAGTTATCAAGGATGAGTCATGGTAGCAGATAATGAACACTGCCCCACCTGCTTTAACAGCTTATGAAGATGGTAATAGAATACATGGTTTTAGTTACATCTTACATTGTAACCTAGGACATAAACTCATATTACTCTTGCTTAACAAGCTACCAAAGAGTAAATCCTGAACCTCTGAAAATGATGTTGTTCCTTTCTTTACATAGTAACAATATTTTAAAGTAACATATATCAGCTTCATAGAATGGAAAAGTTTTACATCAGTTTGGGGAAGTTGTCTTTTTTATTTCAGTTCTTTATTGTTACACTGAAATTTTGTCCCAACAACATGCAGCCAACATGTTCTGTCAAACTGACGTAGTTACTGTATGGCATGTTCTACTGCTGATACAGCCCAGAAATTTTATTTCATTATATTGTAATTTCAAATAAGGGAGACTAGTTTTGTGAAGGTGGGTACATAAATGTCAATTCCTATTAAGTATAGGGGTTGCATGATCCTTCCTGTTTACAGTTATTTTCTGATAGTTGCCAAACAGTATTTGCGGGGGAACAAAAAGTTTTTTTGTTTTTTTTTAACCAGTATCTTAAATTTCTGTGTACAGACAAACAGGGAAAACAAAACGAAACAAAAAAAACCCCAAAAAACCAAACCAAACCAGCTGGGAATATATTACTAGAAAATTGTGTTGTTCTCCATTGACTTTATTATTGGGGTAAAGCTTGATGTTACAAGTGGAAATAGTTACTTTTTGCCACTTAAGAATTGCTTAAGAAGACAAAAGGAGGTTTTTGCTTAATGATACAACTGTAAGTACAAAATAATATGGTCAATATAATGAGAACATGTTAAAACTGCAGATAAGTCAACTTTCTTGGCAAGATATAGTAAGGATGTAAACATTTGCCTTAGCTCTATCTAATCCAAATATCAACAAAACTCAGCAAGGTTAACTTTTACCACTTGAGAGTATCAATGAAACACATACCATCACTGAAATGAGTAAATGCAGTAGTTTTTGTCTAACTCAGTTCTTAACCTCCTTAGGAAAAAACCTGATAGACCTGCACAAAGCTTCCATCCCAAGAAAAAAACTTATATTTTAGAAATACTAATAATATTGTTTGGACATGTAGTTAACGTTACACCTACATGGTGGGTTGGTTTACTTGTTTGTTTTTAATGTTACCAATATTATCATTGCTTGGCTGCAGTCATGCCAGTGCTTCATCCAAGTACTATATTTGCTGATCACACTCAAATTTTCCAATTCTTTATCCAAATTTTGAACTAGGTCTACATGAACGTACAAAACAGTGTGACTTTCAAAGATGCTAAGAGTCGGCATCTTAGCATCCTCATTGTGTAACACATGGAACAGATAAAATATTTAAACTTATAACACACAAAAAAATATTTTCAGTGTTCTCTGACAGAAACATTTTATAGTCCTTTTTATGGACACATAGAAACTCCTAATGCCAGATGGAGCCAATATTGCAAGCTCACTGCATAAGGAATTCATCAGGAATTCAGTATAGATCAGGGATTTTCAGAACTGCATCCTAATTTGGTAATAATCAGTCCATAAAAACTGATCTGAGATTTCATGGTCTTTTCAGTCAGATAAAGGCTGGGCTTTTTATTAACACTGACATATTAAACATAAAATGTACCTGGAAATACAATATTATTTGTAGTAGCTCTATCAAGGAGGGCTTAATTTAGATATCATTTGTTTTTCCATGGTCTCTATTTTTCTTTAAATATAGACATAAGTCTTTTATAGTGATATAGTCTATCATGTTCCAAAAGTAAGTTAATTTTTCTGAAGTTGCATCTATGAGTCATTTTTGATAGAGAATGTGTTTCTACTAGCTCTATTCTATCATAGGAAGGACGATGCATAATCTTTCACCCAGCAAGTTTCAAAAATAAAAAGAGTTAAAAGTTAATTACATGATTATCAGATAATGGAGAGTTAAAATTGGATGATATTGAACAGATGCACCAATTAAATTCAGTTTCAATGTATAGTAATTAGGGTTTGGGATTTTTTTCTTTGTTTGTTTATTAGTTGGGGTTTTTTTCAAATAGAGTAGTTTGAGTTGGAAGGGACCTTCAAAGGACATCTAGCACAACCCCTCCGCAATAAGCAGGGACACCTTCAACTCGATCAGGTTGCTCAAAGCCCCGTCCAATCTTACTTTGAATGTTTCCAGAAATGGGGCATCCACCACTTCACTGCACATCTGTGTCAGTGCTTCGCCACCCTTATTGTAGAGAACTTCTTCCATGTATCTAATCTAAATTGACCCTCCTTCACCTTAAAACCATTACCCCTTGTCCAATTGCAACACGCCCTGCTAAAAGGTTTGACCCCATTTTTGTTATGGGCCCTCTTCAGGGTATTCTGGGCCTTCTCTTCTCCAGGCTGAATGAGCCCAGCTCTCTCAGCCTGTCTTCACAGGAGAGGTGCTCCCTGCTCATGGCCACTCTAATGGGTCTATGTCTTTCTTATGCCAGGGGGCCCAGATCTGGCTGAAGTCTGATAAAGTTTATAAGACGAAATGCATGAAGATTTTTTTTTCTGGTGGTGGTAGGTTTTTTGGGAGTTTTATTTGGTTTTTGTTTCCAAAAAACTAAAGTAAGCTGTGTACAAATTTATCCCTGGAAGACCCACAATTCTGTCTATTAGCAGCTCCAGTCCCGCCCCAGTCTGCAACTGGGAACCAATGAGTTATTTTCTTTTACCAGGTATAGTTTAAATCTATTGTAAGATAATAGGACTTCACTGATTTATGGTCTAAGAGATTAATAATAGAGAATAATAAAAGAAGATAGAGAAAACATCATTTTCCTTATTTGTTATTATCTAACATGTCAGACAGATTGATCCTAAACTCATTCCCAATAGTCACTGCAGAGGGGCACGGTCTAAAGGAGCTCTTAAAAATATTTTCACAGTCATCATTTAGAGACTGTTGCTAAACATCCCCACATATGGACTGAGGTTTTAAATACAGAAATCTGTGGAGGTTTTTCTTAGTCAGAACAGACAATGTAATTTCTGCAAATGAAAGTCTAAGGAAAAAATCATGAAGTATTACTTTCAATGACTTTTTTAATCAGATTTTTTTCCCCTGGATTTCTGTTTTTCATTAGTTATTTTATAACAAAGCCAAATGAAATATTTGAAACCTTTCATTAAAACAAAAAACAGAACAACTCATCCAACATATAATATACAATGGAGAACAGCTACTAAAGTAATGAAATTAAATTAATTCTGCAGAATGGAAAACATTTTTCAATTCATTATATTTGTATATTCATTTTAGTTTATTTAAGAAAATCTTACAGTAGTAACCACAAATGAAAAAATGTTACAGAGTAGCACAGAACATTCTTTCTCAACTCAGAAGTATAGTAAGTACCTGATATACTTAAAAATCCCATATTGAATACTTTGATGTACCTAAAAAAATTGCCTTAGATATTGTTTTTATATCATTTAAGTGAGTTTTTCAGAACAGTTATAGTAAGATTGATGGTTACTGGACACTGATTGATACATCTGGGTTTTGCATTGCATCTTGTTAGATCTTAATCAGCTATTAATAATTCACCATACCTGAAGGTTAAAGAAATAAAAAGTTTTAAAATTGGCAACTCTTGTTTAGATGAGCAGTTTCTGAATTTTATTGAAGAATTTAAAGTTTTCTCTATATGGACACTAAAGAACTTCTCAAAAGATTAATATGAACACAGTAAAAAATGTGGAGTTTTCAGAATGTTACAAAAATGCCTCTGAATAATTGCAGTAAAAGCACTATCTATAAGTGCAGTTCTCATAAACAGAATACTGTGTGTGCTATAAGACCTGTACTTTATCATTGCAGCTATTAATAATTACACTCAGCTACAGAACAACTTTTAAAGCAGAATTTTATCTCTGAAATGCTCAATGACTATATATTCGTAGCAGTAAAAATGCCTTCAATGTAGTTTTGTATTTGTTCAATTGGGATCTTGTTTTAAATTTTTGTTTTCCTTCAGGATAACTGCCATTTTAACTTCAGGACCCTACACATATCTTCTCTGGCTCTGGATGTAGAACTCCTTGAACATTATAGAAAAGTGGCTTGCAGAACTCAGGGCCTGGGTGCCTTAATACCTACTGTATTAAACAATAAAATCTAATTGACTGTGATGTCCTACAACTTAATGTTCCAGTTTTACTGGACAATGAAAGCCATATATCAGAGACACCCCTAGACATACAAGGAATTATCGCTCTTTTATTCATCAGCTTGAGAGTGGTAATAATCTTCCAGAGGAAGAATTCAGAGTGCCATGGAATATTGTCCTTATGATGTTTGTTAAATATCACAACAATAATCAAGAAAAATATTTTCTAACACTGTTGAATCAACAAGCCAAGATGTCGTTAATAAAACTCTTTTCCAAACACCAGTTACAAAACATAAAAAGCTCTTGCCTTTGGCTTTAAGCTCTAGCCAAACACAAAGTATGTGCAATTATCACATGCAGTGTGAAGTACGACAAAATACACACAAGAGGCTGGGTGTTTTTGTGCACAAAATTAGAATAGAAAGGTTTGTCTTTGGAGAATAAAGTTCTGAGTTAGATCATGTCCCATAAGCTGAATTACAATAGCATTTATATGCCTTGGATGATGCTCAGGTGTTGATATTTACTGATCTCTTGCATTCCAAGGTGAGATTCATCTCAATCTAATGAGGAAGTCTAAAATACCTCAGATGATTTGTACTCCCAAAATACTTATTCCTCTCTGTTGTCTATAAAAGGAGCTTCTCACAGATGGAGACCACTCACTGCCAACAGTTGAAGTTAGATAAGATGAAGCCTTATCTCTTCTCATTTCACTGGGCCAAAGGGCTTTTAAGCATACATGTAGACTGCTCAGAGAACATAAGGAACTTAAGCTGTATCTTGGAAGGGTATGATTTGAATGTGTTTGTGGAAAATACATAAAATTTCTGCTTACATTTCCATTTTTACCTCTCTGGCTATAGTCTTATCACTTAAATATTTATTTAAGGGAAAAAGAAAACATATGGCCTTAAAGAATTATATATTAAGTTATCCTAGTTTAATTTTAAATAAGTTGTCAGCCTGTTCTAATATAACTACTACTAAGTGCCATGAGAAGGGAACAAAGTGAGTAAGCCAGATTCAAAATGTTCTATAATGACTGCATGAAATTTTCAAAATTCATNAATGAACACTGCCCCACCTGCTCCAACAGCCCATGAAGATGATAACAGAATACATGCCCTTGGTCACTTTTTACACTGTAACCTAGGACACACAGGCAAAGTAGTATTCTTGCTTTTCTGTCATTAAGAACCATTCCATATGAAATATACATCTAAAATGTTTACTGGACAGTGTTTCTTTATAATAAAGTGAAGTTAGTAATGACCTTAATGAATGTAATAACTACACAGTAATGACACATAAAACAATTATGGAACATAGTCTTTTATTTAATGTTGGGTTATTTCATTTTGAAGAGGAACCTTCATTGCATGCTTTCATTTGTTAATGATTAAACCTTCTACTCCCAATGTGAAGGATAACTGAGCAAATAAAAAATATTGCATTCTTAGACTATTTAATTGAAAGTATCTGAATCATTGAAATTGACAATGTCATGGCAAAACCTTATTCCTGGGTTTATTCCCTTACTCGTCTGTGTTTTCTTTTCTTTCATACTTTTTACACTCATCAATTCTGTCTTTCATTCAAGCTATTTTCTTAGACCCAGACTGACAAAAGTATTTGATCTAAAATTCTCTGGCTAACTCCTTGTTGTCCATCATGACTCAAGATGTTTGTCAATTGTTTCCTTTACAACGAGAGCCTTCTGGATTACTATTAGTCATTAGTTTTCCTGACTCACCTGAAAACAGCTCTGTCAGTCTCACTGAGCTTCCCAGGGACATACTCAGTTCTCCTGGACAATGCTCAGGAGAGCATCTAGGTGTACTTAGCAGGCTAAAATTTGCTAAGGTCCTCCTATGTCTTTAAGTTAGGGTGAAAAAAACCTCACCCAAAATCATATCCATTGATTTGAATTCATTCTTGTCCCAAGAGGTAATAAGGTACAATGCAAATGAAAGTATTTATTCACAGCATCCACTATAGCAACATATGGTTGAGGAAGTAGGCAGAGAAAAATCATGCTGGATCTAATTACTTTAAATAAGGAACACCTCACACTGCCCCTCTCTCTCCCTCTCCCCACTTCTGAGCCCTTTCCTTGTAGATTGTGTTAGCTGTTATAAATAGTCCCTTATTTTAAATGCTACATAAGGAAGAGACGATCTAAATTTTTCCCGTTAAACTGATAGTTCTTATTTAGGAGATAACCTGATCTCACTTATCAAGCATAATAACTATTGTTTCACTTCACTGGTATTGTAAATAGTCTTGTTAGGCTATCTCCCCTTACATTTTGTTGCGTTGTTCCCTATTTTATATTCATCTACAAATTCTTCCTTTCCCCAAGTCGTGACCTCCAGCTCCACTTCATTTTGCTTTCCCTGCGCTCCTGACACTGAATTCATGCCAGCTCTGACTCGTTTCCCTTTTCCATGAGCAATTTAATTCCCTAAAATGGCACACAGATGTCTCACCTGAAGGGACTGGGGAGGAGAGGACAATTTTCTTCCATTGTAGTGTTTAAATAAGATCACAAAAATTCCAGCAAGAATCAAAGTTGATACATGTAAGGAAAGGCAATACAGAAGTGAAGGATTAAGGAAGGAGTAGTAAATGCAGGAGGAGGAAGAACAGAAAAGAACATCACACTTCTTTTAGGCAGCAGATCTTTGTCAGAGCATCTCATGTCTGTGAAACTGTGGCCACAGTGCGGGTGTTTCAGTGTTGAGCCCTCTAACACAGCTTGCAAAGCTACACATTTACTTACAGCTAATGCATCTTATTACTTGCACTTAGTACCAGATATGGCCTTGGCCATCCTGATGTTACAATGAGTTTGAGGTAATAAATCTCTAACATTCTTTTTTAATATATCTATACTAAATATAGATGTTTACATATAGAATATAGATAATACATACAGAGAGACTATATACGCACACATGCATAGACATTGTCTTCATTAATGTGCTGCAATCATCATACTTTATGCCTTGAAAAACTACCTCCCGTTATTTTGTCAGTTAGTGAGTGATGATCCTTGAAAGTTCTTGTTTGGACATGTATCTGCAGGGATGCTCATATAAATATTTTAGCTGACAGGATTTCAAAATAGAAGATAGCTCTCAGCTGAAAATTAGAGTACAGTTTTCTTTCGTCATTTCCTAACCCGGAGACCTGTTATGGAAACTCATTAAATACTTGTCCATGTTTTGGCCAGGACAGAGTTAATTTTTTGCAGTAGCTGAGGGGGCATGGCTGTGGGCATGTCTAGGAAGTTATTCCTTACCACAGGGAATTGCCGAGGGTAGGGATAAGGGGCAATGACTTCCAAAAAGAAGAGCATGGCTTCTGGTTGAAAAATATGTTGGCATTGTTTGCCATTGTTCATCGCCTTCGGGTCCCCGTGAGCATTTTCGTATATGAATCACTCTCTTTTTTGTATACTTTTGCTATTAATATTGTTGATGTTACTGTTCTTATGTCATTGCTGTTTTCAATAAATTGTTTTTATTTTAGCACATGATCTTCACATTTTGCGCCTCCAGTTCTCAACTTTGTCCTACTGGGGTGTGAAGGGAAGGAGCAGGGAGGAGCAAGAGAGCAGTAGTGTGGTTTGGAGTCTCAGTGGGAGAACTAAATTGGGGAATACCATTCCTAAACCCCAACAATATTTTACACTATTTCCAAAATAAATAAATGAATAAACAAACACATTGTAGAGAATAGGAATACTTCTGTGGTTAAATGAATATAGAAATAGCAGAAGTATTTAAAACTGATTCATAATGGGCTGTGTTGGAGGGCTTCTGTGGGTTTTTTTTTTATCTGAGCTAGTCCTTACAGAGTGTGTATTTTTGATTTTTTTTTTTGTTTAGACTTGATTAAATTAATTTTATTCTATTTTACTGTATTTTTTAACAAATAATATTACGTCAACTTTATAGATATTTGGCTTAGTATAAAATGGGGAAAGTAGTTAAATTAGAAGGATAAAGGTAGATGAGTTGACAAAACCCATTCTAATTCTTTCCTGCATTTTCATGAAACTGAAGTGTCAGTAGTTTCATAAGATAAGATTATCTGTTTGTTATAGTCAAAACGATGTCAAGAACCTTGTAAAAGAAACAAGATTTGGTTTATTTCTTCAGACAAAAGCATTAATTATTTTATTTTATTAACAGATCCAAAATCAAAACCAAAATTACTCCTCTCTAGAGTAGTTCTCTTAGTAAATGTAAAGTAGTTTTGCTATACCTGAATTTGAGTCAAACAATAACTACTGGAAAATCTTAACTAGAGAAAAAGTATTTCAGTGACAATCCTGTTAGTAATAATTCTGATAAAACGTATCAGAATCTCTTGATAATGCAATAGACTTCAAAGGATGTTCTGCTTCTATATCTGACATACTATACATAAGGAAAACATTACTCCTTCAAGCCTGCATGGAAACAGGATGTCTTATACTGGTATAAACAGTAAATTAGTGTCTGTGTGAGGACATGATGGAATAAGAATAAAAATTAAAACATTACTTGAATTAGTATAACATGAAAAAGTTTGTCTGCAGCTCACAATGATCAACAGAGAGTTTCCTCTGCTGTCTCTGATCCTGCAGCAAGCAGCCTCGTTGCCTTCAGATTTAGAAGGAGAATAGCTGGGGTTGTTTAATTATTTCTCATTATTTCTTGTAAGATACAGTGTTTGCCAGCAGAGGTGTAGTATGGTACTAATATAAAGATCTCAAAACTGGGCCCTTTAGTTCTTTATGATGCTGGAACAGACACAGGAATTGCCTGCAAGTCTGTCTTGTTCCATAGAGCACAGTGCAACACCTAGTATGCAGAAATTAGAGATTTTAGGTTCCATGTGCAATCTTCATTTTGAGCCCAGAAATGCAGTGTCTTACAGTGTTGTTTGAAAAATTATTTTCTGTTTGTTTCTTTTCTTCCCACGGGATTGCAATTTAACAGGTCACTGAGTGTTTGATACTCAGTGAATAAACAGCTATTTAATGCTTCCTTCAATCCCTTTATGTGCATGGCCTCAAAGACTGTTTAGCCCAGAGCATCAAATATGTCACTTGTCCAAGTGACGCTTAAAGGTTTTAACTCCCTGATCCTAGAAAATAAGTACCTGGCTGCCATCAGTACTGGAAATGAAAACTCAACACTCTGCAAGTCAAACCAACTATTTCCAGAAAATGAACAAATTACATTATTTATACATATGTATGTGTTTGTTCTTGAACAACTTGATTAAGGTAATTTAGATTGGATACCACTTCCATCCAAGGCTAGGGCAGATTTTTAAGACTATCTATGCTAGGACTTAAAGTCTGATTTAAAAATGGATTACATTTTTCATAGTGGAGGCAGAATTCAAACAAAACCGAGGAATTTAATTTCTTTTGTATTACTTCATACAATAAATGTCTTCAGCTAAAAGGAATGGAGAAACTTTCAATATTCTTTTTAGACAGCATTGGAGAAATCCTTACTAGAGATCAAAGCATGAAATCTTTTAAGGAGAACTTTGATATTATGAAATATGGGGGTCTTTACCTTACCTGAATAATTTGTCTGATACGAAGAAGTTCCAAGCCTTCATCTGATTTTAGATTTAACACCTAATCTGAGCTAAAATTACTCTACCTGTATTCATATGGAACAGGAATGAATAATATGTGCGTGCACTTGAAATAAAAACAGCTTTTCTTTAGTTGCACCTTTGCTTTCATAGCAACCTACCTCCACAAGTCCTGCCTATTAGTATTTCCTGAACACCTGAGAAGGGGTGATCACATTCCCAATGCCTATTGGGACCCTGTGGTTTACATAGTTGCCTACATTGATCCCAGGAGAGATCAAGGGCAGATCATGACTCATCAGTCATGGGCAGAATAGTTTCAATATGAGAGTGGTGAGGCGCTGGAACATGTTGTCCAGAGAAGCTGTGGAGGCCCCATCCCTTGGAGTGTTCAAGGCCAGATTGGATGGGGCTTTGAGCAACCTGATCTAGTGAAAGATGTCCTTGCCTATGCCAGGTGGTTGCAACCATGTGATCTTTAAGGTCCCTTCCAACCCAACTGTTCTATGATTCTAAGATTCCATTGTCTTCCCTTGTTTTAACCTTGAATAGTGTAGACTCTTAAGCAGGAATTGATATGAAGTGCCACTGTTCAATTTACTAATATGGACACAACCAAACTGCTTGTTTTCTGTAAATACTCAACTAATATAAAAAGGTAGCATGTAACAGTAAAGGCTACACTGAGTCAGAGGAAGCACACTTGCAGCAACACCAGCACACATATCGGCACTTAGTCACAAATTGTGGTACATGATGCCCCTCTCAGTTGGTCAAGCTCAAAGGAAATGTTCCTCGTCCTTCTGCAGCCTCAGCTGAAGCACTGTGTTGTTCTTTGTGGGACTGGGAGGGATCATTCCGTGCTGAGAATGTGACCTCGAGAATCTGTTGAGCAGTGGTGTCCAGCCTCTTTACTGGAGAACTAGAGCAGCTAAGTTGTAAGCACGTCCTCCAGCCATGGAGTTACATTTTGTATACCAGAAAAACAAATGAGCATGTGTTCTAGAGACCCCTCCCCCACACTGTGTCTTTTGCTTAAGATATAATATTCCAGTTTGTGGGATTGGAATCTAACTCTCCTTGACAGTACTGAGTTTTACTTTTCTCTGAGGAGCACACCTATAATGTTTTTTTTTTGTTGTTTCATTTTGATATTTACTGTGCGATGGACATAGTTTATTTGTTTCCTATTCCATGATTTAAAAAAAAAAAAAAAAAAAAGACCTGGAGATA
>VZTH01011892.1:0-73437 GCA_013397815.1 Aleadryas rufinucha | reverse complement strand
TTTTTTTATATTTTTTGTGGGGATGGAAATATTTTTTTTTTTTCTTTTTCCAAAATTAAAAAAAAAAAAAAAAAAAGACCTGGTGATAAGTAAGAAGGAAAAACCCCAGTTTCATATAATACCTCAACTTCTGTGTGAGGTACAGATCTGCCTGCTATATCAATTCAGCTGATGATGTGCCACTTTCATCAGTATCCATGTCCACCTCTCTCTTCCACACATAGCTTTGGTTGCCCATCCTTCAGAAATTCCAATAATATGTTCAATTAACATGTAAAGAGCAATTTTACACTATATCTACAAACTTTTGGATCTGTCATTACTGGAAACTCTGAAATTTTCCATATGAAGTCCCACCTACACAAGATGAATGCTACAGAGTCAAGTACTTTGTGTAGGGGCATCACCTTTGACGTCTGTGCATCAACCACAGGATTCCCATCTAACCCTCCCAGAATTTGTTGTGGTTTTTTAATTTGTGTACTATGGTGAAGAGGTTTTGAAAACCTTACAGAAAAAACCCACCACTGTGGCATACACTGGTTATAACTTGCTTCCAAGAACCACTAAGTTTTTTTACACTTTCTCATTTTCTCCAATTAAAACACAAACAATATTGCTGTTAAAGAATATATTCCTATCTAGAGGAAGAGGAAAGAAATCATGCGACTAAATTAGAGCTCTGCTAAAATAGGTTGCATAAAATAATCTCTCAGTGTCATTTTCATATTATCTTTCATAGCATTATGGGGAGATTTGAGACTATTTAGCTGTTCCTTGCAGAGTTCATGTAGATGTGAAAATATCTTATGTATTGTGTGTATGGAAGATAGCTGTTTATTAGAAATGTAACTAAGGAAAGATCTGCTATGAACATGCTTTTATAATGATGTTAATTTAATCTTTTATTAATGTACAATGTAATTCATATTACAATTTAATATTCAGCTTAAAGTTTGCCAGCTTTGAAATTCAGAGCTCTAGATAGATTGTTAGTATGTGTATATTTCTTTCATAAAAGAAAATCAACCCCCAAAACAGTGTTTGTAGGATGTAAGTTTTTTACTTGGACAAATGAATTATCAATTCAGTGATAAGAACTACAGGCTATATATAGTAAAAACTTTTGGATTTAGCATACATTTTGTCAATAGCAAAGAGGTACTAGCAAAGATGCATTCTGTATTCCGCATATGGTTTTGTTTTTTCTTTTCCATTTAGTTATATCACAGTACTTTCTACAGGTACACCCAAATTCTAAGTAGATTTGAAACAGAAAATGCCAGTTTGTATATAGAAATATTTACAGTGGTGCTCTAAAGTAGTCTAAAGTGTGTGTGAAAGAATATATACAGTATAAAAGTCCATATGAATGAGATGTAGAAATATGTATAGGTCTGACTGTTTTCACCAACACCTTTAAGAATTATTGAATACTGTGTCTAAAATGAAGCATGTAAATCTTCTTGTAAATGACCAACACTTTTTTTCAATCAAAGCTGTTTTTAAGTAGAATTTGGGTGTCCCTTATGTTGTTAACAAGTAGATAAAGAAAATGAGACTATAAATAAAAATGAAATTTCTTTGATGTAGTTTGCATGTCCTAAGTAGAAAAAAAACATCTGTTAAGAATGTTTGTATTTCAATATGTTGGTCTTGTTCTATTGCAGAAGAAAAAGGGATTCAGCCATGGTTCTAAATAGACTTTTCCATAATCATTATCTCTTAACATGATGAATTTCCTAGTAATCTGGAATATTTAATGAAACTCTGATATCCCATACTGTGATGAAAAAAGGCATCTATATCACTATATTGATTAATTTTAGAGAGAGACTAAATCCCATTTCAGTTTGGTTATTTTTTAGCTCCAAAAATATGTACTCTGTCTACTCTAGTACTCTGTCTACTCTAGCAAATCTACCTTCACACAGCTGATATCTTAGCTGAGAATTTCTGATATTCATCAGTTTGACTTTTGTTTCAAGTAATCAACATTTTGAAAAGGAGAAACTTAATTTTGTGTAGCTCTCCAGAGTCATTCAAGGAAAAAAAAAAGTAAAATTTGAAATCTGGAGCATGGTCATGCAAAACAAAACAAAACAAAAAAAGTTTACCATCTGTAAACTAAGACATGAATTGACATCATGTTAGGTTCTCTCTGGTAGCTACTCCATTAACAAATGGTGTAGTGTAATGAATGACAGTAGAATAACCCAGAGTGGTCCAAGGGCCTCTTGCCTGTATTAGAAAAATTCTTCGTGGACTTTCTTCATATCCATGGTTAATGCAAGTTAGATAGTCTGCATTCAGTTGTGCTTACATTTCTCCTTTTTTTAATTAAATGTAGGTAGGACTTAAGATACACAAAATCAGTTCTACCAGCATAGTTACGCACCAATAATTTACCACCCAGACTTAAAAATAGATAGCATCCATAACCCTTATTTAACATTTTTTAATACTTGAGATTTGACTTCCTGTGAGGTAAACTACCACAGCAGGGAGTCAGATGATGAGATTTTGTCATAACTGAATAAGCTTATTTTTTGCTGAATGTTTTGACACATGCATGCACACCTATACTTGTGTGCACACACTCATGAGACTGCTTTTCTTCTTTAAATGATAAAAAAGTAGCTTGGAAATACAAGTTTTAATCATAAAATGGATACCTGTTATGAGAAAAAAACCCCTCATGTTTCTCCCAACATAATAGTTGCTTAACTAGTAATACATTGAGATTAGATGACAGTGAGTCATTGTATTCTAACATATTTTGAGGTTTGGGGGTTTTTTTCTCTTTTAAGTGGTATACACATGATTTTTTTTTTTTTTTACCATTAATATTAGATTCTTTTTTCATTTTCCAGGTTGAGTGGTATGAATCTACCTTCTCCAGTTATCAGCAGTAAGAACTGGTTACGTCTCCATTTTACATCTGACAGCAATCACCGACGAAAGGGATTTAATGCTCAGTTTCAAGGTAGGAAATGTATAAAAGCACACCAAAAAACTCCTTTACCTTTAAGCATCACTGAAGCTGTGGTGGAATTTGATAATTATGTTTAAATATCACAGTTGTAGTAAAAAGCTGACTCATACTACTACTGCTCTTACATTGAATATCTGTTTTCCTTGTGTGATCAGATATCTCTAGGGATTTACTTTTGGAAAAAGTATGTGTGCTTCACAATGCAGTTTGCTCTAAGTATGTATTTGCTTGGTCACTTTTTTTGTAATAAATTTATTTGCAGTCAGTCTGATCTTTGCTTTAAAAACATGCCTGGAATGCAACTTGCAGAAAGTCCATTCCACACAAAGGCAGGCTTCTATCTAAACATTGTCTTCCTTCATTATTCAAAACCTAACTCTTATCTGGAAGCTACATTCATCTTTTAGAAATTTGACTCAACCATAGTATAGTACAAATTATATTTCAGGCTCCTGCATATATTTGCATATACAACCTCAAAAGAAGACAAGAGGATGTCAGTGTTGCTGTCATTTCTAGTTATGTTCATGTAGATACTTTTTAAAAGGCAATTTTTAAAAAATGGATTTTTTTTTTTTACTTTATAAATCATTACTGAAGATGAAAGACATGGTACTTATATTGAAAAAAGATAAAGCTTCTTAATTTATCTGTGCTTTTAAATTCTGCACTTACACAAGCTGCTTCAACCCTTTTACCTCCCACACCATCAAGTCCTATAGGAGTTTAGACATTTGGGTTTTTTTCCTGAAACTGTGGGACCTCTATCATTTTATAAAATGAGAAATACACTGCATCAACTATATGTTTCTGGTGACTATGGCATGCATGTGCAACAAAAGCATTTAATATACATAGTTCTTTTAGTTTTAAAAGTATTTTGAACATTTCTGTAAAGAAAAAAAAAAAATCTTAATTTCATTTCCTTTTGTCAACTCAGCACAAATATGTGATCCTTTGCACTTAAAACTTATTTTTTCCAAAGTTTACCGAGGATGCATATATAATACCACTACTGGGGACTGTGAATGTAAATGCACTGCTTATGTTAACTCTGTGTCTTAAGCCTGTTAATTGGGATCCACAAAAACAGTGTGATTCGTCCTGCTGATGCACCAGAAAACTATGAATCAACAGAATAACAAGGGGGAAGTTTGGGATAAAGTAACATACACTGGAAAAATAGCTTTTGTTCTTCATTATTTCTTATCTCTAGACAAATACTCACCAAGGAGTTTAAACTTTTGGGAAATATCTGGGGACATCATTATTTCAGATGTATCTCTCTTGATCTGCATAATACATCAGATATTGGATATAAGTGTAAACTTCCCTGATGTAGAATATACCTTGAATGACAAGTAGAAGTATCTTATTGCAATTAAAATTCTTACAATTACACAAATTTCCTTTCTTAATTTAAATCATTATTTTGAAATGCAGGTTTATAAAATTTACTGTATTTAATATAAAGATCTCTGAATTACATGAGAAATCATGAATTACATAGCTAGCTATCTTGTCAGGCTCAGATGCAATTAAATAAATTCCTATGTTAGTGATATAAGCATAAACTGTGTTAAAACATAGGAGAAATATTTCAAGACCCATAGGATGAAAATTCAGAGTGGTTTAAAAATCACGTTAACCCAACAGCTTCATTAACTCATTTTTATGACACAACATAAGTAATTATATTATATGTGTATTTGAAAACTAAGCAGAAGTAACAATATTTTCAGCTAGAGTAGTCTACTGATACCACAAATGGCACAATAGCAGATGTTGGAAGAGAACTCTGGAGCTCATCTAGACCATCTTGTCCTCCTCAAACAAGGGTACAGCAAGCTGCCCAGGACTATGTTGGCTGGGTTTTGAATACCTCCAAGATGACACTCTGCAACCTCTCTGGGCAACCGATGCCAGTGTTTACCCTCAGAGTAAAAAGGTTTTCACTTTATTTGTAAGTGGAATTTCCTGAGTTTCAGTTTGTGCTTATTGCTTCCTGTCTTGTCAATGGATCATCATGAAGACTCTGGCTCTACCTTCTTTGCACCCTCTCATCTCATCAGGTATTAATGAATAGCAATTAGATCCACCCCAATGCCCCCAAGCCTTCTCTTCTCCAGGCTAAATTGGCCCAGCTGTGTCAGCTTCTCCCTTATGTTTTTGTTTTCAGAAAGTTACTTCTGCTAAAATTCGACAGCTTTGACACATATTTCCATCTTAGGTGCTTTTCTCAAGTCAAGTAATTATTTGAACTGATCATGAAACAAAAAAACCTCCACTGAAAAAAAAGTCTTGCGACATACATGACCTCATTTTCAGGCATAAAACCTATCAGTGAAAGGATGCCTCCAATGTCTGATTGTCTCCAGACACTATCCTTATATTTGTCCACTGGGCAAATCCTGCATTGCAGGCTATATGACTCTGAGACTGCCAAGAAGCATTTTCTTTATGGGCGACTATTCCCAATAGCTTACGCAGACTGTTCCAGAATACACACATGTAGTTGGTATTGATACAATGATACATTGAGCTATACTGTCTTTGAGACACTTGAAGTAACAACACAGACATTTTATTGTAACCGTTTTTACTAGTAGATGAGTCTCCATTACTAGACCAAACTAAAGGAATCCTTTTGATTGTTCTAGTTTCCCAGAAATTCTAAATCTTGAGCAACTGTCCTCAGGGCATTCAGGACTCTATTTTCTAATGTTACTTAGACTGCTTTTTCCTTTTGCTGCTTGCTAGAAAGAATAGTCCTTTAAAATCAGTCTGTGCTGTCTCTTTGTGACTGCTGGCTTGGTTCATTTATGTGTGTGTGGTGAAGGTGTATAATTATGCTGCACATGAACAATAGTCTTCATAGTTTTGGGGAAATAGAAAAGTCAGTAATTTTGATTGCAGTCTTTAGATATTAAATGAAAACAGCTTTTACACTTTGCCAGATAGTGAGTTATTGTATTTTAGAGTCCTTATATAGATTTTTCTCAGTAGCTGTCAGATTATAATGTTATTCTCAAAACAAAATCACAAGACACTCCTCAAGAAATGGTAGCTTGTCTGTTTGCAGTTTGCATCATAAAGACTGTGGTGGGTTAACCTTGGCTGGATACCAGGTGCCCACCATATCAGTCATTCACTCCTGCTCCTCACCAGGTAAGAGAAAATGTATTGAGATAAAGACAGCAAAAGATCACTCGCCAGTTACTGCCATGGGCAAAACAAGCTCAACCCTCACATATTCTCACTCTTTTCTCTGGCTGCTGTTGATGCTGCACAGTGACTTTTTTCCTTCTTAAATATGTTATCCCATCACTGATGGGCTCAGCCTTGGCCAGTGGCAGGTCAGCTTTGGAACCATCTGGCATTAGTTCTGTTGGACATGAGGGAAGCTTCCGGCAGCTTCTCACAGAAATCACCCCTGTAGCACCCCTACCCCTCTCAAAAAAGCTGCCAGCCAAACCCAATACACAAATACATTTCTGACATTTTTATATTTTTAATATAAATCTATTTAAATCTATTTGTTTTGATCTCATACACCTCTTGTGGTTTCACTGGGAATTAGACTAAGGACTGGAGTTCCTCAGCCCTGAAAGTCACTGCAGATAGAGCCACTACACAGGACATGATCACAAAAGCATAATGACCAGCCCCAGCTTGCATGCAACCATCCCCTGCCATTATTTTATTCCTGTATTTTTGCATATCTGTTCCTTCCCAAGCCCTTTAATCCATCCCTTTCCCTGATGCTGGTTACTTCCCTAAATACTCCATAGTTAGCCTTGTGCAATCCCAAAATTCCCTTCCCTTTTCCTCCACAATGAGTTCTGTGTCCCGGAACAGGGCCCCTCCTCAGTCTCTGAAGTGACTGGAGAGCTCCAAGAGTGAGCTGTGCCCCAGCCTTTGGGGCTGGGTCTCACCAGGGACAGCCCTGGGGAGGCTGGGGTGGAGGTTGGGTCTCTGTGTTGGTATTGAGGTTCCCACACTTGCCCAGGACACTCTGCATTTCTTCTGCACTTGTGGCGATGGACGTGGGGTGATCCCAGGGGAGTCAGGGTGAGGTGGCATTTGTCTCACCCATCCATCACCATGTCCCTGTGCTCGTCTGTGTGTGCACAGGTTAGCTTTTTATTGCCTCGCTCTCCTGGCTGCAGAGGAGGCAGGCCCTAGACCCGTGTGGGCAGGGCCAGGTTGCTGTTCTGTACCAGCCACATCATTGCTGGGGGGGTAGTTTTGGGGGCCAGAAAAGGTGAGTGCACCCCCAGAAGCACCTCATTTTGCCTCTCTGTTGGGGAGGTTGTTTGGATGAGCTCTGTTGAGATCATCCTCTGCTGCTGCCACTCATCCCCTTCCTGTTCCTCTGGGACACAGCTTGGAGACATGGTAAAGCCACCGTGTCCCCAAGATATGGTGCTGACAAAAGGGGGACCCCCATGTTGTGGAGTCAAAACCCCAGGGGAAACTGGTGCAGCACCAGTTCTGGAAGCAGCTGTGCAGGATCACGTCCAGCTTCTGAACTGGCAATGTGACGTGGCACAGACAATCTGGCTTTCAGGGGTTTGTCCACCATTGTTTTCCATTGTCTTGGGCTCAGGGACAGGGAGAATCAACCAAAGGAAGTGTCTTTGTCCCAGGGGCTGCATGGATGTGACCTATGGGGAGCATCCACCATCCTGTCTGTTGTGGCAGCCATGGAACTAAGTCGAGGTAGTGAACTCCTGTAGTGAGTAAAGCACCTTCTCTTTTTGTATACTTTTTTAATTGCTATTGTTGCTGTTACTGTGTGTTCCTTATTCCATTGTTTTCTTTTTCTTTTTGTTATCTCAACCCATAGTGTCTGTCTTTGTCCCCTTCTTACTGGAAAGGGTGAGGGGAAGGGGACTGGCTTATTTGGAGTTTAATTTCCATCTGGTGTTAAATCACCACACTAACACAACACATCTAGCAACATCACTGGCCCTTCAAAAGCAAGTCAATATGGGAGGCAGCACAACATACATCTTTGAGCAGCAATGGGATAAGGAACTTTTTTTCTTTTCCTAGTAAGAATTCAGATTATCAGACTTTTTATATAGTTAGCATACAGATACTTTAATTACTCTTTTCACCTCATATCAAATTAACATCATGTTTATTATCATCTATATTGTTGCTGTAACTTGGCCTTTTCCAGTCAGGCAAAACTAATACTAACAAGCAGTCAATTTAATTTTCTTTTCTTTGTTTGCTCTTTGATTAGGCAAACAGAATTATTATAATTTATTTTATTAAAATATTGGAACTACCAATTGGATTTAAAGCTATGCATAATTAAATTTTTCAGAATTTTTTTCAGATCTGTCTATCTTGCATTTTTAGCAATATTTAGTGCCCCATTTTAACATGGTCAAGAAAACCAGCTCACTGGCATAAAAAAAAAAGAATAGCACTACTAGATTTGCACATCTTAATGCATTAAGTAAATATAGTTTTAAAATGCTTGGCAAGCTTAATTTATAAAAAAAATTTGTAGAGTAAAAGGTGTATCCAAATGATTGATGCTTGGATTTCCCCTTGAATCATTTACTGAATTTATTGTCCCATTTTCCATCAGATTAGAGTAGGAGTTTAAAGAAAATTTAAAAATTTTAAAAATTAATTAGGTATAGAATGAGGGGTTTGTTTTGATGTTTATTTGTTTTTTCCTCTCCACACATCATGTGTCATTTTCATTTGATTTTTTGTATTTTGATGTTGATTTCATCAATAAAAATATTTATGTCCCAGTTTCCTTGTGTTTTCCTGTGGATTTTTTTTTTCATAGTTTCAGAGATTCTAGTCTTGAGGAGGCATGGTTTTTAATGGCCTTGAAAACCACCAGAAAAAATCACATTGCAGTGACATGCTCTGCCTTGTCTTCTTCATGTCTGCCATACCAGCAACATTGGTCTCATGGAAATGAACACTCACATTAGATATAACTGGATACAGTTCTTGTTCTGCCTTGTTCCTTAGTGGCATTGTCATGGGGGGAAAGATGTTACAGTCATTTAATTATGAACTTCTTTTTTTTTTTAATTCCTCTACCCTCACCTCTGCTGATACATGAAAATCCTTTGCATATTCAGTGGGAGTTGCAGAGTATATGATTTGTCTTATGCCACTGCTTCATAAATGCGTAAATTCCCCAGAGGTGAGGTATCATTAAGAGGCTCACTAGGAGATAAAAACCTAGGACTTCCCAGAAACAAAGCTTATCAATGTACACAGAATGACTTGAAAGGTGTGATAAAGAATCCCCTGCTCTTTTGCGTGTTTACAGCATGTACAGTATGCTTGTTTAGCTTTTGCTCATTTCTGGAACGACAGAAAGTTGTTTTAATATTTTTGGTTTTCTTTCTAAGAGGAAAGAACTCCTCAATACCTTTAGCCATACAGCTAAAACTAATCTGCTTAAGTTAATTTTTTTTTTTTCAAAATTCCTGGAAATAGAACAGAACAAGAAAGTTTCCAAAGCAAAACATGATTTATGGGTGTGTTTACTTTCATAGTAACTCAGGTCTCTGTTGCAGAGTGTTTCAAATAAAGTATTCTATTTTTAGCAAGTTTTCAGAGGTTCAAGAAGGTATTAGGTATTTTGATAATTATATACCAGAATTTATTTATCTGTTGTGTTTGACTACATTCAGTAATTCAGGATTTAACAAACAGATAATCCTGAAGTCAAACAATGAATATAATAGAGGCTGCTGAAATAAATGTATGCTAATGGAAAACCATGAGTGAAATAATGTAAATCAACTTGCAATTGCTAGTTCTTTCAATGAATTTTCATATTCGTTAAGTCTACCTGTAAATGCATGTCTGTCCTTTCTACATATTCTTTAAATTCCTAGAAATGATGCTTTAAACAAGTGAAAAGAATTTGCAGTATTTCCTTGAGGCATGGTACTTTTAGTCAGGGGTTTCATTTATAATTGTTACTTACAGTAAATTTCAAAAAGAATATTAGTAAAAGCAATTGATAAAATCAAAAAGCCAGAAAAACCTGTTATTTTCTAGCTCTTAAGAGATGCTGAGCATAATTTTCCTTTAAATGGTACTGAGACAATAATTTATATCTTGTTAAATTTTATTATAAAGAGAGTAAACCAGTCTTGATATGAAAACATCAACACGGAGATAATCCACCATCTTTCTTGACCATTCTTTTCTGTGGTTAACACAACCACTGTTAAATACGTAGTCCAGTACTGCCACAGGTAATACCTCTTTCTTAAGTATCTAGTAAAATGTTCCTAAAAAGGCTCAGACATAGCTGCCTCATGATATCAACACTAAGAAGACACCAATTTAGTAACAACAGTTAAGACTTCAGCCATTGTTTGGCATGGTGTTATCCTCCCCAGAATTATACAAAAGACTACAGTTGAAGCAGCATTTGAACAGGGTACTGAGTAGATCTCATTTTCTGATTTATTTTTAGAGACATTTCCTACAAACTACTACCCAGTGTGTTCTGCAACATGGTATATTCATAGGGCAAATTGTGTTGATAAAATTTTCCAGAACTGTGGAGGGTATCTGCAGTCATTGAAGACTTGATGCCTGCTAGACTGGTTTTATTATGATATATCATACATTGAAAGCACAAAGTAGCTAAGGCAGTCCATCAGGGCAAGGGGCAAGCTAGGAGACATGGAGAAGGTTAATGGAAAACAAATGGCTGTGCTCCTTTTTAAACTTGCAGATCCTGTGTCAGCTTATACACACCGAATGAGAAAGATTTGTGTAAAAATCTATTGTGACACAAATTTGTCTTGGTGCCATTTATCTACTGGTACTGCATGCAGAGATTTCCAGCACAGGGAGCAGGTGGAAGGTCTGATAGTGACAGGCAGTACTTTGCTGAATTGATGGAACAAGGAAGCCAACTGATCATGAACCTACAGCTTTTACAGGTAGCCATATATTGTGCCTGGTGTGAAGCTCTCTGGAGTTATAATACCGATTAGTAGGGAAGATTTTGAAAGCTGTTAGTGAGAGAAACACTGGGAGAGTGTATTAGGCAGAATACTCTTCAGACAGGGAATAGAGAAACTGATGGACTATTCCAGTGAGTTGGTTTAAACTAGAGATCCTATGGAAAACTGTGATGCTTCTGTGAAAAGTCAAGTGGGTCACTGAGAGGAAAAGCTTGTAGGGATACTCCCAGGGTACTGAGTGTGGGATCTTGTTTTATCAACCGAATTATTATAGAATTCCCTTCATAAACTGGAGTGAATAGTAAAATTGAGAATGATTGCTTTTTTCTTACTCTCATAAATACTAAACTTTTAGAAAGAATTCATGGTACAACAGACCATAGTGAAGCAGAAGAAAACCTGGAAACAGATAACAATCTGTTTAGTGGTCCCACATGACTCTGAGTAATAAGAAAGAAATGTTTGATCCATAAGTATAATCTGGGGAGAACACTGATGCTGCCAAATGTGAAATTGTAGATTATTTATTCCAGGGCCAAAAAAAGGTAGTAGTCTCATAATTTGGAGGAGAACACGAAAAGATTAGACACTAGGGCAAAGCAAACAGAGCACTGGAGTGGACTCTTCAACCTGAATTAAGAAAACACTTTGTTTCACAATAAGATTACTCAGATTGAAGGAAATCAAAACAGTGAAACGAAAGCAAAAGGAAATTGATGAATTCGGAACTGTACTGAGATAAATTTGCTAATTTCCTTCAAGAATAATCCCATGAATGTTCTTGCAAACACATCACTGTTTTTTACTGAACTCTGAAAAATATTTAACATGAAGTGTCAGTCTTTGTAATAGATATTTATCATACATAAAAAAACCTGAAAATATTGGGTTTTTTTCTGTACTGTAACAAAATCAGAGAACTGTTCAAATATCTATTTATCTATCTATCTATCTATCTATCTATCTATCTATCTATTCCTCATAGTGACAGAGAGCTTCAGGCTGGACAGGAAAGGTGCTGCTTGTGATCACCAGATACTGGGCAATATGCTGTTCCTCTTCACCTTCAAATATCCGTACTTAGGATAAATCTGCAGTGAAAGGCAGCCAAGAGCTGAACTCAGCAGAGTAGCAGCAGAGCAGCTTGAGGAAGTACCAGTAGATGATGTCAGAATATTTTAGCTTTGAGTGGTAGCCAGTATTTGAGGTCTTGGAGGTTATTTCATGCAGGAAGAAAAACCGGCAAGACACTCATGTATTTGGGGAAAAACATATTATGTCACCCAAGTTTGGAGTAAAATGCATTTTCTTCGCACATGTTCAAATATATTAGAAACTAAGAGCTGCATGGAAACCAGAGTAGATTTGAATGAAGTTTTACAACTTGAAAGTTTTACTTTTATGATCCATTCAAATAAGACCAGGCATATATTCCTTTCATGGCTGAGTTTTTTTCAGCTGTAGCAAAAGTTTAAGGAATACCGCTGGTGCTTTCCAGTAGGCTGATAAGATTTTCTTGGACTTCCAGCACTCAGCTCTCTGCCCTCCTCCCTGAATAGGTTACTCATCTCCAAAAGACTCTTGAAGTTATGATTAAAAGAAAAGGTGAAGCGAGTTAATTCCGTAAGCTTAACTGAATGTTTAAGTGAAGACAATAGAATTGTCTTCAGATTTCAGAAGGTAATCACTTAAAAGGTTGAAAGTGGTATTCAATTCTGGCATTATTAATGTAAACCCATTCCTCTTTTTGTGCTGTTAAATGGAAAATCATCTTTGAAATCAGGAAAAACATTTTAATGAAGGAGCAATGAGGAAGTAAAAGAGAAGTGTCTCAGAAAAGGTATTCAAATGCAATTTAAGTTGTTATAAAATGTGCAATTTAGAGTATTTCTTTTATTTACAGGAGGGGTTGAACTTGTTCACTCGAACCACAGTGCGCAGTGGTCTCTGTTTCTTTTTCAAATGTTGAACAGATTTTATTTTAAAGACTATGCTTGCTATACTTTTGACCTTTTAAAACTACAATAAAACACCATACAGGGCACATGCAAAAACTTACACACTCAAGTATAAAAGAGGCAAAAGTTTGCTTTTTATATATCAATCTATCCTACTTAACCTCTTGGATCCATATGTCTCCATATTTGGAGCCAAACCTACATTTGGTGGTTAAAGTTTTCCAGGCATAAATATTCATTCAACCTAATGTTTACTGTGCAAAATGTAGGGATCTATCTTCAGCAAGCATTATGTGTTTCTATTATGTTTTATGAAGAGGAAAAGGCATCCCCAGAAGAGGATTCATTGTGTCTATCTTAGCAGGGGATGAATCACCCTCTTGAGTTAGCTATTTTTCTTCGTAAAACATACATTTAGATGAGTGATCTTAAGTGTTGTGAGTCCCCTCCCTAATGCCTTTTCAGTTAGATACAGAATGCCTTTTTCTTGACATATGGAAAAAATCCAAGGATAGAAACTGCAGGACCTGTTTCAATGCATGGCAGTCAGAAAGCTTTTCATATATCAAGTCAAAACATCTCGTTTCAATTTGTGATCTCTGTATTTTAAATAAAGCTGGTGAGTATAATTTTTCCTTGTTCACAAGAAGTGTGCTTCAAATATGTATAACAAATGCCCTTAGGAGTGAAATGTCACAAGGAACTTGAGTGGTGATTGTCATTTTTACTCTAGTGTCACAAGACAAAGAGAAGAAGGAGAATATAGTTCTTTTCTCTGTCCCCTGCATAATAATATTTTTACTACTCATCCATGTAAGCAATATGGACTTTGAATACCTCAAAGAACTTCTCACATGTTTTACATGACACAGATATTATTAAATTGAGACTATCATACTGGTGGAGGGACCACAACTCCAGACAATATGCCAAATATTCACTGCAAGAATTGTGTTGTTCATTTCCCATTAAATATGGAATAATTTTAACAGACTTGTTACATAGCCTGAAAAATGAACATAAGGTGGCACTTGATGGAGATTTTCATACCTAAGTCTAGAAACTAATCCAAAGAAAACCGTATCCATGAAGTTTGCCCTTCCAAAAGGCCTTGGGGATATTAGTCTTACTGTCTGCATTGATGTGTCTGTATAATGTACAGTTCCTGCCTTAGGAGAAAACACCACATTGCTATCATAACCATTTCATACTATTCAGCTACAATTGTGTTTCAATCATCTTTCATCATTTGAACACCTGTTTTCCAGGCTTAGGCATGAATGACTGCACTTGCATATAGCACAGAAAGTACTTTCTGCAGTACTTGCTCAATTTCAATAGTCAAGAAAAGCCATCACTCTGAGGTTGCAAAAGCATTAGAAGTCCAATATAGAAATAAATACAATGGAATCATGATTCTTAATACAATATTTAAAGACATCTTAACTTGCTGTTTCTACCACTTCACTTGTTAGAAATATTTGCATAGAGATCAGTGTATACTGTAATAATTATAAAATTTATGCCATGTAATGACAAAAAGTATAACTGATGTTCTGTAGTAGGAATTTATACACTGTGAGGTACTAATAATACAGTACAAGAAATGTTTGAGCTGAATTCTGGTTTCTGTTTGTATCTTGGATAAATAAGTGCATCTTGAGACTATTAACCCCTGCAAGTTTTAGGGAAAAAAGTATTTAATATGAATCAGGGAAAGATGACAGGTTTTTGTAATTTTTGGTAACGGACATGCATCGTGATGTTGTCATTAGCATTCTGATACAGTCCAGCATCAGCTATTTTGCAATTGCTATTGTTTTTTGACACAATGGTTTGAATCGTTCAGGCTTGTTCCACAATTATTTTCTACATCTGATTTTACTTTCCATTGCTCAATTTGTTCCCACAGAACTAATTAATATCCTGTGAAGGTATCCTATATTTCTACCCTTTTCTCTTACTATTACAATAAAAATTCTACCCTGTGTCTTCCTTAATGTATAGCTGCACTACTGTCTTCTCATGTTTCTTCCTACTTGGCTCCTGATCCCACCTATGGTTCCCTAACTACTTAATAGGGATAGGCTGGGAGTTTATCAGCCATTCAGCTGACTAAACAGAGAAAAAAGATATTAAACCTCTGATGCATCTGTTCTTTCTCACAAAACTTTGTCCCTTTGAGAGCTCTTACTCTTTTTCATCTTTCTAATTCAGTTGAAATTGCCGTGTAGATTCAAAAGGGTTTAGGTGAGCCAAATAATGTAACACACTGTGTTAATCTCCTTAGGAAACTGAACTAAAAGAATGTCTCTTGATGAAAAGTGAATCAGATAAAAGCAGATGTGAATATCACATTTGGAGCTTGAATATGTATAGATAATATTTTGTATATTTTATGTAAGAAAAATTTTTTAAAATGTTTAAGATTTTCTTATATGGAATGGCAAGGACAGGAAATCCATGCCTGTAATTAGGATAAACTGTTCTGTTCTTTGAACGTAAAGAAACTTGAATTCAAAATATTGCCAATCCTGACAATATCTGTTTAAAAAGGACATCTTCTGAAACATGATAAATGATTGCATTTTTGTAAAAATAAATTAAAACAAAAATGTATTTGGATTATCACAGAAGCTGCAGTTATTTCAATCTGCAGTAGGTTTCCTATATAGCTTTGTATTATTGTAATGAATGATTTTGCTGCTATATGTCCTTTTAATGAGGTTTAATAATGAATTATCTTCTCTTTGTTTCCTTGTCTTCGCAGTAAAAAAAGCAATTGAACTGAAATCAAGAGGAGTCAAGATGTTGCCCAGCAAAGACAGCAACCACAAAAATTCTGTCTGTAAGTTGTTTGTTTATACCCTTATTTTTAGTGACTGCATATATATTCTGGAATTCTTATAAATATACAAATCAAAGGGAGACATTGGGACACTATGGTCATAAAATGGTTTTTATGCTTTCAGTTGTCACTGAATTAGAACACCACTGATAATACTCTACTGAGTGTAAAAAGCAAATATGGTGGTGTAAAATCTAAAAAATATGGTATGTGGAAACCCCCCTGCATTTTATTTATTGCAGCATTTTTGTATATTGGGTTATTTAGAATTCAGAGACACATGGCAAGTTAGGAAATCCAGGCAGAATGGTGCCATATAGACTTCATCAATTCAGTACTGGGCACAGTGAAGGTATCTGAGAATTTTCTGTATCTAAATTTACACTTTGTAAATTTACACTTTGTAAATTCCCCTCACTCAATATCACAGCTAAATTCTTCCGTCACCTTGCCACACTATGTCTGGTGACTGCCTCTCTCCAGTCTCGCACAGCAGGGGTTAAGAACTGCTGTAATTCCCAGCTTCTCAAGAAGATGGAGATCACAACATCACCTTCCCCTCACTGCTTGCATAGTGCACTCTGGAATGACATCTGTTTGGTCCCTTTACACCTTCTTCCCTGGGTAAAGTGTAAAGCTAAAATCAAAATGCTATCTGTGGGACTATGAGGTTGTTAGTTTTTTGAGCATCACTTTCTCTGAACTGGCAATCTGACTAATATCCTGAGAGCTCTTTCTCCATTAATTAGGCCAGTCTTGAATCAAGAAAAAGAGGGTATTTTTGAATTTTGAAAGCTGAGAGTCCCTTTAGCCGCTCCCCCCCCCGCCAAAAAAAAGAAAAAGCGCCAGAGGTTAGGCCAGCATTCACACAGAACTCATTAAAAGTGTTAATGTAATGACTAAGATGTATTCAGATAAATTAATTCCTCATGTAATAACACTGACCTCAACGAAGTGAAACCTATGCTGTGTTTGCCTCGTGTTCTATTCTGCAAGTGCAGAGAGAGCGAGTGTCTTGAAAGCTGATGTCTAGGGGATATGGTTTTGTCTTTGTGTTTCCGTCATGCATTGTTTAATGCAAACTGAGTTTTTGGTATGCTCACTGAAACAAAAGAGGCATGACAATTTTCTGCTTTCAATATTGCACGTTGATGGTATGGCACTCAAAGGGAACTTTTTATGCAAGGTGTAGCAGAAAAAGTTGATCCATCTCTTTGGTGTTTGTATCTGAATGGGTGATTATTTCGTTATTTATAAGTTACTTCTGGGAGCTGTGTGATCTCTGCTAATGCTCCCAGAGCACATGCTGTCAAACACCACATGTAATTACAGAAAGTGGAAGTAAGACAGGCTATGGAAGAAATTATTATAAGGCAGTCTATTGTTTACCTCAAATGAAAATTGTCTTTTTCATCTTTGTGTTTTGACTTGTAAAACTTTATTATCATGTCTGACTTCTTTCCAACATAAATCTAAGAAGTGCATTATTATTATTACCATTACTTTTGCATATATAAAACTTTTAAAAATTATGAGATTAAAATACAAAAAGTTGGATTCAAATATATTTCTATGCTCTTTCTGACGTAAGCCTTAAGTACTTAACGATTTTTTTTGCCCGTACTTATGTAGACAAAAAAGGCAACTGGGGTTTGGCTTCACAGAAGTGATAAGAGTGGATATTATCATTTGATGCCAATTAGCAACTTTTTTTAAAAAGGGTACATTAAATACTAACACCTCTCACCACTTTTGTATGTTAGATCTTTTTAATATTTTCTCTCTATAAAGCAGAAAGCTTAGTTTTGGCTTTGTGGCTTATGGGGGGTAGATGGAATGCAAATATCAGCATGGCAAATGCTGTGAGAGCATACCCTGTGTATCTCAGGACCTGCAGCTTTCCCACAGCTCTTCCTCCCAAGCAGAACCTGTGAGCAGCTGCAGAAAGCATTTCACAGTGCTGCAAGTCTGTTAGTATTTAGGTAGAAAATGTTGCCAGTGTTACCAATGATAATAACATTACTGATAATTCCTTATGGAATGCAGAACAGTATTTTAGTATTTCAGTCGTGTACAGTCATAGCTCACTCTCCTCGTCCTGGACCTGCCAGCATTCCTTGATGATTTATTTCAGGTCTGCCATCCTTTATAAAGAGTCAGGTAGCAAAGCATGGCTTTGGGATATAGGTGCCTCTATACCGGAAAAAAAATATCACTCCCCAGGGAAACAAGAGGGTTTCGCTGTTGTTTATTGTTTTGGTTTGGGTTTTTTGTGGGTGTTTTGGTAGGGTTTTTGGTTGGTCTTGGAGGATTTTTTGTTTGTTTGTTTTTATGGGGTTGGGGTTTTTTTTTGGTTTTTGCTTGTTTGCATTTTTTTGGTTTTGTTTTTTTTTGGTGGGTTTAGTTGGTTGGTTTTGTTTTGGTTTTTTTTTTTTTTCTTTGGTACACCTGAAGGAAACATATCAAGTTAGTTTTTTGCCAGGTACTCCTGCTAGGCAGTACCCTTTAGCAGTGAGCCAGATGCAGTTGGATTGTGATTAATTTATGCAAGGAAATGGGAAAAGGATGGGAAAGATAATTGAAGTAAAACATGGTCCTGGTTCATCCATACGTTGCACTTGGCAAAGGTGTGAAAGAGTAAACTGGGCAAAAGCACATGGGACAGGCAGTTTTCAGGGCTCTAAGTGCTTGAGCTGCCACAAACACTGGCCAAATTCAGTCAGTGTATTTCCCCTTGGTCATCTGAAGCTGATCTCTCAGAGGAGCAAGGACAAAGTTGCATTCTATGAAGCTACTTAAGGAAGGCAAATCCGATTACATCTGTTGCTGTCCATCTGATTAGTTGCAAGTTTAGCCTACCCACTTTTGTTATCATTCTGATATGTATGCTATATTCCCAACGGAAGTTACTTGATCCATCAACAGTCACTCTCATTCCAACATGGAAACCTGTGGACTCTGTGTCCCTAGTAGCTTTGGCCTTTTCTAAAACTGCTATGACTATAATTTGCATCGTGATTGATTAAATAAAAATAAAGTTTTGATTGCTGTCTTTTGTATGGGTGTTTTCATGGCAACATTTCTGTCCAGCAAATCTGTCAGAGGGTGATTATCATCTCTGAACATCTTGAGCATTACCTCTACAGCAGAGAGATTGTACAGGAGAATCCTGTACATCCAAGAGGAGAGCCCTAATTAAGTGAGCTGCAAGGACAGACCATAGTTGGGCAGCCATGGTCCTTATAAATGTCTCATTAACTAGTCAAATAGAAGATCCTTGTATTTTATCTCTTCAAGTCTACATACCAAGCAGTTACTGCTAGTCATGCTACCTGCAAAGTTAACAAGTGAGTACAGGTCTTCAGGACACCAGTTCACAGAATATTGGGAAGGCAGGGCCGTAACTGCAGACCTGCTACTTGACAACTCTGCAGATCTTTGTGCCCTCTGCAGCCCAGGAGCGGAGGAAGGTTAGGAGATCAGACTGCCCCAGAAGCCCCTAATGCCACCACCCTCGTGCTGCAGTCACAAGGCAGCCTCACACTTCCACACCTCCTTACCAGCAGGAGGAGAGAGCACAAGAATGCATCAAGTTCACAGTAAATGCCAAAGGAGTTCAGTGAGGTGAGAGACATCATATCAGGTGAAAAATGGAAATGATTACACAGTTTATGTGGTGTGTGCAAATCTGCCAGTGCAGTAATGCTAGGAGGGGAAAGCAGCAGTGAGAATGAAGTGCCAGGGAGAGCTGATTTCCTGAGTTTGCTCATGTCTAAATGCAGCATGCAGAGTGGCTCACGACATGGCACAGCAAACTGCAGGGAACGTCCACAGTCTGAAACAGTAACTAGGATTAACAGATGAAGTCAGAGTGATTCTTTTAAAAACACGGCATTCGTATCGAACCATGTTAACATTTCATAGTAATTACTGAATATTGAGTGACCTAACCTCACTTTGCAAAATGCTGTGTGTGAGCTACTATGTTTTACGAAGTGCAAATTCTGTAAGTATTCACTAAGTAGAAACCTCTTATACTTCATAAAATCAATTTCAGGCTTCTGTAGTATTATTTGAAAATGTATTTTAGAATACTAGAAAAACACGTTAAATACTTTGAAAATCATGATTTTAGTGTAAGACTAATGCATCCTCTGAAACTTGAGTTACAGAGTTTACCTAGACAGTTCTTCACCCTGAAGATGATAAAAAGAGCTACTTTAGAACAATTATTTTTGTGATGTAGAGCCAAAGAACAAATGAGTTTACAGATCAAGTATTGATTGCTTGCAGCACATTAAGTTGAATTAATGGCACATGCTGTTGAAACTATAGTGATTAATACCAAAATGGGATTATACTGCTAATTCTGTGTAAGAAAGAAAGAATGACAGCAGTCATTATTTATTTTGTTGTTGGGTAACACTGAGAAAAATGGCTTAGGACATTGCAACGCAAAGTTAAAAAATTTCAGATGAAATTTTATTGCTTACCAATACATTCCTCACATTTTAAATCAACTGACAATGTCATTTTCTTGACATTTGACTACTGGTAAATGTACTTTGACAGAAGCAATATGAAGACTAGTAAAATTCTGGTTTTCAGTTAATGAAAAAGTATTTTCCTAAGAAGGACAATATTGGACTAAATAGTTGCATTTAATAGCACAATTTTCTGACTGTTTTGTTCTTATACCTTAGCAAAACCCAATTTATTTAAGCACTTTTATATTTTGAGAGATCAATACTTAGACATAAGTTGCAAACCAATGTGCAATCAACTTAACAAACAGATATGACAGCTGCTGAAGGGAGTTCAGGTATAAAGTTCCAGAAGTTCAAGTTCCAGATATAAAAGGAAAAATTATTGCTACTTACTACGTTTGTAATGAAATTTATAGCTTGTTATGATATAAATACCAATTTCTGATTATTGTATTTAATATTTAAATTACCTTATACATTTTTTAAAAAAAAAAATTTTATAATTTGATAGTTTTTTGGCATATTTTTTTGAAATTATTTTAGGGTTACTGAAAACCTATGTAAGAATTCCATATTATTATTTTCAAAATGCACATGTAATGGAAAAATTTCCACTATTTTTTTTTTTTTTTGGTGCTTGTATTGTACTGAGTCTTCACATGTGAAAAAGCATTTCTTACTGAATTTGGATTTTTACATGCTATTTATTATGTGCTGTGTCAGAATCAAATCAAGATAAAAGAAGTACTCTTAAATATTCATTGTTCTGATAGTTGTCAGTTTCAAATTTTAAAAAAACCCCAGCTATACAACATCAAATCTATCCCACTCTCCAAAGTTATGGTCTAATCACATTAGTTTACATTAATCAAATATATCATCTTGTGCTTTCATTAATTTAAGAAACTTTGTATCGGTGATGGGATTGATCACCAATAAACACGATACAAAACAAACTACCGAAGTAATTACAGGCAGTTGTTATCAAAAGATCCTAGGTTTGGATATTGTATGCCTAAGTGCTCTCAATATGCAGTCTGGTTTTTGCTGTGAATATTTTAAATATTACATGAAGCTGTATAAAAAAAATAGCGATAGAAACAAAATGGAAACACTAAGAGAGATCCTAGAAATTAAAAAAAAAAAAAAAGAAATCTGCTGGGAAGTAGATTTTTTCTGCAGAATTCCAAAGGCCTGTTCCCTTTCAGGAAGTATGAGAAATAAACGTAATATAAATCTCTCTTTTCAATTGGTCTCACTGCCAGCTAAAACAAGTAAAGCATATGGGAAAACGTTGGTATCTTTCAGGCTTTTATTCTGGGGCACACAGTAGTGTTTGCAAGTGTTTTGAAAAAGAGTTTAGGGTGTTGGTTGCCCTGTTCTGACATGCAGGTGATCAGTTTGCTGTAGGTTCCAAAACAAAAGCAGAGACAAGAGAAGAATGCCAGCATATCAAGAGATATACTTTACTAATTTTTTGAAGAAAAACTCAGTAACATTGCATTTTATAGTGTTACCTGCTTTATGTCCTTTAAAAAGATAAATTCCTATTTGTGGATTTTTCCTAATTTAGGATTTCCATTTACAAATACTACTGCTTTTCAAAGACTGCTGTTTCCCAGGCTCTTCATGAAGCATTGCAACACAAGGGTGAAAACTGACAGGCTTCATCTGTATCTCTTTTCTGACCTTTACAAGTATCTCTTCAGCATTTTCTGTGTTTAGTGGCAGATATATCCCTTCTTTCATGAGGAAAATGAAGGCGTTTGAAATACATACATTTGAGATTGAGATTCTTCAGAGGAAGACTGTTGTGTCCTAGGATCAATATGGAGCTGCCTCTCCCACTAGTTTCTATTGGCATTTTCTCTGAAGATCTCAGTGTTGTCAGAGGAAGTTACTCTGTGCTGATATGTTGTATTGTGTTATATTAATTTACAGGCACTGAAATGGTTCTCATTTTTAAGTGCCCAAGCAGAAGCTTCTTAAGTGCCTACACTTAAGTACCATGAACTCTCCAGCCTTTTCAATCATGAAAGCTATTTTTCATTTGTTCAAATATCACAGCTCGGAAAGGACAGAATTTTTTCAAATTTGCATTTATATTGTGCATATCTTCAAATGAGAGAAAGGGTTGCTTATAATTTACTAATGTAGTACTTACAAGGTTAGGAAACACAAGGCTTAAGTATCTAAGATTTTGTGGGCCTAGTCTGTCTGCCAATATCCAATGTTATTTCAAAAAGTCTTTTTACAGAAATATTGAGCATATGTTAATTGTTCAGTTAGAAATAAAGAAAAGAGAGGGAAGTAACATTTAAAACACTGTCATTATTATACAACAGGTTACACAGATTCTGGAATATTTAATATTAAAATTTCCTTGTTATACATATCTATGTATACCTACATACATAACTATATATAATTGTAAATAATGCATAATACGTAATATTCCATTACACCATTTACCACATGTCTAGTAAAAGATTAATGACTCTATTTCCTCTTGTTACCGAGTATTATGGGATGAAATTGGGCAATAGGAAAAAATAACTGCAGCATTAACCTCTAACAGTTTTATAAAGCATTAATAAAACAGGAAGGCTAATTACCCTGATATACTTTGTCCTATCATAGACTGTAATAATACAGAGTTGCCCAAGAGTTACAGAGTTTTGGATCTTCAGAGAAGATTAGTATCCCTATGCAATGAAATTCTTCTGCAATGCTATTTCACTATATTGTATAAATTGCTTCATAAGTCAGGTTACTAAATTATACTTGGTGTTTCTAAATAAGCCCTCATCACGGCAGGAGTTTAAATATCTTTTAAAATACTATGCAAAAATCTTGCTGTGAAAAGAACTACTGCCTAAATATATTTGTGAAGAAAGCATCACTTATAGCTACAAGCAAAACAAGGTGCTTCATCAATTATTTAATACATAATTTGCATATATAATTTGTAAAATAACCAGAAGAAAGCTTCTATTAAAATATGTAAACAAGGTGTAATCTGATTGAATTATGGATGGTTAAAATGAATTGTTATCCAGCTAGGAAGCTGAAACTGCCATTAAATAATTTTCATATACAATTAAAAAACATTACGATTATTCAAAGTGAATGTTCATACTGTAGGCTAAACTGACAAACAATTCTGTCGTTTTCAAAGTCAAAGGCTTAAAAACAAGCAATCTGCTTTTTAGCAATTATAATTCTGTATAAATTAAATATTCATGCAAAATTTAAATATAAACTTTAATACTTTTATATAGCTTCCTTGGCTTAAGTTCTATATACAGCTCTGTTAAAAATATAGATGTGGGCAGTAAATAGGTTGGAAAAGGAAGTCTTGATAGATTCAAATAATGCATGTAAATTATGAAGGCATTCAGAACTTGTGGGTGGGTGAATTCAGATTTCTAGAATGTAAAAATTATGAAAACAGCTTTAATTAAAGAAAGAAGTATGATACTGGTCTATGCAGTGAAGGTATGCTGCAGAATATAGATACCCTTACTGTCGAGTGCTTTGGAAGAGTCAGAGACTTCCCACCTCCTGCAAGGAGATTTCTACTTTCCACAGAGGCAGTATCAATGCACTTGTGTATGTATTGAGATCCTGATTTTCTAAATCCTCATTGTGGGAGAATATCTTCAGAATTTGATAGAAGGTCTTGGACTATTTTCCTTTTTCAGAATTTGTTCTGTACATTATGAAACACTTTGGAAAATAATTTCAACTATGTTGGCACAGTATCTCACTGTCTGTTGTTAGCCTGTCATGCTGGAATGTATCTATTCCTGCTGCTCTTCTGAGCTGAACTGCGAAGTGCCAGTGTCAAATATGCTCGGACCAGGGAGGTTTTGTTAGGTGACAGCTAATTTATCAGCTTCAGTGCAGTTTGTGTCCACTACTCCTTCTTCACTTGGAAAAAGGGAAGTAAAAAATTTATACATGCTATATATTAATTTCCTCAGTAATGTGCATTTAGGAGCTTGAAATATTTTTGGAATGGGAAAAAACACAACAAGAAGGAACTAAAGTGAAAATAAATACATTTGTTTACTTTTGGCAGGAAAGGACTAGTTGCTACGGGGAGGAGATTATTCAACATGGTATGTCCCCCCACTGAAATTGATAGAACAAGTTGTTTGTTCTTAAACAAACAAAGAAGCAATAAGGTTACTCAGCTACTTGTTTTCTTAAAAAACAAATGGAAGGAAAAATCCTGAAAAATCCAAAACGACATGGCTAAGTTTTCTGTTTTATATTGGCATACTTGAAAAAGAAAGGACTGTAAATGTGGTGCTCTGGCTCATATGTATGCTTCTATCATACAAGCCATCTGAACTCTGGTAAGAGTGACAAGATCAATTTTTCATATATCAAAACAGTGTAAGTTTTAAAACACATGATGGCAATCAAAAATGTTTCATTTTGAAATGTTTTAATCTATCAGGAAATAAGTTTATCTCAAAGTCCACATTGTTTCTGCTAATACAAGCACTTGTTTGATTTCTGTCTTCACTGTCACAATATTTTCTCCTTCAGGCTTCTAACATGAAAGAAGTTCTCCCGCATAAGCAAAAGAGATGTGTCAAAAAAGTATGCATATCTTCCCTAGTTTAATGCTTTTGAACTGAACTCTGATGCTCAATGTCTCTGCTAGAGGAGCTATAAAGTCAGTGAATTAACAAATTAACAAGAGCAAAACAGTATGGTTTCTCTAAGCTAGGATTTTATGTGGCATATATTATTTTATTCAATAAACAATTTTTATTGCCATATCAGCTTTTCTTTCATGCTTTTGAAGTCATATGGTAAACCTGATTCATACTGAGAAGTCACATTCCTTTCTCAATTCTACCAGACCTGGTTTTCAGTAGTCTGCAGATGTATCTGCAGTGCAGAACATCAGAGGCTAAAATGAAAAGCACTTATGTTGAGATTAAAAATATAGCATGAAGCAGTGCCAGCTACTTCTCTATTACTCTGTTGTATCTATGAAATATACTAAAAATTGAATTCACATTTTAGGGTATGAAAGTTCAAAAGCACTTAAAATACAATAAATGATAGTCATTTCTGGTGTAGTCCTCAAGCAGAAGTACTAATGTGTAAGATGGGCTTGGTTTGACAGAGGATGAGACATTTTGGAGAGGCAGAGCTTGAATCCCACACCACTCTTGTTATGGAAAACAGAACATGCACTCAATTTCAGTCAGGTTTGCTATAAAACATTTTTCTTTCTGTTTTTCAGTCTTTCACTTCTTATTCTGCCATTGTTCCTGTCTTTCTGTATGTACTGCATCTTAGTTTTGTTTAGAACAGCCCATATGATGCTGTGTTTCATATTTGGGTCCCAAACAATGTTGATAATACATCAGAGTTGTGACTGTAATTGAACAGTGCTTACACAGTGTTCAGGCTTTTTCTAGCTCTCTCACTGTCTTTTCATACTTTTTTTTTCCTTTCTTTTGAAGTTCTGTCGTTACTTTCAAGCTATCTGACTGTTGCCATTTAAATCCAGATCTTGTTCCCTCTCTACTTGAATCAGGTAACTGGGTTCCCACTCAGGAAGGCCTGGAAGAAGAAGAGTGGATGATTGTGCAAGAAAAGATTAGCTCTCAGTTCAACACCTAAAACTGGATATTCATTAGTCACTAGAAGTAGAGAGTACTATAGGCACGGCACACTTCAGAGTCTTAGGTTTTGTTATATTTGGCATGTATTTGGGATGTATGGCTTAACCATGTTTCTTTCAATCACCTTGAACTGCTGTTTCCCAAAGGCCTCCCATTCGGCCACTTTTAGTATATGTTGGAAGAGCAAAATGCACATCCTTGGCACAAAGGTCACTTTTGCAACAAATACAGGTTTTTAATGTGATGCTAATACACTCCCATAGAAGAGGTGATTTTTTTTAGTGTGGGCAACTGTGTTTTCCTTGTGGCTCTCTGAAAAACAAATTAGATGAATAAAAAATAATTTCAATTTAATATTATTTAAACAAGAATAAATAAATCCAAAGCAGATATCTGAAAAAGAAAAATTAAGCCCCAACTGCCTCTGTTTGATAGTTATGTACAAGTTAAAGAAAAAATTTTAAAAAGACATTTCTAAGCAACTTTAAAACAATTGAAAACATCAGCCCTGCCTATAATATTTACCTGTTCTTTGTTCCTGTTTTGCCATCCACCAAAGTCCCTTCCCTAAAATACATATTTAGACATTACAACTTCAGTGTTTAGAGAAGTAATAGACAACCACTGATGTTATGAAATATTCACAATGAGTGAAATATTCAGGATGAGTCTCACTGATATTTATCAGCTAAAGGCACGGGAACTCAAAATTCACCTTTTGAGAGAACCAATAAAGCATATATAGAGAATATAAGGAATAAAAGAAAGATTGCTCATTTTCTTGGATAATTTTAGTTACAGTTTAACAAAAGTAAAATAAAAAGTGTGAACTAACTGTGTCAGCGCAGGATAATTTACTGCAATCAGAAGTCTAGTGTTTGAATTATTTCCTCACGTACATGTAAGTGCTTTCATATGTATATGACTTTCACACACATCTATACAAACATTTCTAGAAGGTCCAAACCACCACCATTCTCCCTAGTAAACAGTCACTTAACTTGTTTTGGTATGTGTTCGTGTAAGAGAACACAGTAGTCTCTCTTTTGCCTTCTTTGCTCCTTATTCTTACAGCTTCTTTCATTAGTGCAACTCTTCGGTAGACTCTTTGACACTCATTTTGTTGGCAGAAGTTGCCTCCAGCCTTGCAATTCTGTTCTCTCCGAGTTTTTGCTGCCTCCTGCTGACTCTAAATGAGAGAGACACTCATAAGCTTTCTGAACAATACATTTACACTGGAATAACAGAGGGTATAGATAAGGAGAAAGCCTCTCTTGGTGAAGAAATTAATGTGGTAAATATTGAGGAATCCATTCAGTGCCAGTAGCAGGGTGAGCATATGCAGCTTGAGCTGCAGGTTGAGCTCTGGTGGCAGAGCCCAAAAACTGGGCAAATAAACTTTGCAAATAAAGGGCATGGGGACCTGTGGCCCAGCCGTGGGACTGGACACTCAGAGACATGGCAAGAGCTGAGGACTCTGCTGGAAGAGCCCAGATCTTGGACTGTGAGGGTGTAAAAGCCCTGGGGTTTCCTTTTTTCAGGGTCCCTCCTTAGAGGCACCAGCTAAAGCTGTTATTCCATTGCTGCATCATGATTAAATTATTTTAAGGATCCAGGTCTGATACTCTGCTGTAGGAAACCAGGGGTCGAACCAGTGAGGAAACCTGGTCTTTCTGTGTAAGAGTGGGGTGTGCAGGAAGACAAACAGGAACCTGTGGGATCACTAGAGCCACCCGCTGTGAAGGGGCTTTGGTCCCTGCCATGGAAGTCCCTGGTGGTGGGAGTGGACTGCCAGGGTGTGGCTCCTGGATGGTCAGACAGGAACGTTTCCTTAACAATAAAACAGAAAAATTGTGTATAATTCAGACAACAATTGTGTGTAATTCAGATGATAAAACATGATGGATGAAAATTAGAGAGAAAGAGATGTTAAAGGGATGTGACACAGTTTGCTCTAACAGCAAGCTTATTAACACTTCATGCTTAAAATGCTGTTCTCTACCAACTAATAAAAAGACCCCATCTGCTGCACACCAGGTAACTAAAGCTCATAAGGAAAAATGCTTGGCAAAAGGAGAAGAGACAAATCTGTCCCATTAGCTGGAACTGAATTATGGTTTTGGAATTCTCCAGTACTGTAGCAGCTATTTTGTATTCCATATCAACGTATTATATATATTAAATACAAGTACAGCAGTCCTATTGGTCTACTTGCATTCCTGTGGCTCTAAGCATATCTAAGATGACTATTCAGTCTAACAGTAAATACTTTAGTCCTCTTTCTCTTGACACTTTTTTATAATAACAGCATGATAATCATAGATACATTGGAAAAGCATAGTGATTTTCTCTCACAAAAAATAGGAACATCATCTCAATGAGTGACATGCTGGTTTTGTTAAAGCCTTATACATTTAAAATAACTTATAACTCGTTTCTCACAAAATTATATTTACATTACATTACAATAATGGTTTTGGTAAAAGTCCAAGAATTTTTCATATTGTTGGGAATGTTTTCTCCATGTCCATCCGTAGTCCTGGCTAAAGGTATAGGTAGTCTATGTTTCAGGGGACAATAGAGTTGTGATTTTTTCTTTTATCTTTCATTTCTTGTATAGACAGAACAAAAGGTTTGTTGAGGTAGTGTATTATTACGCAATTTAAACTGTTTGTTAAAGTTACATACTGTCTTGCTCTCCCTCAACAATCAGATAAAATTTTTGTATTTCTTTTGTCTGTACAATAGAGGCTGAAAGCACTTTAATTGACAGAGGTTCAGCGAGAATTCATGGATGCCTCCTGAGCCCCTGCTGTGTTCTCCCACCCTTTGCAAACAACACTGATGTGGGTAACAAATTCTCCTGGATTAGGCAAGTAGCAGGATTAGCTTTAATACTGGTGGGATGCCATCAAGTCTCTGTAGCCAGTAATACACAGAGTAGTCAAAGGTAATTATAGTTGTTAATAATTTAAAGCTGTAGAAATGGTCATATGAATAGGTTTAGCACATGGACTATATGAATGCCTCTTCATGGACACAGAAAAAAAAATAAAAGACCAAAATATCTTTTTCAGGAGAGTTAAAGGTCAATTCCTTTTCTGGTTTAAAGGGTCAATCTGCATAATAACAAAGAGCAGAGTCACTTCTAAGAATTATCTGGGAAAAAGTAATTTTTAACATCAGAAAAATTATTTCCCACTGACATTATTCTAAAATTATGGTTGATTAAATTGGTTGTGCTAAAGATTTAACTTTGAAAAATAAACTCAACTAAAGTCTAAAGCATAAAGTCATTAGTGAAATTTGCAGAGCACGGGATAGAGGGACTTGAGCTGTACAGTGCTGAGGAGCCCTATCTGTCACATTGTAATCAGCTAGATCTTGAATTATGTTTTCCAAATAAATTCAAATAAAACAAATATTATTCATAGATACATCTTAGAAATTAATTATTAAAGTGTTGTAACTTGTGGCCTTTTAAAAAAAGGAAAAAAAAGACCTTGTCAAATTCCATTTCATAGTATTTTAACTGGAAAAAGAATTCCTCATAAGAGCTTAACTATAATGGCTTGAATGGTTGTATAGATGTTTAGAATTCCCCACAGGCTGCACACCATTACCTGTAACTGTTTAGCTGAAGAAAAGCAACAACTTTGAATCCAAAAGAAAGGGCTTTGGGGACCTCATGCAATCCCAGTACAAAATATGTGCCCTTTGTTTCTGACAGTTATACCCTTGTCACAAAGCAGAAAAGAGCAGGCTCAGTTCTTCAATACAATGGTGATTGCATCGAAGGTTCACAGCATGTTTACAACAGAGAAAAAAACCTAACAACACCCCCCCCCCCCAAAAAAAACCCAAACCAAAACACAAAAACCCCCACATCTGGGTAGAAACGATAATTTAAAGAAAATAATCTGGCAGCAATAAGTCTTTTCTTAAATGTGTATGTTTACATTCTTCACAATATTGAACACTTCTTCTGAGAAAGATGGCAGAAAAGAATTATTAATTGAGAGGTTACGACTAAAAATTGATGTTGTAGTTCACATGCTTAATTTTTGACAGTTCCTCAGTGGGATCTCTGTTAGCCCTTGCCTTACAACAGAAGAAGGTTGACAAAATTTATGTTATGTGTACAACACCGGTTTCTACAACAAAGTTCAGTTCAACAGGGGAGACTAAAGAGAGTGCTGTTTTGTGACAGTCATGTAATGGATCCTTGTTTTAAATATATAAGGAATGAAGATAGTTATGAAGAAGAGATGTAAAACACTTGATATTAGAACCCTTTCACAGAATTTAAAAGAGCAAAGATGACTTCAAATCTCTCCTATTAATGCTGTTTAGGTAAAAAAGATTGGTTTGCATGATAACTTAAACTTGTGAGTCATAAGAATTGCTAAGGCCTCTGTGATGCTTATATTTGGGTTTCACAGCCCAAATGATCATAGTTATGCGTATGTACTACAGTTTAACTATTACTTTTCATCAAACTGAAATTTTTCATTTTTGTTTGTACTGTCTCTTTGAATAGAGTATATTACAGAGTAATATTTTAGGTTTTCTTACATAATTTGTTCTAGTTGCCATAAAGATATTTATTTAACAACATGATTTATCCAGTAATAAGACAAATTATAAGCATTTTAGAACAAACTCTGAACAGTAAAATTTAGGGAAAATTCTTTGAGAAAATGCTATGCAAATTTATTAAGATGAAAAGGTCTCTGGTATAATGCAAATCCAGTTGTTCATGACACATAGCATTAATTACTGCACTTGTAATTCATCCATTTTCATATTTTTAAACCAATTGCATATTTTACCATGTACAGGCATCAAAACAAGGCCTGAATGTAAACTTAGGAAAATCAAAGTTCAAATTTTCTTTACAATATCTGACTTAAAATTTCTTTTGTTGGAATTCTCCTTTATCCTGTTAAAAGGCTCACACAGGGAGCGCAACAATATAAATACATAAATGAACAATGGCTATGCCATGCATTTTTCATCGGTGTCTTGGGATAACGCTATTACCTTGTTCTGTTTTCTGCAATCTGGTAACAAATATTGGTGGGAAACACAAGCTAGCTATTTCTGCCAGCCAAGGATGACTCATTATAAAACCCCTGTAGCCAAATCTGGTGTGATTTCCTGGTCACAGCACTGCCTGTCAGGGTGAAGACTGAGCTACAACTACATATACCACAAGCGTTTTTCAATGCCTGAGAAATAGAAACTAGTTTTAAATCTTGCATATGTGGTAAGAATATATTTCTTCACAAAGATAACTAAAACTTAACTTTATTTTTTTCCTACACTCTCTGAACAAGCATAAAATGAAATGGATCCAGAGGTTAATTATGAGTTGCTTTGTATTTCTGCCTGGCTGTAAACTTGTAGAGGCACTCTCATAAAGTTTCAAGAATTTGACATATTTAATTTCATCACATGGATTGCTTCAAACAAACTATTTTGAAGGAGATGTAGGTTTTTCTGTTGAAGTTTGAGTTTATTTACTTTTTAGGTAGCTTATAAATGATTTTTCCTTGGTCTTATCTCATGCAAGGCTTCACAGGAAAGTGATATAAACCCATTATTATGATCTATGGGGGGTGGTTTTTGTTTTTTTTTTTTTTTTTTTTTGGTTGTTTGTTTTTTTGTGGAACAGTGTTTGCTGGGTTCTATGTGTTTGTATGTTTTTCCTTTACCTATTCTTGTCATCAGGCTCAGACAAGAATTTATTTTGCATCTCTGTCCCTTGTACTGTGCATGTACGATTTTAGGAACAATGTTCATATTTCATTTTTATGTCTCTGTAGTAGATGTGGAATGATTCCTTATTATACCATCTCAGACATCTCTTTTCCACAGCAGTTTCTCATATTCACTTTCTTTTCCAACATCATCTAAGGTGGGCAAGGGAAAGCTTCCCTTCTAAGATGAAGTATACGGACTCTACTAGCTTGAACGGTAGTTATTCACCTTATTACAGCTACTCAAAATACTCATTCAGGAATTCCTCTTATCTGTGGGAGATTAATGGACTTCTCTTCCTATATTTAAGATGCTTGCTCTCCATTTGACTTTCAGATATTTCTGTACTTGGAAGTCATCCAGTAGATTTGTTCTTAAATTCCTCTTTTAAGACACACTCAAAAGTAATTACCTTTTTCTTTCTCTTATTCTCTCTTGCTTCTGTTTTTGACCTGTGAAAGTATCTAGTGTCTTTGAAGCAGCAGTTCTGGTTTTGTGATGGTCACTCTGAAGTTGATTCCTAGTCTACCTGTCCCAGAACTGCATGGCTATGGTTAAAGTAGATATTATCTTGTTTCACACTGACTGACCTCACTGTGTTAGTTTGTTAATAAAGACATATGCGAAGACGTTTCATCTATTCTTGTGATCTCTTTTGTCTCTGAATTCTGTTCAAGCCAATATGGATCATACAGTTTAATGTTGTCCTAGTCCTGTGCATCAGTTCTAAACAATTCTAGTCCCTCAGAAAAGAAGGTAGAAATGTGGAATTAAAATTTACTATTTTTATAATTCCTGAGTTTCTGCTGTTATGTCTTCTTTAGCCCTTGAGTATTTCCTTTTTGCCTATGTCAAAACAGTGAGTGCTTGCTGACCTGGAAGTGAAATGAGATGAGAGCAATAGCAATGCAAACATAAGCGAGGACTACCCCAAAAAGGAGTCAGGATGTTGGATGGCAAGTCTGTATCAGGGTCAGCACAAGGGCCAGTGGTCAGGGTCAGAGACAGTCCAGCCACCATGTGACAAGGCCTCAGTGCAGAAGTAGATTTGAGGCCAAGCCAAGGGACCGAAGCCAAAGACAGCACTGGGAGGTCCAAGAGAGCACAGGCACAGTGGCTGCACAGCTGCAACCCAGCACGGATGAGACCAGTGGTACAGTCACGGTTTAATAACACTTCCCAAGGAAGAAGAGATAGGACCTCAAGTCTACCTTTTTTCACAGATGACCCAGTCTTGGATTCAACCAGCTCTGCTCTAAGTTAGCCAGCCAAACTCCTTGAAGGGCAGTGTGCTCAGCTATCTGTGTCATGGAGCATTGCCTCGTTTGCCTTAGCTTTGTGAAATTTTGTGACTGGCCAGACATTATGCTTTTAGTATATGCCAGACATTATACTTTTAGATCTCTTTTAGTAACCAGCTGACCCACCTAGCAGACAAAGGAAAGGCTGTGCATATATATAGTTTACCTGGATTCAGTAAAGCTTTCAATACTGTCTCCTCCCATGGAGAAGCTGGCAGCCCATGGCTTTGAAGGTGCATTCTTTGCTAGGTTAAAAACTGGCTGGATGGCCGGGCCCAGAGAGTGGTGGTGACTGAAGTTACAACCAGCTGGCAGCCAGTCACGAGTGGTGTCCCCAGTGCTCAGTATTGAGGCCAGTCCTATTTAATATCTTAATTGCTGATCTGGATGAGAGGATTGAGTGCTTTGCAGACAACACCATATTGGGCTGGAGTGTTGATTGAGGGATCTGAGCTGTCTGGACCGATGGTCTGAGGCCAACTGTCTGAGGTTCAACAAAGCCAGGTGCTGGGTCCTGCACTTGGGTCACAATGACCCCTGCAGTGCTACAGGCTGGAAGCAGAGTGGCTGGAAAGCTGCCTGGCAGAAAAGGACCTGGGGGTGCTGATCCTCAGCCAGCTGAACATGAGCCAGCGTGTGCCCAGGTAGCCCACAAGGCCAATGACATCCTGGCCTGTATCAGAAGTAGTGCAGCGTATCCAGAGAAGGGCAACAAGGCTGATGAAGTGTCCAGAGAGTGAGTCATATGAGGAGCAGCTGAGGGAGCTGGGGGTGTTTATCCTGGAGAAAAGGAGGCTCAGGGGAGACCTTATCACTCTCTACAACTGCCTGAAAGGAGATTGGAGCCAGGTGGGAGTCAGTCTCTTCTCCCAAGCAACCAGCACGAGGACAAGTGGAAATGGCCTCAAGCTGTGCCAGGTTGAACATCAGGAAGAATTTATTCACTGAAAGAGAATTTAGGCATTGGAATGGGCTTCCTAGGGAGGTAGGGGAGCCACCATCCCTGGACATCTTCAAGAAATGACTGGATATGGCGTTTAGTGCTATGGTTTATTTGACAAGACGGTGTTTGGTCAAAAGGTTCAACTTGATTATCCTAGAGAACTTTTTCCAACCTTGATGTTTCTATGATTCAATAAAGTGAACCTGTACTAGCACCCAGCTGACCTTCTAACTATTTTTGCCTACTCCACTTTTGCTTTCTTGTATGCACAAAAATATTTATGTAGAGTTGCTTTTTTTGATTTTTTTTGTTTGCTTCTTTTTTCTGAAGAAGCCTTGCACATACCTTGGGAAACCATAGCTTTAAAAACACTAAGAAAATCAAAGTATGAGAAAGTTAAGGAAAAATTCTCTTCAGTATATGTGAGAAAAGTAGAAGAAAAAGAATGTGCTGCCTAAAAAGTCATGGTTTAAAACAGCACATTATGAGTTTCAAAGAATGATAGTTCTACATTCCAATGGAGTCTTCTAATATTTTCAATGCCTTCTGTTTGCTTAGTGAATGAAGAGTAATTGAACACAGTTATCAAAAATCACGAAGGAACAATTTATAATTGTTTATCTTAATTTAATAAAAGCTTATATAGCTGCAAAGTATCAGTAGTCCAACTATGTTAAAGAAAATTACTTTTTCTTCTCTTCTTCACTGGGTTATTTAGAAGTTTCTCTAGGTGTTTGACAAATTAAAAATTATCTTCTTTAACAAGACTGTTAAATTTCATTAGTTTTAAATCTGCAGAATATCAAATAAAAGAGACAGTGAGTTTTAATGGGATTTTTTTTCTCCTCTATGTAATGTACCTTCTTTTATTCCTGTCAAATTTTAGGCCTTTGGATACTTTTACAAGTCAGAAAAATGCAAGAATAAGTACAGCATATTAAAGGACATTTGTACCTGAGAGAAACATTTTAAACATAGAGAGCTCTGAAGAGAAAGTTCTATTTTTTGTGCTCTCTCTGTCTCTTCAAATATAAGACATAATTTTCATTCATACATGCTATTTATAATTATATAGAAATATTTTAATTTTATGTATATTTTATATTTTATACAAAATGTATGTTATAAAATTATAAAATATTTTTATGTGTTTGAATCAAGCTATAGTTAAACATATGGTGATTCCTAGCTTTTGTTCTTGGCAATTTTAATATTATAGGCCATAATATAGTATTACTTCAGACTTTAGGATGCAGTAGCATTGAAAAATGATGCTAGTATCTAGCACAGTCAAAGTATTTTACTGAAAGGCAAATTGTGGAAAGATCTCTGTACTTTGATAGGTTCTCTCTTAACTGTGATCAGTCATTAAAAATGCTGAGTTTATTTTATTTGAAAAATGGCTTTCCTCCCTCTGGAACCATGAATAGTTTTATCTATGTAAAAAGTATGTAGTGTTGAGAGATGATTATTCATTGGGGAAAATCACTTTACCTTGTCCTACCATGAAAGGACTGTGTAGAGATTTCTTCAACAGCCAGTGAAGAGGGTCAATAATCTAACATTGCCTGATAAAACAAAGATCTCTGGTATTTTCCAACCTCCTGCATTTTCTTTCTGGTTTTTGATCTTGCATCTGGCTTTAGTCAATAATATTTCTCCTTTGCCTTTGAGTATCATTTTATTACAGAAAAATGTGTAACAGTGCTATAATTTCAAAATTACATTGAATCATTGTGCTCAGTGGGAGGTTAATGCATTTCTATGGAGCAGAACTGTTTCTGTTGTATATTTGCAATTAATGAAGAGAAACCAAAATAAAATGAGACCAGTGTGGGTAATAAAAACTCTCCTACCTGTATACTAACTCACTAAGATTGCTGTTCTGAAAGACATGTTCTGGAGGTGCTGAGTTAGAAAGGATACAATTCTGAAACTGACGATCATTGTGTAACTTTCACGAAAGGTCGCGGTGTCCTCCTTTTACATGGTCATTACTACTTGCCACTAAAGATAGTGATGTGAACCTGCGAGAAACAGCAATACTTTTTAATCCAAAACAGTAAGGTCAAAATAGAGGAAAAGTATTCTGAGATGATAAGATATTAGATTAATTTGCTGCTTGTCTTTGGTTACCCAGTTTTAAGCTCTCTTTCATTTTTGAAAGAAGAACTGGGATAGAATATTCTCCCATCTAATGTTGGGTTTGGTTGCTGGTTTGAAGCTGAGTCAGAGGCAAGGTTTTACAACCTTCTACTTTTTTTAACAAGTAAATGCTGCCAGTGTGTAAAATATTTGGGCCCTATATTCCTTGGCGAGGTGATAACTAACACAGGACAAAGTGTTTTTGCTTCTTCCTTTCCTTTTGCGTAGGTTATTGACATAGAATAAAGTGAGAAGATCAGATTTTTTTCTGCTCAATGTCTGAAAAAACATGGAATGAATAACACCATTCTTCTAAATAATAATAATAATAACAATAATAATATTTTTTGCTCTGAAATAGGAGTCAGATAAGAATTCTTAACAATGGAAATATTTTTCATTTCAGGTTGGTTGTTCTAGTTATATAAATTTTATTAACATAATTGAGGCAACACTCTAGAAATTAATCATAATTCAAGTCACATTCAAGCAAAACTCAAATTTCCCTTTTTTGCATATACTGCCCATTTCCAAGAAATAAAGCATATGTCATGGAGGCTTTATTATAGCTTACTTTATTTGTAATATAGGATAGAGAAAAATGTATGAAAAAATCATGCAGGGTCAGCTGATTTAGACTAAAACTTGATATATTCCATGTATTATTAACATGGTATTTTAATTCAACAAGTATTTTTTCAGGTCTGTATTTAACCATTATAAATCCAAAACAAAATAAAAAAACAAATAGCAGAAAAAAACTCCGAAAGAAGAAAAGCAAACTTAGCTTAAAATGTCAATTAAAAGATAGCTAATCCATCAGCACACTCTCCTTACATCACACTTGCCATTTATTCTTGGTTAGGTAGATGAAAACCCATTCTAAATCCAGTTTCCCTAAGAGATGTGAAAGGTCGTCAGGTCATAGTATAGTACAGAGCATTGACTGGACTTTTGATACACATGACTTCACTCAGTGGATTTTAGAAACTTCTGATCATTTCCAAAAACACTTCTACTCACAGAGAAGGCTCAGAAATATCTAAAAGCATATTAAAAATGTTAGGTTGATGTTTGGGTTTTTTAAGGATTCTTCCACACAGTTTTGAAAACATCATAAATAATACCTTGACATTTTAGGTTGGAAGCTTGAAGCCTTAATTATTAATAGAGATAGCAAATTGTTCAGATATGCTAAAAGCATTGATGGAATTAGATGAAGATTCTTCTTGTGTTCAGATTACCATGCCATTCCTCAAGGCAAGACAAATGAATGTTTTATTCTTTTACCTTTCCTCTTTGCCATACACCATACATAAAAGCTTACCATAGAAGTTGTGGATTGACCCCGGCTGGCGACCAAGGCCCACACAGCCGCTCAGTCACTTCCCACTCAGGGGATGGGGGAAATAATTGAATGAGTGAATGGGTTGAGATAAAGACAGTAAAAGCAAAAGCTGTGCATGCAAGCAAAGCAAAACAAATAATTAATTCACCACTTCCCATGGGCAGGCAGGTGTTCAGCCACCTCCAGGGAATCAGGGCTCCATCACACAGAATGGTGACTTTGGAAGACAAATGCCATCACTCTGAATGTCCCGCCTTCCTTCTTCTTCCCTGAGCTTTATATGCTGAGCATGACACCATACGGTGTGGGATACCCCTTGGGTCAGTTGAGGTCAGCTGTCCTGGCTGTGTCCTCTTATGACTTCTTGTGTATCCCCAGCTCACTGATTTGGTGGTGTAGGCAAAAAAACTCCTTTGTTCTGTGTAAGCACTGCTCAGCAATAACAAAACCCCTGTATTCTTATCATGGTTTCCAGCACAAATCCTAAATGTAGCCATTTACTAGCTGCTGTGAAGAAAAATAACTATCCCAGACAAAACCAGCACAGAAGTAAAAGACTGGAGAGTGTATTTTTCTATATACGATGTCTGGAAGAGCAGCAGCAAAAAATTTTGATTTATGGAATACAAAAGTGGATTATAAGATATACAAATTGAATATCGTTGAATATTGCATGCAAACTTATAACAGGCTATTAGTCATTTATACTTTGTGACTCTGGATAATTTTGTTTTTAGACATGAAATAGGTTTTTTCTTGTTGATCAAGTAAGAAGGGAAAGGCATAAAAACACTTATGTCAGAATTTTCCTAAGATCTATCTTCAATATTTTATCTCTTTTACTATTTTACCAAAAGTTCAATTTATTTTGCTTGCTGAAGGGATATATATATTTAAATGCTAGGAGGGGATATATATATTTAAATGCTTCATAAATCTAGAAATTTATTCTAGATTTATGAAGCCTACTTCAATAAAAATCTGGATTATTTTGGATTTTTTTTTATTAGACATTTACGTTGTGATAGAGCTTTATTTTGTTCTCTTGTACTTTATACATCTAAAACAATATTTGAGATTTTCCTTGCATCATGTCAAAAGTACAGTTTTTTGATCAAAAATTTGTGGAAATAATATATTCTCTTTTCACAAGTATCTTTTTTCTTTTATTTCATGTGCTTAGGGAATATTTTTACTTGATCTATCTTTACGTTTTTTTTCTGATCATTAAAAATTACCACTTCCGCAGTGAAATACTGGTAAATAATAATAGCATATGTAAAGTGTGTTTATTTGGAAATCAAAGACCTGAGTGTAGCTTATGAAAAAAAAAGGATGTTTGTTTAAAAAAACCAACATACTTGCTTTCTGGTAACCATGACAGCACAGTAAGAGTGGCAGAACTTTTCTTAAAAGTTGTGGAAAATACTTCTGCAAGCAGATCAGAACTGAATCACTATTGTCACCCATAGATTTTGATTTCTTTTAAAATTCTACTCATAACTTGTTCTTCAAATACATTCAATAGGCTCAGAGACAAGTAGACTGAAAACAGTTTCAGACTTTTTAGTGGTGGGGCCTAGAAACTAATTTTTGAGCATGAATTATACAGTCGGCGGCTGGAACAGCCTGAAGAAACAAAAGCCATGTCATACTCATGCTCTGCATAGGGTGTTTGTTTGTTAGGATTTATATGATACTTTAATGCGACACCCTGAATATAAAAGTTCTGTACACCATGATATACTTCTTCCTTGCCTACCTGGGGGGGAGGAAATGAGAGTCAGAAAACAACTCTAAATAATTTTATAAAAAAACCCACAAATAGACTTCTTTTTCTGTTTATGTTCATATTTCCTGCTTTTAGGGGTGTGTATATTTAGGTTCTCATGGGCTGAAGAGCCTGAGTCTGTTCAGTTGTGGGAGTTCACAAGTGGTACCTTAAAAGCTGTTGCCAATATCTCCAGAAGCAAATGGTATTTTGCCAATGTTCAGTGTGGATGAAATCAACCAGCTGGATCACCTTTTGTTTCCCCTTTGGTGATTTGGGATAAATAATATCAATGGTTCTTTATTTTAGAAAATAACAAATGAAAATTAGTGTTCTTTTTTTTTAAGGTATCCTTAAGGTATTTAAGAATTTTTTAAGGTATTCAAATATGTGTATGCAGCTGTGGTTTTGCATTCAAAATATTCTGAAATACACAAATAATGTAAAAACAACAAAACCAGACTTTAATTTCTGATGTCTAAATTTGGAAAACACGGTAACTTTACGTGTGACTTAATAAATAATACATTGATGTTTGCCTAGCTGTCAGGTCAAGCCACTGTGATAAAAATGGTTAATTACTAAGAGCAAGAATTATTTAATCTCTTCACACACTTGGTTTGATAATAAATTATAGAATTATGGAATCACATAATGGTTAGGGTTGGAAAAGGCCTTAAAAACTACCTGGTTCCAGCCCCATTGCCTTGGGCATAGAACCATGTTGCTCAAAATCCCATCCAGCCTGGCCTTGAATGCTTTGACGTCTCCCTCTGACCAATGTTTGTTATGTTATGTGATAAAAACTGAAGAGGAAGGAAAATCTTAAAGGATTACTAATTGCTGATGGGAGGAGGGAATTGTCTCTTTAAGTACTTAGGAGTTGGAATGAGAACATGGATAAATTTGAAAAGAAGCCAAAAGCCACATCTTGATAGTGTCTGTTGCTGGTTTTGGGTTTTTTTCCTCTTCAGACAATGAAATGTGGTGCTGTCTTGATCCTAGCTTATTTTAGCTATGTATTTGTTCAGTTAGGAATATTATTATCCTAAAGCTTTTTATAGAGAGGGAGAAGTAGTTACCTCTAAAGCGCATGCATATGGTTGGTAGAATTTCCTTAATAAGTTTCTTATTTACATACCTAGAGTTAGAACAAGGCCACAGGGGTTTGTGCAAGTTCAAGTGGTCCTGCCTACAAAACAGAAGCAGAGTTCTAGACAAGTACCATTCCAGTTCTGGGCCATCACTCCTCTTCACATGAACCCTTCCTTACACAATCCCCGCGGTGTCCCCGCCCCGGCCGTGGGCTCAGCCGCGCCCTGCGGTGGGTGGTTGGATCCGGCTGGAACCGGCTGTGTCCGGCTGGGGCAGCCCGGCCTCCCCTCACGGAGACCCTGCAGTTCCGGCTGCTGCCAGAGCCTTAGTATGGGAACTCTCCTACAGTTCGTAATGTTGGGGAATACATTTGGTAGAGGCAGCTGGGCTGCAGATTGAGCTCTGGGTGGGAGCCCAAGACAAGAGGCTGTGAGCTGCCAACTTTTGGGATAACAAAGGGCATGAAGATAGGTGGTGCCAGCCAGGTGAATAGACACTGAGAGACACAGCAGGAGCGGGAATTGCTGAACCTTTGGGATAACAAAGGAGGTGAAGACCGGTGGCGCCAGCAAGGTGGATTGACACAGAGAGGAGTCAGGAGCCGAAGACTCAGGCAGAAGAGCAAGACTTGCGCTGGGTGAGACTGTGAGGTTGAAAAAGCCTGGGGTTTTTTTGGTTGGGATTCTCCTCAGAGGCATCAGCTCAAGCTGTTCCGGTGTAACTGCACTGTAAATAAATGGCTTTATGTAACGAGGCATCGGAGACTCTGCTATGGGAAACCAGAGGTTGAACCAGTGAGGAAACCTGGTCTGACTGTGAGAGTGGGGTGTGCAGGGAGTGAAACAGGAATCTGTCAGATCACTGGAGCCACCCGCTGTGAAGGGGCTTCAGTCCCTGCCTTGAAAGTCTGGTGGTGAGAGTGTGACTGCCAGAGTCTGGTAAATGGTCAGACTGGGTAGTTTCCTTAATACTAACTCACACAGAACAGACCACCGTCATATTTTTCATTTTTTTATTCATGCCATGTTTCAGTTCTCATTTTACCCGCACTGCCATTTGTACTAATTCTACATGGTGAAGACATTTACATTTGTTCATTGTATGATAAGCAAAAAATCTTTTCCTTTGACTGGTGTATCCTTAAGAGGACAAACACAACCAGTATAAAACTTTGCATTTCATGTTGCATGGAGAGCTGTGGGCAGTCCTCTGTATTTTTGAGGTGAAATACAGGGCCTAGTAATTTTCATGCTACTAAGAGGCTGACCATACTTTCTTCCCAGTGACCCGTGCAGACCTCTGGATATACACAGGCTTGAGATGATTGTGAAGTGTTGCTGTTTCATTTCTGTAGCTGTTCCATTGATATTCACCTACCATGCCAGGGTTTCTAGGTATCAGAGCAAATACGGGATATAAAACAAATGACAAACCTTAATTTTTCTGCAAGAACTAAAAAAGCCAACAACCTCCCAACAATAAAAACAACATCAAAAAAACTGTATAATAAACAAACAATCAAAAAAAAAACTCCAAACAAACAAATCCAAACCAAAAAAAAAAAAACAAAACAACCAAACAACCCAGACAACCGCCCAAAACCAAAACCCAACCAACCAGCAAACCCTTCTACTGGAAAAGAGGAAGACAACTTCAGCAGTCAGTTATGGTTACTTTGTGTTCTAAATTGGTTAAATAAGCTTGTGAATTATTTTTTGCTTTCACCTGTTAGCAGGGGCCCATAAAGATCATACAGAACCATCACTGGATGATCTGCTAAGTTCATTTTCTTTCCATTAAGGTGTCTGAATAATTTCAGAAGCATTAACCAATCTGCTGCTGTACTGGTTGCAGTGCTGATCTCCATCTGCCTTGCCTTCCCTCTTCTTCCTGTGGGACAATATAGAAAAAGACATAAATCCCAGTTACAGTGGGCCTTTATTTTTCATAGAAAGTATTCAGTAAATATTCAATAGTGAATACTTCCAGAAGAATACAATTCATCCTTTGTACCATGTGAGTAATGGCATAAAATCTGCCTCTAATCATTGACAATGCTTCTTGAATCTCTCTTTTAAGTAGAGAGTCATAGAATAATAGAATGCTTAGGGTTGGAAGGGACATTTATGGTCATCTAGTCCAACTTCCCTGCAATAAGCAGTGACATCTTCAACTACAACAGGTTGATCAGAGCCCCGTCCAGCCTGACACTGAATGTTTCCAGGGATGGGACATCTGCCACCTCTGTAGGCAACCTGTCCTGGTGTTTAAGCACCCTCATAAAATAATCTTTACATCTAATCTGAAATTAACTGTATTTCAGTTTAAAGGGGCTGAAATGCATTGTCATAGATGTCTGGAATGTTGCGATGTGTTGCTTTCTATGGGTCAGTTCAATTTGAGCCATGGTTATTTCACCTGCCTGACATTTTTCTATACACAGATGTCCAATAAGATAGCCCATTGTCAAGTATTTTTGTTTATTAGTGTGGGGGCCACTGCCCTACAAATATTGACACTATAATAAAATAAGATTGCTACACTCACAACCTAACTAGATTTCACTTGTTTCTTTTCTCAAAGCAATGGAATTGGCTTTTCACATCAGTAGTCTGCATTCGATTCATATTTCTATTTAACGGCTGCAGGCTGTCATGGGTGAAATGAGACTTTTCAGTCTCAGAAGGAGGAGCAAGCATTTGTCTTTAAACTGATCTCAAAATGAAATTGTAATTTTTAAGGTGCTCTGGGAGTGGCAACAAGGTTACAGAATATCTGCTTCAAGTTATCTAAGGAAAAAATCACATTTGAGTACACTTTTGTGCTGAGGTAGCTTCAAAAGGTTCATGCACAATATTTGATCATTTCTGTCAGTTAATTACCATGAGCTTCATTCTACACAGATGTAAAGTTGAAGTGCCCTGTTAGCGGCTAGAAATGGGATACTGATAAAATGTATCTTAAACTGGTTTAAAGACACAAGGAAGATTGTTCCATCAGGTTGGAAGACTTTGGAAAATCTAACACAGATTCTGAAGAAGGACTATTCAATTTTTTTCAAAAGTTAACTGAGTTTCTTGTTGCTTTACTGATACCATCATATTACATACAAAATCTGATTATATTAATTGATCCATAAAGCAATGATTTTTTACCTGTGATTTAAAAAAGAACAAAGAACCTCCCAACAGGGCAGATCGTGGGCACAGTATACTTTCACTCATGCGTGCAAACAGCTATATCTTTGAACTCATTAGGGAAACAAGTGTTAATCAATAAAATCCCAGGGGTTTTTTTGTAGTGAGTCTTTCAACACTGTATCAGTTATAAGGAAGGCATGCTGATTTTTGAAGAGTGGTTAGCGGTCAAAATCTCAAAAATGAAGTCTTTGTTTTTCTTCTCCTTCTGGATCGTGGCCAAAATGATTGTTTCTTAAAAGCTTGTTGTGGTTTACTTCCACTGTGAGGACCAGAATATATTTGACGAGTCAGTGTACCCTCTTTGCCCCTTTCCTTCGAGAATTAACAGGTTGACATGAATAAGTCACTGACTCTGTATAAGAAAGAGAGAAAGAAATTATCAGTTTGGCATTTCACCTAAATAAACAGACCCGCCAGAATGATTGAGGTTACATATTCAAGAGAGAAGTGAATATCTGACACATAGATGCCATAGAAAATTGTGATGAATTGCCTAGGGTTTTTATTAATTATTATTGTCATAGTGAGAAGAGTAGGAGGGAACATGTTGCAGCTCACATCCACCCTGCTAATGTCCATGAAGAGGAGAAAAGAGCCAAGCTGAAATAATGTTTTTGAAATGTTTTTGCTGTATATTTTAAAGATATCCACAGTCTGAGATATTTATACAGCTGCATATCATTGTGTACAAAAGAAAAGCATTTCTCTTCATGTTTTTTTTTTTTTTACCTAGATTCTCTATAACTTTAGACAGTGCCTTTACAGAATTAACAAAAATGTTAGAATGTGTATTTTTATTTGGTGAAATGTTCTCCTGTGAGATGGTTCCCTTATCTATGCTATAGTGGTTTTCTCAATTGAAATACTGTCTGTAGTTACAGCAGTTATAGATAGACAATTCAGGGCACAAGACATTCTAGTTTTATTTCAAGTATGATCTGAGTTACTTTGTGTAAAAAAAAATCAGGTCAAATTATGTACTGCTGCTGTTCTAGTTCTTGAACTTTAGTTTGAGAAGCGTAATTCTGTCTTTTGAAATGGTGTCATATAATATCCATTCTGCAGATTCCTGGTATTTAAATGTTTCTTTAGGTAATCTTAAAGCTTTCAAGTGAGTAATACAAACAATTACACTTATTTTTTTCAACCAAGTCTGGTTAAAATGTTGAATGTGGAAAATGTTAAAATGTTAGATCTGGGGAAAATGTTAAAAACATATTAAGAGAAAAAAGTAGTTCTGAATTTTCTGGTATGGTCCTTCATATACAATCTTTCTTAGATTTCCTGGTGCTTACACACAATGTCACAATTATTTTCACTGAGTAGAAGCCTGAAAAGTGCATACAGTAATATAAATAGAACTTAGAAAAAAAAAAAAAAGGTCTAAATCCTATCTCTGGAATAAGACATTTTATACTAAACTGCTTTATACTAAGTTGTCAGAAAGAACTTCATTGTACTAAGGATTCACAATTCTGGAGTCCCTTCTGGCATGGGATGCTCAAAAGGGAGTGGAGATCAGTACTTTCCCTTTATAGATGTAGGTAGATCAGCAGCAGGAACAGTCTCTCTTCTGAACTGATGTACTTTGCACACTGCAATGAAAAAAGAAGCTCTACTGAATTAGGTGATGACAAGAAGTAAATGGCCATGATCCATGTCCATTTTGGATTTAGCTTTGTAAATGCTACTTTAAATAGGAAGTCCCTTGTGTATTTAGAAGATAAAATGATTACTGAAGAAGCCACCTACTATGGGAATTTATTAAATACTAAATTTGGAGTTTCTGAGAACTGTAATTCTTACCCAGCTTCTGGGGTATTGGCAGACAGATTTCTTATAGATTTAACTTAAGAGAACTTTACTTGCAGTAAAGCAAAGGTCAGTTGGAATATACTTACTTTATTCCTTGGAAGGATGGTGTATCCCTCACAATCATTGTAACTAGACATTTGGTATTTATTCTAGCCTGTAAAATCCAGTTCTTAGAATGTCAGCACTTAGCTTGATCACAAAATTTACCCTAGAAACTAAATGTATTATATACATGTAATTAATTACTTTGTAACCAAATAAAATTTTTCTTTTATTGCAAAAGACAACTACTGGAACTATTTAGCTGAAGTATTAAGCACAGAAATTAAACCTTTAAAATTAGCAGCTTTGTTCCATTAAATTTTGTGTCTTTGAAATGCCTCACCTCTTTCTTTTCTGCTTGAACCATGAGATAAACACTTACTTATAGATTCAATCTCTTACTGGTCCCTTTTATTGCTTATAGTAGGATTATTATTTTGATTGAGGCAGGTAGAGCAAATCACAGATCTTCTATTGACTTTGCTCAGTTTCATCTAGAAATATAAGCAGTAGAAAGACTGAAATGTCAATGATCATGCTGTTTAAGACACAGACGAGTTCAGTTCTGCTATCACAATGAACGTGTTTGTCTTCATATTCACCTGTGTGTCACCATGATCATACATACTAAACCTGCTACCTACCAATTTAGAGAACTTCTCTAATTTTTTTCTGTTGTTATCAGAACATTTCCCTCAGCAGGTTCCCAAAAAGAAAAGCAACTCATACTCCTTTATTCTTCCCATAATCTGATTAATTGGCAGTTTTCCCTTTTAATCTTGTTCATCAGAACTGTTAAAAATGTAATGTATTTGTGAGCTTCAAAATGTTTTCATTTCAACAAGAAGGGGAGGGAGAGAACTAACTGCACTAATGTACCACTGATGGTGGTTTTATGACATGGGCATTATGCAGAAAACCAAAGAAGTTAAATTAACACCTCTAAAGAAAATCATCAGCAGCTGGTGTGTTTCTTATTTTGTGATAAATTGTCTTCTTGATGATGTGCTGGAATTATTCTGAACTTTTCGAATGTAACTGTGAGAGAAAGAGAGAGTGCAATTCTCAGTCCTGTTAAAGGGACTGTTAAGAGATAGCACTTCTTGGCATGTACAGAACTGCAGTTTTTAAATGGGGGAAAGCTGGCAGAAAAAGAAGACCCCTCACAATTTAAATGTTTGAGCTCTGGAGAGCAGCTCAACAGGAGACTTTGGGAATGATTCTGGTCACATAACTTCATGTTCTACCTAGGTTTCACTTAAGAGGTGTCCTAAATGTCTTGCTCAAAGTCACATTAAAAGTCAGAGGAAGGCCAGAGAACAGATTTTTTATGTGTCAGTTTATCTTTTTTTTTTTTTTTGTATAAACAGGACCCTGGTAGACTATCCCATAGTTAGCAGTTATTTTCTAATCTTGATCTCTTTCTCCATGTCAAAGCCTATTTGGTTAAATCTGCAAATGCTGCACAGTGCAGAAAAAGATCTCTCTTTTTCTCTCTGTGTCTCTCAATTCAATGGAAAATCCTTAAGGTTATATTAACAAATGAGATTATCCATGCATTATGCCCATGGTTTTGTTACCTCTTCTTATTTGTTACACAGTGCTAAACATTTTACTCTGAAAGCCAGCCAAAAATTTAATATCACTTACCAGACAAAAAAGAGCAGGTAATGCATTGATTAACAAATGCATATTAAGCAGCTAATTAAGGAAATGAGGATTTTTTTTTTTTAAAGACACTTGTTTTAACCCTTATTTATATATTAAAAAATAAATTGTAGTCACCTTCAGCTTTATTGAAGAAATGGCAGTGCTTGGTAAAATGCTAGCATGCTTTTTTTAAAGAAAAAGAAAAAAGACAGCTTTGTAAATCAATAAAATATGTTATAAAATGGTAGTATATTTACAAGTAAATAACATTGTAGGGTGAGTTTATAACCTGTTGCTGGTGAAAAATGGAATTTTCCAAACTTGTAAGCCACTGAGACAATACAACATGTTGAGTTTATTTCTTTTGGAAAGAATGCTTCTGGATATCCCATAAAATTTCTCTTTACTACTGGCTCTTCATCAACTCTGTCATTTCAAAGTAAATTACTGACTTTCCTACAATTCTGAGTGAAGTGGTATTGTGAAAACCAACAGCTTTTCAAGCTGAGCTGTGTGTTTAAGCCTTACACAGTTTATTGTGTGATCTTCTAAGGAAAAACGTATAATGGTAATTTTGTTTTCATGTCAAGGTTTTGCTTTCACTTCCTTTCATGTGGTGTGAAAAATAAATGATAATGTATTTATTTTTAAGCAGGTTTTTTTTTTTAATCATTTGCCTGTCAGATAAAATCTCACACCCTTGATCATTAGTGAAATTTTATCTCTTGACTCCACTGTCATAATGGTTTTAATTTTCCTTGTGTTTGATTATTATATAATACTAAGATAGTAAAAATGTTTTTCATGACTGGACAGAAATACTTTGCAATGAAAATTTAGTCTTTACAATTGTTGCAAAAGTATCATTACCTGCAGCAAGCCATGAAATGACACAGAGTTCAAAGTATAGCGTAAAAACTAATGATTAAGGAGCTCATAATACTCTTATGTTAGTGTCTTTATTGTTATAAGGACTTAATAGGTTTGATGACTTTAGATGAGTGCTGAATAGTTTTACTCTAAGTAGGCTACAAAGACGATACAATACAGTTGTTATGTAGTGATGTGGGACAGTTTATCTTCTGTCTTCCCCTCATGACCTTGAGCAATATAAAGACATGATGTAGATCATTATTTAAGTATCAGGACTAATGAAGGACCAATATTTTTAAATTGGTGTCTTCCATAAATCATAAATTAAAATGAAAGGATAGAAATGGGTTCTTAAATTTTCAGGCATGGGTAAGTGCAGCTCAGGCAAGTCTTAATGACTGATATTGCAGTCCTAAGGGAGACTTACTATGGTGACAAATAACTGAGAGTGAACATAATGCGAACTTATATATCATTTGGTGGAACTGTCTTAAATCATTGATGAATGAATGTCACTTGCTGGAAAATGTCAGCTTTTTAGAATCATTAGGAGTTTTCTTGCACTTCATTTGGCATTAGTACTGTTGTGTGTGGCCTGTCAGTTGAAGGAAATCGGACCCAGGTTTTCAGCCTGGTCAGCCCAGTTTTTGCAAGTTCAGTTGCTGTTCCTGGGGTCTGACGCATTCAACTGCTGTGAAAATTTGGCATTTGCAATTATCAAAAGAGTCTTTACTTCTCATGATACAGCTTTGTCTTTAATGAGCTGAACAGTATCTCAGGAGGTTTGCATAACTGCCTGTGCATTGTGAGAGAGTGAAACCNTGGCTTCTGTGAGAAGCTTCCCCCCATACCCGATACAGCCAAAGCCAGCTGGCTCCTAGACAGACTCACTGCTGTCGAAGGCTGAGCCAATCAGAGATGGTCATAGTACTTCTGGGATAAAATATTTAAGAAGGAAAAACAAAGTTATTGGGCAGCTATAATTGTGCTCAGAGAAAAGAAGAGTGAGATTATGTGAGAGGAACAATGATGCAGACACCAAGGTCAGTGAATAAGGAGGGGGAGGAGGTGCTCCAGGCACTGGAGCTGAGATTCTCCTGAAGCACGTGATGAAGACCATGGTAAAGCAACCCAGGAAGATCAGTCGGGGTAAATATAAAATGAAATGTTAGGAATGAGCAGGCTCTTCATGACTTCATGAAAGAGTGGGCTAGTAAACTCCCAGACTAACTGAAAGCTATGCATCTGCTGAGCCTTAAGTTGCCTCATTAAGCTTGAATGATTCTTAAATTCAGTTGTTGAAAAGAAATTGGTTAAAAAAACCCCGCAAATCAGAACAAAACAAAGAGAGAAAAGGCTGTATTTTTTTTTNTTTTTTTTTTTTTTTTTTTTTTTTTTTTTTTTTTTTTTTTTTTTTTTTTTTTAACTGCTGGTTTCGCTCACAAAGAATGGATGAAACCACTACTGGATTTATATAAGGGAAATTTATTTTCAGGCCTTATCATCACTTAAGTGTCATGGTTGGGGAACGGCACTCCTTAATTTACCTTATCTCCCTACCAAAGCTCCAAACCAGATGTGGCTCCCCCACCTGGTGAGAGANACACACACACACACGCACACAAACTGTGTGTGATAAATTCATCTGATTCAGAACTGTAGCATTTGTGTGACTTGTAGGAATTTCACCTTAGAAATGAAGGATATAGAATATATTCCAGTTCCCAATATATTCTATTTCATATAGAAAATCTGTTTAAATTAGAACTTACTGCTAAAACTAAAGTTAATCCTTTCACCTCAAACTTTTAAGTAGTATTTTAATCAAGCTAAAATCCATATGTTTAATTGCACTAAAAAGGTAAATATTTGACAATTTTCCCTCACAATTCCTAAACATGTAATTTCTTAGCTCTATGAAAATACATTTCTTTAAGTTGCTGTGTGNATACTAATAACAAAAGTATACAGATGAGAGTGATTCACGCGCCAAAAATTACTCACTGACCAACCCGGCACAACCCCGAGACAATGAACAAGGGCGCACAGATCCTCTGCACCCATGCTTTTTTCTTTCTAACCTTAAATCATGCCCACTTTCTTCTGAGAAGTGAGAATGCCCCTGGAGGTGACCTGAGGTGCTACAGAGTAACAACCTAGACACACCCACACAGCTCCTGGCCCCCTCCCCTCACAGCTACTGTGAAAAAATTAACTCTGTCCTAGCCAAAAACCAAGACCCTAAGGTATAACAAGGAGAAGTTGGACTCACCAACTATTTTGGTTGTAGCATGTAAAAACCTATTGATAGACATCACCATCTGCTGGGAAAAGGAGTGCCATAAATATATTGGTAAATTACATTACTAACAGCTGCAGTCTAGTAGGATGATGATTTACTTCCCAGTATTTGAAGGTGCTAGAGCTTATTCAAAAAAAGCTAAAATAATTAACTTTAGCATGTGACAGTTACAGGGCTTTTAAATTGTTTCTGTTGCAGGAATTAGTAGCTTTTAATCTGATGTTTGATGCAAGGTGGGTGGTTAAAATACTCTTTTAGTGAGAAGCACTAGAGAATTTGTTTTAAATTATATCTCGCAGCTGGCCGTGGCTTTCTGAACTACTAGAACAATACTTTGTAAGATTTGTTAATCATTTTGAAGAAACACAATGCCATCTGTTAGAATGTTCTCTAGGCAGGTTTTGGATAATGGCTTCTCCTTGTGTGACTGCCCAGAGTGACCTTATGAGCCCAAGTCATNGGCTATATATCACCATAGCCACGATTCAGACAGCATTACATATCTTCCTATTGAAGAGTATTCCAATATTTTAGTCGATTCTTAGGTAAATTTGGGAAAAAGAGTTTGAACTAGCTTCTTTTAAGCAGTTAGGTGGTTGAACTTCTTCTTTTTTTTTCTTTTCTATTTCTCTGGGTGTCAGTAATCTATCGCTTCTACATTACAAGTGTCATGTGGGTATATTTCTGTTGTTTGTAACAACAGAAATAAGATCAGTGTTTTGCTATTTCTGCTAAAGGAGTTGCTTGAAGAGTATGATGGACTCATTCTACTGAAAGTAATTTTCTAGTCTTCTAAAAGCCATGATGAAATTGTATGGAAAAATATTCTATAGAACTCTGTACTATTGAAATACTTTTTCTTTTTTTTTTGCCTTAGTATTTTAATTGCAGCTGTATTTTCTACTCAAATCTGTATTTTCTATCACATCTGCGATCTTATTTATTTATAAGGCAATATCTGTATTCTTTTGTATCCCCTTCTAAGCAATGCCCTTGTATCTCATTATTAGGGTTCCAACTTAATACTTTTCATTTATGTCATTCTACAAAAGACATATCAGGGAAAAAAAGGGAATTAAATCAATTTTGCATCCTCTAATTAATAAATAAATTCATCATTTTTTAAGTGTAGTCAAATTTCTGTAGATCAAAATTATTAAAATAACCAAGTGTGACTTTATGCATATTTTTGTGCAAATCAAATTGGTTTGCTCTTTTCTGACTGTGTCATAATATTAAAAATAAAATCTACTACAGATGATTTGGTTTATGCAAAGGCACTGTTTATAAGAAAGTTTAACCATGATACTACCTTGCTGTTCCTTGCTGTAAGACACTATATTGATATGGAGAAAAGCTTCTGTGCTGCTAAGTGCAGCACCTAAGATGTCTCCTAATAAATCTTTGCAAAGATAAAAAAAGGCCTCCTGCAGTATATGTATTCTGATCATTACAATTATTCACAAATTCATTCTTTTATTTTGATATGGATTAAATCAAAAACTTTGGAAGCTTGAAATTATCCTCAGGATGGGAGTAACTGACATGTTAGAGCAAATGCAGAAAAACTGTAGTGGAAAATTTCATTCAACTAATTCTGCCTGTGAATATATTTGTGGATTGAAGCTGTGCTCTATAATCTTTCTTTTCTTCCATTAATTCCAACTTTCTGAATTCAAAACAACTGCAGTATATTCAGTTCTTTTACACAATGATAAAATGTACCTTTCCTCTAAATATTGTCAAGACATCAAATATATACATCCTTTTTTCTTTTTCAGTGATGACAATATTCTTTGCTACATAAAACAAGTACTTCCTAGTACACTTTATAAAGAATAATTGAAATGTTTTGGTTTCATTTTTGAACCATAATTATTTAAAGTTCAAAATTTTGTTAGATATTTATATTAAGTATCTAGAACTCTTAGATACTTTGCAATATGAAACCTTTAAAAAAATAAAATGTAAATAAATGTAAATCTAAGGAGCTTAATGAATAATCAAATTGACTCTATTACATTAATTTGTGCATCTAATACCTTGTTTAATTGAAACAGTGTCATTGCAGTTCTGTTTGACTTCTTTACTGGAAAGAGGCTAATATTTACATGTGTAAGATTTTGTTTTCATCATAATAGAGAGGCAAAATACTCATTCATTGCAATGTTGTTCAGTTTCCAAACTTCATAGAATCGTAAAATGATTTGGGTTGGAAGAGATTTTAAAGATCATCCGGTTCCACTCTCTCCACCATGGGCCAGGATACCTTCCCCAAAATCAGGTTTCTCAAAATGCCATCCAGCCTGGCCATGAATACTTCAAGAGGTTTGGCATCCATACTTTCTCTGGGCAACCTTTTCCAGTGCCTCAACACCCTCTGAGTAGAGAATTTCTTCCTGCCATCTAATCTAAATCTCTTGTCTTTTAGTGTAAAACTGTTTCCCCTCATCTTATCTCTATCTGCTTGGGTAAAGTGTTGTTCTCCCTCTTTTTTATAAGCCTCCTTTAGGTACTGGAATGCCACAATGAGGTCTCCAAGGAACCTGCCTTCCCCAGGCTGAACAACCTTTGCTCTCTCAGACTGTTGTCCTAGGAGGGGTGCTCCAGTCTGCTGACTTTGTGACCCTCCTCTGGGCCACAACTTGTCACTCTGCTCTAGAAAACCTGCCATTTCTTACATTATCTTTCCACAGGGAGTTTTAGGGTCTTTTGTCTAGCTTCCAGGGAGTATTTGTCAAGGCCTTCTCGAAGGTCATTCTTGCAATTTTTGGTTACATTTGAAAAGTATTCAGAACAAATTATTGAAGGAATGAGGGTTCCTGGGTTATGCATTTTTATTTTAAGGCTGGTGTTACCACTAGGAGAATAAGTAAATGTCTAAAGAGACTGCCATAACTTGTTAAATTTAAAATTGTAGATGTTGGAACCTGAAGCATGAACACCCAGTATTTTTTAATAACATAATGGCCACTGAAGAAAGATATGCAGTATAACACATCTATACATGATAATATTTTGCTTTGAAGTCTAGGCCGTCAAAGTATTTCATAGCATAGTTTACATAAGCCTGAGTAGATCATTAATGTATTTTCAGATTCCAAATGCATCTAAAGCAGGTCAGCATGTCTGGACTAGAATTGATATCGTAACAAGGGAGATCTCATGTTGCTTGTATTGCTGCATGAAACATCTGTTGCACCAGCCCTTCCTCCTGCCTAATACTTCTCCTTGATTAAACACTTCCCATATGCTGAGCTAAATTAGGATGTTAATGTATCTGCTAATTATTTATTATTATGATTACAGTATTTTAAAGCCTGATTTATGTTTATAGTTACTGCTGATCTTTCTTCTTTACTATTGTGTTAGAATCAGAGCATGTGAAACATCTTAAAGGAATTCTGATTTTCCTGTGTCATATGTCAAGTAAAAAAATGAAGATGAGCTCCAAAGCTGTGGAAACTGTAGTCTTTATGATCCCAATGGAGAAAATAGAAGAAATCTTGTTGATTCATTCTCAATCAGTAAAGAAAGAATGGATTTTTTTTTTAATCAAATAGAAATATAAATCACTAGTCTTAACCCTAGAGGTTGTGTATAAAGTGTAAATCTGTCAATCATATTAATGAACTCTCAGCTTCTCTTCAATTATTTCTGCAGAAAGGTCTGAGAATGTGTAAGTTTTGAAGTATATAATAGCCTGACATGTTGAGAAGTTCCAGAGTTAACTTGTGTCCACTGAGAGTGCTCTGCCTCTGTACTGCAGACATGTCTGGTGGTTGAAGCATCTTTGATGTTCTCAAACCTGCTGTTAGAAAAAGACGAAAAAAAACCCCAAACATGACTAGAATATTTCCACACTTTTATCCTTGCCCTGTGACTTCAAATACTTTTTCTGATGTTAGTCTCACAGAATACTCACCATTTCCTCTAGCTGATGGCTCCTTGAAGAACTGGGAGACACTATGATGAACTGTCTATGTAAAGTAATGTCTTACTCTGATATTAGCCAGGATGATATACTCTTAAACTTCTTTTTAAAACAGAGAGGCTATACTGAGAATCTACTAAGAATATATTGAGAGAGGCTGGTGTTATTTAGACTGGTCCTAAATTTATTTGTCATAAATGCCAGTTTATAGATGTTTAGTTTATATCTGCATTGCAGAGGAACATTGTTAGTGCTTTAAGATAAATCCTGATAATTAGTGCATAGCTTTACCAAAGGTTTTGCATAATTGGTATTTATTTCTAAGTTTTGCAAGATTGAAATAGGGATATTACTTTCCATTTTCATTAAGACACCATTTTTTGGAAATTTTTAAATTCTAAAATGAAAATTGAAATTACAGTTAAAATACAAGTCTGTGAAAGAGCTTTGAATGTAAAGAGAAGCAATTCAGGTTTGATATGATAAAGACAGACAAAACCAGAAAAAAAATGCAAAAAAGCATGAAACACCTTTTAATACCCTAGGTAAATGAAATTTTATACAGTGCAGAAAGAGTACAAACTAGACATGGGTCTTTCAGGAGCATACAAAAGTTTTTTTCTTCAAAGTTAAACCAGTGAAAGATTTGGCATATGACTGGGTGGATAGAAATGATGTATCCAATAAATGCTTGTAGTGACTGCAAGGTTTAAATACATTGTGAAAGTGAGATACTCAAATCAAAGATGATACTTTTCTCATCTCATGTTATGGATCTCAATTGCAATGGTTAGCAGTGGATAAAGTGGAAATCTGGCAGGATTGAAACAGAGGAAGATAAAGGTCTCTAACAAGAATTTGTTTGGTCACCTTTTCATCTGTTTTTAGTCTGAATGATAAATGTTAGACCTAAAATAAATTTTGATACCTAATTTTTTGGTAAATTCCAAAATACTGGCAGGTAAAGGTTTTAAGCATACTAACATGTAAAAGTATATACATATATGAGCTAAAGTCCCTGGTGTCTCTGAATTGCTAGAGGCAATAAATTGTTATACTAATTTGAGAGATTTGCTCCTTTTTTTTTCCCATCTGGAAAGATAAAATCAGGCAGGTTTGTTTTACAGGGAATTGGATTTATTTTGTTGTGACAGCATGTCATGCAAACACCATCTGTTAAAAGTGCACTTGACAGTTCACTGGGGAAAATAGAAGCTAAAACCTGGGCCATGTCTAACAAGGCCTGTAGACATCCAGGAAGATAGGTTGAGTTCCAGACACAGGATACCTGTCCTATTTAAAGAGATAGAATTTCTCTGGATAAACAAGAGGCTGAACCACCCTGCTCTAATATTGGTGTGAGAGTGTGTTGACAGAGTAAGGTAGTGGCTGAGAAGAAAATTTTGCAAAGGTTGTCATCCATCTGGGGAGATCACTTCATTCTGTGCTATGACTAAGGTTTCATTCAGCATTTACTGATGTCCAAAGTACTTAGGCATTTTGTATATATGTACATCTGTAATAGGAGATGGTTTCACCGCAATTTGATGTTCTGAAAACATGGTAGCAAAGGTAGCATTCTCCACCTCATAAAACAATTGTTACCACAAGGTTCATGTTCAGTAAACCTAATAAGTCGAATAACCATATCAGTTGTTTTGCATATGTTTGTGTTTTGGTGATTTAGTGGTCCAAATTGAATCTCATGTCTCTAACATAGCTACAGTTCTCTGTTAAAAGTAGTAAATATTAGACTTTTTTTTTTTCTGAAACAATGGAAGAAGTGTTAGTAGGAAGAGAATTTATTTTAAGAAACATCAGAAAAGCAGGCTGTTTTTCTTGAAAGACCAGGTTCTCACTATAACTGCATTTAAATGCTGGCAATTTTCAAGAAACTACAAGGTTGAAATTTCAGAATAAAGTATATGAATACTAGCTAGTATACACTTGTTCTGAAAGCCTTTATAGCACACAACATACTATAACACACAAAAAACTTTAATAATCTAATTATTATTAGTGAAATTAGCCCAGCTGTGCTTTGGTGTAGAGAGTTTTCAAGATGGTGAATTCCAGGTGCTAGACATGGACAAAAGTCCAGCTGAGCTAAATTTTTACTCATGTTTGGCTTTTGTATTTAGAAGGAAATATTTTTTTAAGTACGACCTCATATTTTCAGTTGTGTCTTCAAAGAAATTTTTGATATTATCATAATCTTTCTTGTAGTTTAAAGAAAATGTATGCAGTACAGTAAGTAGTGTTAAAAAGATATGGAGAAAGAAATGATTCCTGTATTCTTAAAACATTCTAGATTAAAAAAAAAAAAAAAAAAGCAAGTGTTGAAATATACTGCAATCATTGCAGCTTGCAGCTTCTCTGCTTCTCTACAGAGGAACCTGTGCTCAGGTCAAGAACATTGGTCCGTAATACTGCAGTGTCTTAGTTGTATTTTTGTAGTGCTGTAGTGCAGTTTTTTAGTTCTTTAAATCTTCTCTTGTAAATCTTTGGATTTCTATATAAATCAGTTGTCCGTGAAGCTGCCAAAACAGACATGAAGATTTATAGCTCTTAACATCTGATTGTATGTATCCTACTTGTCACCACTCCTTTTGTGGCTGTATTAAATTTGAAAGCATATCACTGTGTGGGAAAACCAGCTACTTTTTGTCTAATCTCTCATCACCTTTCAGCTGTAATGCTGTCATCTGTGATCCACTCAGACTTGTATAATGTATTTTGTGCAGCTAAAATATTCCAATTTACTCTATTTATTTATTTATTTTTTTTTTTAAATTCAGGAAGAATGCTCTGTCCTTTTCTTAAAGATTTCCCAAAAATCTTTTAAGATGGAAAACATGATCCACAAATTTCTACCAGTTCTGTTTTTTGTGGAGGAAACAGAAAGACTGGAGTCATGTAACTGTAGTGGATTGGCCCTGGCTGGATGCCAGGCACCCAACAAAGCCTCTCCATCACCCCCCTCCACAGCTGGACAGGGGAGAGAAAATACAACCAAGAGTTCATGGGTTGAAATAAGGACTGGGAAAGATCACTCACCAAGTACTGTCAAGAGCAAAACAGGCTGGAATTGGAGATATTGAATTTATTGAGAAACAAAATCAGAGCAGGATAATGGCAAGTAAAGTAAGACCTTCTCTCAGCAGGTTGTTTCTGCTGCTGCTCAGGGAGAGGAGTCCTCCCCTGCTCCAGCATGTTGTCCTTCCCATGGGAGATAGTTCTCCATGACCTTCTCCAACGTGAGTCCATCCCATGGGCAACAGTCCTCCCCAAACTGCTGCAGGGTGGGTCACTCTTCTGTGGGATGCAGTCCTTCAAGGACAGGCTGCTTCAGCATGGGTCCTCTACAGGGTCACAAGTCCTACCAAGCAAACCTGCTCCAGTGTGGGCTCCTCTTTCCATGGGTCTGCAGGACCTTGTGTCTGCATCCCTGTGGTTCTCCATGGGCTGCAGGGGCACAGCTGCTTCACCATAGTCCTCACTATGGGCTGCAGGGGAATCTCAGCTCCAGCACCCGGAGCACCTCTTCTCCCTCCTTCTGCACTGATCTCGGTGTCTACAGAGTTCCTCTCACGTGTTCTCACCCCACTTTTCTCTGGCTGCAATTACAACTGCGCAATAACTTTTTTTCTCTTCTTAGGTCTGTTATCCCATAGGTGTTACTACCACTTCTAATTGGCCCAGCCTTGGCCAGCAGCAGGTCCCTCTTTGGAGCCACCAGAGATTGGCTCTGCTGGACATGGAGGAAGTTTCTGATGCTCCTTTAGCACCCCCCCTACCGAAACCTGGCAATGCAAACCCAATACAGTCCTTATGACAGTTCTTCCTTTTTTCAGCTGGACACCCCATACATGTATATATGGAGGATAAAAGGCACATATGTTTTTGGGTTTTCTGTATATTCAGTATTCTGCTTTTATGTCTTTTGTTTATGATTAATTACTTTTAATTTCACATATTCCTTAATTACCATTTTAGGGATGTAGAAGGAAAAAAGGGAAAACAATGTTCAAATTGTTTTGAGTTTTGGAGGACCATAAGTTTGGATATTTATATACATAGTATCATTTAAGTATCTGACTGTCTGGATGGAGAAAGAAGGGAGGGCAAAAAGAATTGAACAGTATAGGATAGAAAGACCCTGTCTTTGTATTCTTAGCTGAAAACAAAAAATAGAGATTTGAGCCTCATTTGCATGAGCACATTCAGCTGACTACAAACACATTGTTCCATGGGATATTCCGTATATTTTTGAGATTATGTTCAATCAAGGTAGTGATTGGTCAAAGTTGGACTCAATGATCTTAGAGGTCTTTTCCAACCTAAATGATTCTGTGATTCATAAAAATATTCCTGTTCTACAGTATCACAGTTGGGTTCTTGGCTTTTGTTTATTTTAAATCTTATTACAGACAGATTTTATTATGGAGATTTTTTTTTTTTTTATACTGTCTTAGTCTTACACTGGTGTGTTGTGAATATTTCAGAAGGTGACTTCATGAAATGTTTTTTTTCCTGTCTGAGGAAAACTATGGATCCTAGTATATCCATAAAAAACATGACTGGCTGTGGGAAATCAATCATTTATTTTCCCACAGAAACAAAACATTTTTTACCATAACCAGTGAAAATAAATAATACACCAAATGAGTCAATTATGTGGGGATTATTTTTGGTAATAATTTAAACTGGTTCAAGAAAAAATGGTAAAATAGAGTTGCATTCAGGCCATGGAAGTTTATGTATGGGAAAAGTAAAGTCATCTTTAGAGCTGCGTGTCTAAATATGTTTTTTCCTTTACTTTTCAGTGACCCAGGGTGGGGATGCAATTGCATCTGATACATGTCCTGATCCTGGAATTCCTGAAAATGGGAAGAGGGTAGGCTCTGACTTCAGGTAGGCACATTTAGTTTTCTATATGACCAAGAGGAAGGTAACTCCTGTTCCATTTATACATAGCCAGTAACTGTAGATGTGTATAATTTCCCTAGTTTTAAATTTATTGATTCTTTGTCAAAACAGATTTATTCAATTGCGTATCTTGAATTGTTTTTGCTTGGGTTGTTTTTTAAATCAACACATTTAAAATAGGAATTTTAGAGCATAATAATCTCATCTACAGAGAAAAAGCAGAACTCTGTGGACAGCATTAAAGATGAAGAAGCAGAGAGTATTATGTGTTTTCCCACTTTGTAAAAGCTGTTAAAAAGCTTGGGGAACATGGCAAATTCAGTGTCTGAGGCTGTGATGAATGCCATCTGTTTCTTCTTGTTTTCACCTTTTGTTATATTAAAAAAAGAAGACAAGGTCAAATGGACCCCTGTGGAGAAAGGAGGAAGTTTGTTCTTTCGCTTTTGAGGAAAAAAGACAGACTTGAAGGTGCAACAGAGAAGAGGGTCAATGGAAGGAGATGGGAGCCTCCAGCTCATGCAGAGATTTATAAATTGTTCAGCGAGGAATGGACAGTCAGACCTAAGAGAAAGGAACAATTCATAGGAATTACAAGGAATTGTGCCAAGTTCTCTGCAACTCTAGAAAGCAAATTAATACAACTTGTCTCCTGAATCAAGGCTCTTCCAAGCTAGATCATAACCGACAGGAAAAATAAATTACATAAAAACTGACATACTTTTTGGATTTTTCTCTATTTATCCTCAAAGGAATTTGAGAAATCATAAACAACTCCAGCATTAAAAGATTCAGTTATAGGCAAAATGATGGCTTCATTAGTGACAGGGCAGCAGTTCAATGTGTTTAGAAAAATAATGAGAGAAATAAGCTTTCAATTAATAAGCTAGATAGACAAGTTTTCTAGATGTTTGTTGATGTCCTTTTCTATGTGTTCTGATTCAATTTGTCAAGCACAGCTACTGCAAATAAAATTGTATGATACAAAAATACAGTATGCATTTGCTGTCCAAAGGGCTTCTGTTTTAGGAAAAGAAATGCAATTTCTGTCTAGGTCTTTATTAATGTTTGATGTATTGCAGAGAGAAACATCAGGCAATAGAAGACTAGATAAAAATGAGATGCTAAAATATAACTTTCTCAAGAGGTATTAAAGTGCATGTGTGTATTCATCCAAGGAATACCTTTATACTTCCACTGTTATTTTGGAGAGTATTTTACTTTCCTGCTTGTGCAGGCATGCCTCAGTATCCCTCCTCTGCTTCAGTCTCTCCTCATAAAGCCATAAATGATGCAGAACATGCCTCTTCTGAATTCCTCCAAATAAAATACTTAGTTGAAAGAATTAGGGAAAGCTAGGATCACTTTCTTATCAGTGGAGAGAGAAAACAGTGTTTTCTGTTTTAAGAGGAGTTAACAGTGACAGGACTAGAGGCAATGGAAATAAGGTCTGAATACTACTAGATTCAGGATTTAAAAAAAAAAAAAAAATCATGTTTTTACTAGGAGGGTAGTAAAACATTGAAGTTTGTGAGAGAATTTGTAGAATCTCCATCCAGGGAGGCATTCAGAACTCACCTGAGCAGGGCTCTGAGCCCTCTGTTCTGACTGGGCTTGCTTCAAATGGACTAGATGATGTCCTCTTCCAACCTAATTTATTCTGTGAATCTATAAGTGTCATACAGCCTTTACGTGTTCATGATACACTGTTGGCCAAACAGACTCTCATCTAGTTGTGGTGCAAATCAGTGGCATATAAACGATTGTTAAGAAACAGCAGCAGGTCTAAGAGCACTGGTAAAGAGGGTAAGAAAGAGAATTACTTCTTTTCACCTCTAGACTGTAGTCTATAAATTGAAAGAGAAAGGGAACTAAAATAGTTTTGGTGAAACAGGTTCAAAGATCCAAAACGTGTGAACCCGAACATGGAAGAGCTCAGCAACAAATATCCCAACAGTGCATTAAAATACCAAGAGGGAAAACCCAAAAGAACCTTAAAGCTCAAACTATATTTTAAGATATCTGAGGGAATCTAATGTCAAAGAACCTTGCAAAACACAGACAACTATATTTTGAACACAGTCTCTTAGGAATGAATGTGGGTTAAAAGTATCTTAAATCCCTGGAGCTTACTTATGAGCAGTGCTTATGCTTACTAAACTGACCGAGCAAGGCTATTTCCCTCCCTCCTTTATCCCATCCAGCCTCTTACAATGTTTTAATTTCACAAAGTGTATGTTACTGTTCATGGGGATAAACAAATGCATAAGATGTTCGACAAGCAACATCGTATAACATAAATAAAACATGTCGTTATACTTTGATCTCATTAATTGTGTGCATGTTTTGGGCCTCCAGTTGTGAATATTATTTGAGAGAAATGATAACAGTTTCTTTTCCTCCTAAACATTACTTATTATCTGAAAACTCATTATGCAACAGAAACTGTTTTTCATGTACTTTAAAGTTTGTTAATATCTATTTAAAACATATCTATCTTAAAGTTACCTGTCTAAATCTAGATGGACATTTAAACAGAGAATTTGCCTGGAATTTAGTTTTTGTTTCTGTGAAATGACAAATCAAGCTCTTCCATAGGAGAAGGGGAAATAATATTTGCTGCTGCTTGCATTTCTCCAATGTAATAAAAGTACTCTGGAGAGTAAAGAAAGGCAATGTTTTCTTTTCTTTTCTAAGAGGCAAGTATAAACACCAGAAGGAGCTATTGTTCTTGTCAGGAGAATGACAACTGTGAATATTAATTGGAACTAAAACATGTGAAAATGCACATTATTCAAAATCTTTTCCAGTCTACTGAAAGGCATGTTTTGAGTGCGATTGATGGAAAGGCAGAGGGTTTATTTTCAAGATAGCCTGAGACCTGACTGATTCAGTGATGACAAGTTCTTTGAAAAGGGTTTCATCGTTTTCAGCATAATAATGGCATTCATTCTAATATCATAAAGCAAACAAAAAGGTATTGAAATCTTAACCTTTTCATTCTGTCCTCCTGCCACGCTTCTACTGTGTTCATTTCAGCAAGTAGGGAGATGATTTTCAGTGATTTTAAAACAATCCAATGGATATCTGCATTCATTTTGAGGGAGAAATGGCAAGTCAGACTTGACTAGAGTAATGAGATCATAATCAATACAATATTGAGGTCAATATCACTTTTTAATTTTATGTAAGATTGCAAGCCAGTAGATTGTTTAAATGAAATCTGAAATGGATCTAAATAATACTGTTTCTGCTCTCCTTAAATATTGTATGGTATATGCGGTAATGTGAAAATGCAGTCATTTTCCACAAGCTCACCAACACTTTTAAAACAAATGGCTTTTAGATTTCCAAAACAGATTTTGAAAATAAAATTAACTTTTTTATGGTTGTATCTTCTTTTTTAAAAATGGCTTCTTCCAGTCAAGTTCTAGCATTCTTTATAAACCCACAAATTATGCTTTGATGGAGTTCAAATTTAAAATAGAAAAAGAAAAACAAGGAAACAGATTTTTCCCCATGTTTAAAGATTACAGAGAGAAGTAGCAAAGCAAAACACAATACTTCCAGGGCCCACAGATTTGCTCAATGACTAAGGAGGTAGAGATGTAAAAAAAACCAAACCAAACCAAAACAAAAAACCAGCAAAAACCCTCCAGCCCAATTAAAAACATTCATTGTTAACTAGTGGATATTAAATGAACCAATAATTGTTTTGAAATCACATATCAAACAAGCTGTAAGAGCTTCAGAAGCATGTCCCCTTTTTAAATGGGAAACTGTCAAGCTTAATCAATGGAGAGACCCAGCAGTTTGGGTGTGGTTAGGAGTTTTATCGTAGACTGTGATCCAGATGCATCCCTTCTGCTAAGATGATGCTTTAGATCCATAAAGAGCTTTTGAGTACTTTGTGTCCCTACTTTGCTCTTTAATATGACTTTTTTTGCTATTTTTCTTCTTTGTTTTTATTATGTTATATTCAGCACTTTTATTTTGTGTCCCTTAGTTTGTGTTCAGGCATTTCAAAAGATTATACCCACTGTGTAAAACATATGAAGTTCACATTAATCGTCCTTAGATCCTTAGATCCAAGCTATTTCCAGAGCTTTAGTAAAAAAACAAACAAACCCCTTAAATACATATTTAGTAGAATAATATTGAAACAAATTGAATCATAAGTGTATAGCTTAAATTAGTGTGTAATGTTTTATTTATACATTAATAAAAACTTTAAAAGTATTTTTGTAATGATCAAAACCCAATCTAAACATAAAATCCTTAACTTACTGCATTAGACATAAAAATATTTGTATTCCTCCTGTTCATTTCCCCCCACCCCCTTTCTTTCTTTCTTAGGGGGAATATTCAGGTATTTTAAATTATAAATTGCAGACATCCAATAATTATACATTTCATTTCACCCTATGTTTTAGTATGTGCACAGTTTTTTAATTCTCCTTACGTGCCCTTATAGTAGCGAAGTTAAGGGAAATGTTGGTTTTCACATTGCTTCACACAACATTACACTTGTCGAATGGTCTGTCTAATATGATTTTTAAATACTTTGATTCTCAATTAGCTTTTATCACTACTAGGTAACGGCTTGTTTGTTTTTTTTTCCCCCTGTTTCCTTAGAAAAAGAAATGCAGATATCCTAATTCTAGAAAATAGGAGAAAATGCGATTAAAAATATGTGTTTATGGCATTAAAATGTCAGATTAATGAGTAATATTTTCTTTACCAATAAGATACACTAATTTTTTATTAATTTGAGGTATTTATTTGGAATAATGCTTGGTCTGTTTTTCTGAGAGTTTTAAGAATGTTCTGAAGATTATGAAAAGTATAAAATAAATGCAATTTTAGAAACTTACATTGCTTTTGAAGAATTCCATGCATTTTGCATGAATTATGAAAGCAAAAGGCCAATATTTTCCCTGCCTTTCTGAGTTTTCATGTTTAACAACTCAAGAACAAAGTGATAGGAAAAGCAGTTTTTAAAACTTTTCTAGATTTGAAGCATCATACATTTAAAGCATTTAAAATTAACTAAAAAAAAAGAAAAAGAAAAAAATCCTATTAAAATTTCATGAAAGAATGGAAAGAACTATAGAAACACATCATAATATTAATAGACAATACAGTGTTTGTGAGATCCTCTGAGAAACTACGAAAATACTTGTCCATGAAGGGTGGGAATGAGCTGCATGATAGTGAATGACATTATATGCAGTTCTTCACAGCACAGCACAGTTTTAAGTATTGAGCCTCCTGTCTGCCATGTAGAAATCCCCTGGTGTTTAGGACTGAATAACCTAGGGGGACTAAACTGAGAAATCTGCTTTATTGAGTTCACTTAGTTCACGACTTGGAATTATCAAATACAGATTTAAAAGTGCAAGAAAACAAACAACAGAACCAATTAATTGTGATGGGGAACAAAGAATGTCACAAATAATAAATGGAGTCAGAGATGTAAATACTGTTTAGGAAAACTCCCTGTGATATAGACCATAAGTGTATACAGTTTTTAAAAATCTTCATAACGTTTGGTCAGCATAAGCAATTCCGAAGGGACACATTTCAGTGTTACAAGTGTAACAGTCAAATTCCAGTGCTAAAAAAATGTATCATTAAATGTAACATTTAACAGGAAATGTCAACAAGGTCAGGAACATTTAATGAATTAATGCCATTGACTGAAATTAATATTTCCTGGTTGTACGCATTGACAAATTACCTTGTCTAATTGCTTATTCTCTCATTTGAGAGAATATAGTGATGTTGAAATTATTCATTAAGTAAGTTCTGTTGCCTGAAAGAATTGTGGTTATATATTTTCTTAGAAAAAATAGATATCTGTGCATTCATTGAACTCATACTGTAAATGAACAAACTTAGTAACACAACTGTTTTGTATTCCTAGACTTTCTTCCTTAAAAAGTGGACAAGCTAAATAGTAGAACTCTTCCCTAAAGTATAAGTTGTTTTTTATGAATACAATATTGATAGAGTAGAATTTTGTACCTTCATTTTTTTTGTTTGGATCTTGAAATATTGTCACTTGGCAATGTTTACATTTGTTTGAGGATGTTGATATTAAAATATATTTAATTCCTTCCTTCTTTCTCCCTTTTTTCTTCCTAGGGTGGGTGCAAGTGTACAGTTTTCCTGTGAAGACAATTATGTGCTGCAAGGTTCTAAGAGCATCACTTGTCAGAGAGTGACAGATACACTGGCTGCTTGGAGTGACCACAGGCCAATTTGCAGAGGTAACTGCTATTCTTTGGATTTTTTCTTGAAGTTTGGAAGGGGAATTTGTACTTTATGCTGCAATGAAAGTCAAAACTAAACAAAATAAAAAAGGGAACTGCATATCATCTATATGTGTATATATGATTATAAATATACAAAGATTATGTAGGTTGAAGCATGCAATCAAATGTGTAGAAAGACTATCAATTTAGGTAGCTAATTTCCTTTAAATAGTTTTAATTTCACTTAATCATCCTTTTGCCATGATAAACTTACTTTTAAGCAGAACTAATTAATTAAGTTTATGTTAAGTTTTTCTAAATTAATTTCCAAATAGGAGCTTCTTACAATCATACTATGCTCCTGTCAGTTGCAGATATTTACCTAGTCCTGATTTTTCAGTAAATTCCTTTCCATTCATTTGTTTTGCTCAACTTTGCAAACGACCTGACCTTCTAACTTATTTCTAAATGTTTTCGCATCTACACCCCCCTGCTTGAATTCCCCCCACCCTGCTTTTATGGAGTAGCAGGGGAAGTGGCTTTTTGTTACTGTGTATGTTTTTCCATTGCAATCTACTGTCTGTAATAAAAACACAGAAAAATATTTAAATGCTGCCAAAGTACATCAGAACTGAGGTATATAGGAGAAATAAAGAATGCATCTCTATGTACAGAAGTTTTCTATTTTATCTCAGTAGAAAAATTATTTTGGGTTGCACATTTAGATTGTACATATCAGTGAGAGTCTTGACCCTTGAAATGTGCTTGCCTTATATTCTCCTAGAACCAGACAACCTAGCCAGGAAAAACAGGGCAAACCACCGCCATTAACTGGAAAAGAAAAAAGAAATAATACAAACTGTTAGAGATACTTTTATCGTCATTTTGAGGTAGATCGAAGTGATTTTTCTTGTACACACAAAATCTTACACCTGAATGCGAGTTACCAGGGCAGCAAATGATACTTGTTTAAGAAACACTGGAGAATTTGTAACACCTGAACTTAAACTTTTTTTGTTCAAGAATAAGCTATAACATAATCTCACTTATATAAAACTCATGTACCTCTTTAAAAAGTTTTCATTACCTAGTTTTTTTCTAATTCCCTTTTTTTTTTTCCTGCTGCCAGATTAGATTTTTTCAACTTGTATAATCATGTGTATGCTACCCTTCTAAATGGTATATAATCCTTGATCAGTATTATGAGATGCATGCTTGTGGATTGTGGGGAGTTAAAGATGCAGATTTTCTTTGCAGTCTGTATTATTCTCAATTCCTTTATTGACCTCCAAGATGCCAGTATTCATGGTGCTCATATGAGCACCAATCACTTAATAATAAAACACACAGTGCAAAGAAGTGCTTATCACATTTTCTAAGTTATCATCAACTTAAAGTGGAAAAGCTGATAAACTGCACACAACTACTGTAGATTTAATGACTTCAAGAGCACAAGACTTACTGAAGAAGATGATGTTTGCATTTAGCCCAGAATGGTCATTAACAAAGCTCAAAATTTAGGAAGCTGATGAAAAGTCGCAGGAACCCTTACTCTTGGCAAGTTCATGACATTACTTGAAAGGGCACAGCGGTGGCTGGAGTCCCAGGGGCCCCGGCGTCAGTGGGGCCTGCCTGTGGTGATGGAGCAGCTCCAGGCCCATGCCAACACCACACCTGGGTCACAGGCAGGGAGTGGTGGGAGGCCCCAGAAACTGCCCTCGGAAATGGCGTGGTGCTAATGTAAATGCTCCCAGTTTCCTTGAATTCCACATGAAAACCTTACAGCTATCCATTCCTGTTTTCTGTAGGCAATATACAAGGCTATCTAACATTTTTATGCAATCTTTTGCAGTAACTCCATTTCCTAAACAGACCTGTAGGCTGAATTTCAATAGTACCTCTTGCTTGGCTTCACCCCCGTTCCCTCCCCCCCTTTTTAACCTTATCTTGGAAGTTTGAATAGGAGAAAGATAAAAGACTAACAGCTTGACTGAAAAATCTCTCTGCAAGGGAGGTGTTTCCTAGCCTTTCTTCTTTGTGGATAGCTGCAGGAGGAACCAACTGTTTTTTTGTTGCTACAAAGTTGCACCTTGGATTACTTTCTGCTGTAGCAGACCTAAGGCAGGAGGAATTGAAAATAAACTAATAAATATTAATTGTGTGCTCTTTATGGTGCTGGAGGTGTGGTGCTTCTGCCAGTTACTAGAAAGAAAATGTCCTGTATTCAGATCCCATGAATCTGCCCTTGTTATTCCCTCAATTAAAAGAATATAGATTGCTTAATACAGCAGCAGCATGCCAAGCTTTCTGTATTGTCAGTAGGCAGTATACAGTGGCATTGGTAAATGTGAGTAGTTGTTTTGGGACACTTAGGGACATGGTTTAGTGACAGACTGGACAGTGGTAGGTTAACCCTTACACTTGGTGAACCTAGAGGTGTTTTCTAACCTAAGTGATTCTATGACTTTTTTTCCATGTTAAGTACAGACACCTCTTTAATAGCTGTTAAATGATGTTTTCATAGGATTTCCTATGTAGATGAGGGGTTTTTTTAGACTTCTGCTGGGATTGTTACAGATTTCCATGTAATGTGTCTGAGACTTAAGTTAAATTCATGGGTGGCTATTACGACAGTTTTGGTCATAAACATGGAATTGTAGAATGATTAGGGTTGGAAGAGACCTTAAAGATCATCTAGTTCCAATCTCCCTTCATATATAGATAGACATTTTCACAGAAAACGGAGTCCTAGTTGAATGAATCTTGTCATAGAGTTGTAACAAGTTCTCAAAATCTGGTTTCTATCATCGTAACGAAGGACCAAGTGCTGGTAGTATATTGTGATGGAAAGATAGTCATTTTCATCTAGTACCTTTTTCCCTATTTGTACCAGTCACACTTCTATTCATGGAGATCGGGCTTCCTCCCAGCAGTTCGTGAAGTAAACAAATGCTCATATTTCATGCTTTAGAATGGAGGCAGCCACAGAGAAAGATGAAAAATAAAGTACCAAAAGTATGTTGGGTGTTTTATTCCAATATTAAGAAAAAGAATGACCAAGTTTTTAAAGAATCTACTCATTCCTCTTGCCTATACTGAAACTTAAGTAACTGAAGAGACTAAATTACATCAACAGGTAATGGAAGATATATGGATAGTAAGTACTTAGAAATTATATGATCTAGACTCTCTGTTTAGCATGGTGACTAAGTGATGTTGTACCATAAACATGACACTGACATTTTGAAATATTTTGAGTTGTATAACTCTGTGTCACTGAAAATTGTACATCCAAATGTTTTTAAAATGCTTCTAGATACTGAAATATTTTGAGAAATTTGAATATTCTTGCAAAATCTGTCCTTAGTGCTCTTTGGAAGATAACAGACTATGTTAAGTAATGTATTTTCAAACTGCTGACTATCTGGATTTGCTGAATGGGGCAGAGAGATTTTGATGGTTTCACAACTGAATCTGTGCTTTACCAAAGTCAGACTACATACTGCCTAGAACCATTTTACATTTTTTTTTTGTAATTATATTTCATATGGCATAAAGAGCTAAGACACCACAGAAGGTCATGTTTAGGTTAAGGACATACAGTTACATAAATATTGTGATACGTGTGTTTCTTTATCCAAATCATGGGGAAATCATGAAGGAGAGCACATACTGGCCCTTCTTACATTCTTGGCTAGAAGGCTCCCTCCATCTGTTTGGAAAGGGTAAATCTCTCTCCGAACAGAATATTGATATAATAATTTTGAGAATTTAATTTACATAAAGTACCAAAAAAGTATTGTAAATGTTGGCCTGATTAATTGAAAAGTGCTCGTTTCTTCCTCTGTAGGTAAATTTTCTGATATTTTTTTGTCTGGCTGAAATATCTTTAAGGGCAGATTATTATAGAATACATCAGCATACTAATACTTTCATGGCAAGTTGTTGCTAATGCTGTGGCAATTTTATAATATTTATTTTAAACAGAGCATCCAGTCTAAAGCAATCTGATGTGTTGGTTATCATTTTAGCTAGAACATGTGGTTCTAATTTACGTGGACCGAGTGGCATTATCACGTCGCCAAATTATCCAGTTCAATATGAAGACAATGCACACTGTGTGTGGGTCATTACAACAACTGATCCAGAAAAGGTATGCTTTTTCTCTGTTCTCAAGTGAAATGGTAGAGTTTTGGATTTGTCTTAAAAATATTTCATATATATTTGCACAAATGCATGAACACATGCAAGTCTGTATGTTCATTTAAACACAAAAAGGAACAGAGTAGAGATGTTATGAAAATACACTGGGCACTAGAGAAAAAAAAGTAACATATATGAAAATGTCTGCTCAGAGTAATAGGTCTAATTTGAAATTTTCAAGTTTTAAATACATTTTTTAATGAAATACAAAAAATCACAATCAAAATTCCACATTGCTAAATGAGTTAATAGTGAATTTTCCAGGTCGTGTCTTGATATTTATTCACTGTTGAATCTTAACATAAGATTTCTTGGCTTAAAAACTGGACATTACACGTAAGTATTTTGACAGGTGGTGTTAGTACCTACATAATTTCTCTTTTCAATCCACTGTTTTCCAGGAATGATTCTTAATACACAACTATGAATTAGTCATCTAATTATACATAAGATAGTGGTCATAACAAAATCTTTTTACTCTTTTTCTGCTAAGTCAGTAAAAGACAGAGACCCCTACCTGTAGGGGGGGAAAAAAAAGAGGTTAAAAAATATTTTATTTATATTGTACTTCTGTGTAGTGAAATGCTGAATAAATGAATTACATTATGTCAAGGAATGTACAATCTATATGTACTTTCATGATTACAAAACATGTATTTCCTGTGTAGCTTTTTGGAAGACTGTGTTCTTGACTTCTTTAAAATAGTTAAGGAAAAATTGTTTATCTCACCATTAATAAGTGAAAATATTTAGCTGCAGAAAAGATAAATTTGCTGCATGTTTTCATAGCATATTGTTGAGATGTAAATACTGTTGCTTTGCAAAATTGATTAAGTTCACTTTTTCTTAGTGAGAATTCAGTGTGCCTCAGTAAAGATATGTATTCAGAAAAAACAGGCAAAAGTACAAAACTACCCTATTGAGAAAGATTTTACTGTAGTGGGACTTCTCTCTGAACAGAAAGGGCTGTTTTTCAGTTCCAAACGAAACTATCGTATTTTATTTAGAATAGCCATTAGAAGTGAATATTTTTCCTGGAAGACCTTTGACTTTAAAATCATTGCATTTTATAGAAATTATTAAATCACTTTGCATTTTTAAATATAGAAAAGCATTTAAATTATGGGAAATGTCTGAAAATTTCATCTACTCAAATTTATATTCAGTAGTGTGTTGTCTTGTTGATTTTGTGAAACACAGTGTATTTTTGTAAGGGGAAAATTAAATGTGCATAAAAAAAGGTGAAATTACTACTAATAGAGGAGAGTAGAGTCATCTTAATGCTTTCTTTATTCAGTTCTTTTTTTTTTCCTTGAATTTTCAAAAATTTAATTAAGGAGGGTTTTTAATATTTATAATAAAATGAAGGTGTCAATCTCCTTGCTGATTGCAAGAAAGTTTAACCGTAATAATATAAAAATTGGTACTGACTATGCTATTAAACTGCCTAGTGTACATTTTTTGTGGAGATCCAAACTTACCTATGAAAAACAGTAAACCCCCATTTACTAAAACAATGTACAAGTTCTCTTCATTCTATACAAGACATATTTCTCAGTGAACTTAGAATTTTGGTAGCGCAGAACTTAATGAGATTGGTGTGGATTAATTTATTATTCTGCTCATTGGACTTGAAAAAACACTACTGTTAAGTAGTGTTCTGTGGGCAGGTTGCTAGTTCATCAGACACAAGAATACATAGGAGGAATTGCACACCCAGACAGAAAAATTATGTTATGTTCAAAATTAAGAGGTCTGAGTAAACACTTGGAGCTTTCACCCAGAAAAAAATCTGCACTTATTACATCCAGGTGAGTGGAAGGCAAAGAGACCTGCTAACAGACACTGATAATCACAGCATGAGAAAAAGGCGTCACTTTTAAGTCTCTCATTTTGGACAGGATAGGCAATATTGAATGAGTTGTCTTTTTATTGATCTTGGATTTGTCTAGCAGTGCAACCAAGGAAGAATTTTCTTAATTTCATGTCTCTTGGAAAGACTGTAATTGCTTTAGGACCATGACGACTGCAAATGTGTAGTCTTAAAATGAGACTTACTTAAGGCTTACAGTATTGTTAGGTTGCTTTCACATAAAGTGTACATCATCTCTATGAATATTGGGATTTCTATCCCCAAACAACTGCATCTGGAGTTAATACACACTCCTTCCGTTAATAAAAGATGTGAATGAAAATCCTTTTACTTTACAGACTCTCTGACTGAAATGGAACTTCTTTTTAAAGAAAAATATCTTGAAAATAAAAAATATCTTGAATATCTTTTAAAGGAAAATATTTTCAAATCCATGAACTTTAAAAAAAAACAATTACCAAAATAATTTTCAAGTTTCCAAACCAGTGAAATTATTTTAAGATATGTTGAAAGTTTGGCAGATTTTTACCCTTGACTTTTCTTGGAGTTATGAATGACAGAACTCTTGAAAACTGAACTGTGGTATTGAAGGTTTGATTTTAAGATTACATTGAGGAATCCACTCTTTTGACTGGCAAATTTGAAAATATTTATCAGTATGCTTAGGGTCCTGTTGATTTTCTTTTCCAAGGAGGTAGACAGTTCATGACATGTTGTCACTCTGTATTTTAAATTACTTTTGACTTACTCTGAAAGTGAATTTGTGGCCTTTTATCAGGTTAGTTTGCAAATATAATTTTACAAGATAAGACAGTGTTTTCTCTTAACATAACATTCAGTGCAGTTTGAAGAGGATAATGTAGTTAGAGGTTTCCTAGGAGGTTTCTTTCCAAAGAAAATCCACTCACTCCCCACAAAAAAACCCCAAACAAAGTCAAACAAAATCCCCAACAGAAAAAATAAACAAAGAAACGAAAACTACTCCAAAAAACCACCCTAAAAACAATAAGCTGGAATATTTTAAAGAATAATTTTTTTTTTAAATGGACACATTTTCCAAATTTTGCATTCTGGTGCTGGCGTGGGGGCAGATTTTTAATGCCAACTCAAAATGAAAACAAATTTCAACATCCTATAGAGACAGTAGCATAGTTCCAGGTCTTAGCCAACTATATCAAGATAATTTTTAGTTAAATGTTTTTCTAACATTTATTTGCCTTTTTCTAAGCAACACAGAAATCTAAATTTGATTCTTCTCCTGTTCAGAGGTATTCCTGCTTATTTTGAAGAGTTGATTTTCTTCCTTAACCATTTATTTGTTTCCTCTGGATCTCACTCTTGTGGCTTTTGATCAGCATCCTACTGAGCAATTTATTAGACTTTAAGTACTTGTAAATACAACTTTATGGTGCTCTTCTGACTCTGTGTCAAGTACATGCTGTAACCCTTTACAACTCTTCATTGTTTTAGTTCTTCTGTTACGCAGTTTCTCAGCTTTCTAGAATCAGTTACTTCGAACTCTTTTGAGGACTTACCGATCTGTTCTCTTTACCTCTTTCTTACTGTTAGTATAATCTCTTTAATATGTACTAACTATGCCTGTACCCCTTGCTGTTTCAATTCCTTCTCCGGACTGTGGATACTTACTGCCTTGGATTTCCTGCTGCTTTCACTGTTTTATGGTAACATTGCAAGGGCTCCATTTATCAGCCCCAGTATCTATTGGAGGGCAAGGTTTTTTGCATTATTACATTGTTTTTTCAGCAATGATACATAATTTTGCCCAATATTTTTCTGACTGATTGCTGATTGCGGTATAGTAGATGTGCCATGGGCTGCAATATTGCTAAGTTTAATGACCTGGTAGATAAAGACTGTGGCCCAATTCATGCTGAATGAAATAACATCACTTTGGAGTGAGGTTATACCAGATTTAAGTAAAAATGTTGAAGAAAATCTCTTCTACATTAATACATCTATTTCTGAGACTGAGCCTTTTGGTAAAACTAATAAACCCAGATCAGAACCACTTTCTATATTGAGTTTAGATGTCTCATTTTGTTAGCGTAGAAACA